>OZ020553.1:5345864-5945864 GCA_963971465.1 Lepidochitona cinerea | reverse complement strand
GCATGTCTTTATTATTGAATATTAAGATAGTGTGCTACAATGAATTTACCTTTGCGGGCGTATTATGAGTTTCTTAAACTCTTGTTGAAAATTATGACAGTTTTTAATTTCTATCCCGTTTTTAGCGTCTGAATATACAGTGTGTATCCTCATGGCCAGTCAAAACCAGTAAAATAGGTTTACAAAATCTGGATTATTTCACTTATGTGGCATCGTTGCCAGGTTGCTTAGGAAACCAACCAGGCAGAAAATGACAAGTTTGGGTGGATAGCTGCCAACTATCCCTCGAAATAAAGGAAAACCAGGACAGTGGGGGAGAAGATGTGCACAGAAACCCTGGACAGGGGAGGAGATGTGCACAGAAACCCCAGACAGTGGGAGGAGATGTGCACAGAAACCCTGGACGGTGGGGGGAGGGAACGTGGATAAAAACCCTGGACAGTGTTTGAAGATATGGGGATAGAAAAATACCATTTCCTGAAACCAAATTCATATAGGGTGACAAGGCCAAACTTGTTCCATTCTTTATTTTGTCCAAAGGGATTCAACTACCTGACCGGCAAAGTAAGTAAACCAGGATAGAGACACACAAGTGCGGCTAGGATTCAACATGACTACTCACACAGTATCACCTCCAGTGTTGTATCCTATGTGGGGTTTTTATCAATCATGATAGAGAATATACATTTAAGAAAACAACAAAACACAATTATTTGTTGTTATAAACAGCTGTATAATTCAGGATGGCGTACAGTTTGACAATCAATAGCTAGAAAAATTGTATCTAGAAGTTGTGAACAGGTCTGCAGGTGCTTTATACAGCATGATTCACATGCCACAGTCAGCGAGAATCCATACCCACATGGATTTTCCACACAATGAAATGAGCAGTATTTCTAACTAAACATGATTTTGCCCTCGAGCCCTTTCAAAAGTATTTCTTTACCAGTGGCTTATACATCTACAGTACGGACATTCATAGCAAATATATAGTCATGTGTCAAATATATTATAAATACAAATAGAAGAACATTTGGATATTGTTATGGACTCATTTATTTTACACAAAAATAACTTCTTTTTTAATTTTACTTTTCTTATAAAAAAAGAGGCATTGAAATACCATATGTGACACAACCGAAACGAAGAGGACCTAAAGCAGGCAAAGCCTGTCAGATAAATAGAACATTCCAGCTGTCTGACCAGATAAATATACACACTCCAAGAGGCACTCCCAATTCCTCATCAATAATAATAATACTTACAGAAGAATAAAACTCTGATTGTATCACATAATTCCAAATGGACAAAGTTATAAAAGCTTCACACAATTATTTACAATAATTATTAGGTTCGAAAAGAGGACTGAATAAAGGAAACTGGTTTTCAAAGGGCTCTGTGAGAAGGCAATGGTAGATATCTGTGAACACATCCCTCACCAGTTCATCACCTGTGGATATATCAAACAGATATTGTAGGAGTTAACTATAAGACATCTTACACATCAACGTCCACATGACATTGTATTAAAAGTAACATACCAATAATAACCCCAATACAGGTGATATTTTTTGTACAAATGTTTATGGCAATAGCACCTAAACCATAGAGATCAACCCCCTGATCAATAGAGAGCACCCTCCTGTCTAGATGTTGTATCCGTCCACATAAACCATAAAGTTCACCCCCCCCCCCCTTTCCCTATATGTTGTATCAGACCACCTGAACCATAGAGACCACCCCCTGTCTAGATTGGATCAGTCCACCTAAACCATAGAGACCCCCCTACTCCCCTTATTTAGATGTTGTATCAGTCCACCTAAACCATAGAGACCCCCCTACTCCCCTGGCTAGATGTTGTATCAGTCCACCTAAACCATAGAGACCCCCCTACTCCCCTGGCTAGATGTTGTATCAGTCCACCTAAACCATAGAGACCCCCCTACTCCCCTTATTTAGATGTTGTATCAGTCCAACTAAACCATAGAGACCCTCCCTACTCTCCTGGCTAGATGTTGTATCAGTCCAACTAAACCATAGAGACCCCCCCTACTCTCCTGGCTAGATGTTGTATCAGTCCACCTAAACCATAGAGATCACCCCCTCCCCCTTATTTAGATGTTGTATCAGTCCACCTAAACCATAGAGATCACCCCCTCCCCCTTATTTAGATGTTGTATCAGTCCAACTAAACCATAGAGATCACCCCCTCCCCCTTATTTAGATGTTGTATCAGTCCACCTAAAACATAAAGATCCCCCCCCACACTTGTATATATGTTGTATCCGTCCATCTGAGCCATAGAGATCACCCCCTGATCAATATAGACCCCAACCCCCCTCCTTGTCTATATGTTATATCAGTCCATCTGAGCCATAGAGGTCACCCCCTGATCAATATAGACCCCAACCCCCCTCCTTGTCTATATGTTGTATCAGTCCATCTGAGCCATAGAGATCACCCCCTGATCAATATAGACCCCAACCCCCCTCCTTGTCTATATGTTATATCAGTCCATCTGAGCCATAGAGGTCACCCCCTGATCAATATAGACCCCAACCCCCCTCCTTGTCTATATGTTGTATCAGTCCATCTGAGCCATACAGGTCACCCCCTGATCAATATAGACCCCAACCCCCCTCCTTGTCTATATGTTGTATCAGTCCATCTGAGCCATAAAGGTCACCCCCTGATCAATATAGACCCCAACCCCCCTCCTTGTCTATATGTTGTATCAGTCCATCTGAGCCATAGAGGTCACGCCCTGATCAATATAGACCCCAACCCCCCTCCTTGTCTATATGTTGTATCAGTCCATCTGAGCCATAGAGGTCACGCCCTGATCAATATAGACCCCAACCCCCCGCACTTGTCTATATGTTGTATCAGTCCATCTGAGCCATAGAGATCACCCCCTGATCAATATAGACCCCAACCCCCCTCCTTGTCTATATGTTGTATCAGTCCATCTGAGCCATAAAGGTCACCCCCTGATCAATATAGACCCCAACCCCCCTCCTTGTCTATATGTTGTATCAGTCCATCTGAGCCATAGAGATCACCCCCTGATCAATATAGACCCCCAACCCCCCTCCTTGTCTATATGTTGTATCAGTCCATCTGAGCCATAGAGATCACCCCCTGCTCAATATAGACCCCAACCCCCCTCCTTGTCTATATGTTGTATCAGTCCATCTGAGCCATAGAGATCACCCCCTGATCAATATAGACCCCAACCCCCCTCCTTGTCTATATGTTATATCAGTCCATCTGAGCCATAGAGGTCACCCCCTGATCAATATAGACCCCAACCCCCCTCCTTGTCTATATGTTGTATCAGTCCATCTGAGCCATAGAGATCACCCCCTGATCAATATAGACCCCAACCCCACTCCTTGTCTATATGTTGTATCAGTCCATCTGAGCCAGAGATCACCCCCTGATCAATATAGACCCCAACCCCCCTCCTTGTCTATATGTTGTATCAGTCCATCTGAGCCATAAAGGTCACCCCCTGATCAATATAGACCCCAACCCCCCTCCTTGTCTATATGTTGTATCAGTCCATCTGAGCCATAGAGATCACCCCCTCATCAATATAGACCCCAACCCCCCTCCTTGTCTATATGTTGTATCAGTCCATCTGAGCCATAGAGGTCACGCCCTGATCAATATAGACCCCAACCCCCCTCCTTGTCTATATGTTGTATCAGTCCATCTGAGCCATAGAGATCACCCCCTCATCAATATAGACCCCAACCCCCCTCCTTGTCTATATGTTGTATCAGTCCATCTGGGCCAGAGATCACCCCCTGATCAATATAGACCCCAACCCCCCTCCTTGTCTATATGTTGTATCAGTCCATCTGAGCCATAAAGGTCATCCCCTGATCAATATAGACCCCAACCCCCCTCCTTGTCTATATGCTGTATCAGTCCATCTGAGCCATAAAGGTCACCCCCTGATCAATATAGACCCCAACCCCCCTCCTTGTCTATATGTTGTATCAGTCCATCTGAGCCATAGAGATCACCCCCTCATCAATATAGACCCCAACCCCCCTCCTTGTCTATATGTTGTATCAGTCCATCTGAGCCATAGAGGTCACGCCCTGATCAATATAGACCCCAACCCCCCTCCTTGTCTATATGTTGTATCAGTCCATCTGAGCCATAGAGATCACCCCCTCATCAATATAGACCCCAACCCCCCTCCTTGTCTATATGTTGTATCAGTCCATCTGAGCCATAAAGGTCACCCCCTGATCAATATAGACCCCCTCCTCATCTGTCTAGATGTTGTATCAGACCACCACCATCTCACCTCTAAGCCACACTAAGTGTGAACATCCATGTTGAGGTGCCCTTTTCACTGGTAGCTTTGACACTGTAGATGCCTGCATCACTGGACAAAGCTGAGGGTAGCTCCAAGCTGAAGGAATTGCCATCTTGTCTCACATTCTCACTGTCCGAAATCTCACTACTGTCTTTGCTCCAGCTCACTAAAAAATAACAATTTTGTACTTTTGTTACCCCATTCTCAACACTTACACATATGTATGAACATGTAAAAAAACAAGAAGCTATTGTGATACAAAAAGCCTACTAAAACATGATATAACAAACCCTCTGCTGTACCGTACCACATCTAACATTAATCAGGTCTCTTTTGCTTAAAAGTGAATACCTTTCTTTGGTAATATTAGACTATTAGAAAATGGCAGGAGAGAAGAGGACAAGTACACTGTGATCGTCAACATTTCAATTAGAGATAAATAACATGTAATAAATCATGAATGAAGGCCTGCAAGTCGAGTTAACACCTATAAAGTACATTTAAAGAGTTACCCATGAAATTCCCTGTTCCTATCATTATTGTCTGACAGACATAAACAAGCAGCAGAGAATGCATTACTTTACTCATCGTGTATTATTTCTAAATTATTTCTAAGTCGAAAGATGTATAATTAAGGAACAATAAGTAGGAATTTTGTGGTACATTGTTTATTGTCTCGGGTAGATGTAAACAGAGGTCCTACATGGGTGAACCCTACTGTAGTCAGTTTTGAACGCGTAACTAATATTTATCTATCTGATAAACTGCGAAGTGGCGACCTTGGTTTAGTGCCATGGACATCTTGGTAGCGAATAGGTGATTTGCCAGTTACATGCAAATGACATAATTTAGCGACGTCACAATTACTAACCTAAGTGGTAGACCAGACAAAGGATCCGCCTGTTTGTAACTTCAAATTTTCAGTATTTTACAAAAGACATTAGGAAGAAAACCTATATTGTGACAGTTTATATCCGAATGAATCTAGAAATGCGAAAAAAATCTTGAACAACAAGGGATTTTGACCGAATATGGTAGGTCAAGAGAACTGCTGGGCTTGTCTGGTGTAAGATTGATGGCGCGACGTCATGTCATTGTTACGCACAAAGCTGGCAAATGGTCTATTCCATGTGGGATTCCTTTGTGATCTTTGTTTGGGTTAAGGCAATTGAGTGTCTTCACTGTGTATGCTTACATTCTCTACATTCTCACCTGTTTGTTGATTGACTGTGCACTCTCTAAATTTATTTGCGTGGTGGAAAATTGACTAGTGGGCATTCATCCGAGATTGATTTATTCTTTATACATGTATTTCTAGCTAAGTGTCTAAGTTAGGTCTTTTAAAGGGGCATGAGCTGCCAAAATGTTGATATTTTGACGTTAAAACAGAATGTTGAAATTATTGGCTATTTTTCTCAAGACGTATAATTCAGAAGCTTTTTAGTGCTTATAGTCTCGAAAATGTACGATAAAGCATTGTTTTGAACTAACTTTCGCTTAGAATGAATGAATGGTCGTCCCGGTTATTTAAATTTTGTTTACTTTTCGAATACGTTTTCGGTCCGTACAGGCCACATACTGTATGGATTTTCCTCATTCCAACGCCAATCATTTAGTTTTTCGATGGCCTTCGAAGCCCCTTACTGTCGTGATGATCAGAAATTATGAAAAAAGTGTGAATTTCGGCAGCTCATGCCACTTTAAGTGATGAATACATACATATAGTTAGAGAGTCTGCGAGACAAAATGACAGACATATCAATGACAATAGTTTTACCTTGCACTGGGGAATCCCCTTCAAAACTGCAGTTAAATTTGGCTGGTGATCCTTCTGTCACACTGACTGATTGAGGAAACTTTTGAAATACAGGGCCATCTACATCTGGTTCATCGGGCACTGTGCAACATACATCCGTGAAATATACATACCAAGTGTTTGGGGAAATACATTATATTGGTGATATACACATGTAAACATTGAGGCAGAGTGACGATGTGACTGGTTCACATCCCAACAAGGACCAGTAGGATTGATACCTCTAATTTCATTGATCTGTAGAATTTGTTAACTTAAATATAAACAATGAACCAGACAAAATGTTTTAGTAAGTCATTGGGAATGCAGAAAATTGTCACAATATTTAAAATTATATCAAAATATGGGATATAATAAGTCCACAAGAAGATAAACAAAATTAAATTCTAGACTTAGTAAATGGTGAGTAAAAAAATCTTAAATTCGGACATGCCTCTTTCATTTTTTGGCTCTTACTTGACTACATGCATTATCCATGTCAACATTTCTAAATCACTACATTACACAGTGCATGCCTTAAGTAACTGTCCATAATGACTTCTGAGAAGAGAAAATCTGTTTTGAAACATAGGAAATTTTCAAAAATTTCTAAATGAAATTTCAGTAATCTTTCATTTCAATATCTTGTTGGCATCTAGATAGTTTAATATAAAGTGCTCTAGTTTATAATAGGATTGTGGGGGGGTCAGCAAGGTGGGATGGGGGAGGCATCAGCGGGGTGGGAGGAGGGGGGGGGGTCAAACAACTCACCACTCTCCCCTCTACGTCCTGTAATATAATGTTATCTTTAATCAGTGATTTCTAACAGGTTAAATTACACCATGGACAATCATATGACGTTTGAGAAGTTTGAGAGATCGACTGGAAACAATGTGATGATAGTGTTTTATATCCAGTGTTTACAAACAGGCCACGGACAACACAATCAAGCACATGTCACATAGAAATAACTGAATCATTTTAAAGTTTTAGTTGAAAGTATTCAGAAAATAATTGTATCTAGACCATGCTTGGATTAGACATTAAGTATGATAATAGACCATTTTACTTGTTAACAACACTCCATAAAGGTACATGTATCAAACAGTGATGTTTGAACCTACCAATGACTTTGATGGTGCATGAGCTAAGGGCATCTCCAGTAGAGTTTGACGCCTCACACGAGTACAAACCAGTATCCTCAGGGAAGATTTCAGCAATAACTAGACGATATGTGCCGTTCTCATTTTCATAGGCAAAATCCTCACTATTGGTGATCTCTTTCCCATTGTGTAACCAGACAATATCTGGTCGGGGAGATCCTGTCAAATAAATAAGAACATATATATGACACATCTGAGCCTAGTGATCATCATAAACTATGAAGTCTATAAAGTGAAAGCAAAAGCTAGTCCAATGGCCTGTTTAAAAAAAACTAGCTGGTCCAAATATAAAATAATGAGAGATTAGGGTTAATGGTTACCTGCAATGTTACACTGTAGAGTAACTTTATCTCCATCTTGTACAATCTGTCCTTGTGGATGTGTGATGAATCGAGGAGATTCAGACACTGACTCTGTAGGCTGAGCTGACACAGGGGCTGCTTTGGCTGAGTTCAAACAGATACAATACTCCATTAGACATAACACTTACATACAACATAGTTAACAGGTCTGATAATAACCAAAACAGTTGTAAAGGAGATGTTTGTTATCAATTATTGGGTTTTCAGCTAATGACACCACTTTACTAACCCCCCCCCCCCCCCCCCCCCCCCCCCCCCCCCAACTCTTCCCAGGGTCACACAACCTTCAAATGATAGATTATAAGATAAGGGGTGTATCATCGTATTTAATGCTTTCATAATGACACCGTCTTCCGCTATAACAGATAAAGTTAACCCCAGTGATTGACCTACCTTTAACCTGTACAGAAGTCTTTGATGAGGCCACACCCTCCAGATTAGTGGCTTTACAAGTGTAATCCCCTTCATCATCCAGAATAGCCTCAGCAATCTCCAGGGTACAACTACCAGAACTATACCGAACCTTCACCATCTCATCTGGCTTCACAAGCTACATAAACAGATTTTATAGAATGGAAACGTGATGTACAGATATAAGGAAAGCCTGCTATATGAAGGGTTCTAAAAGTTAAAATACCGTTGTATATAGATATATATTTTCGACTTACCACCCCATTCCAGTACCACTCAACATCAGGCTCTGGTTTACCAGTAACAGAACAAGTTAGTACCAGTCTGTCTCCCTCAGATACATTCTGTGGGGATAGATGACTAGTAAAACTTGGGGCAGCAGTGTCTTCTTTCTCTGAAACATTACAATAACATCCTCTATTATTGATTGCAACTAAACCTATGGATATACCAACTAAACTGGGCTCATCCTCTGGACATCTTATGGATTTACCAACTAAACTGGGCTCATCCTCTTGACATCTTATGGATTTACCAACTAAACTGGGCTCATCCTCTTGACATCTTATGGATTTACCAACTAAACTGGGCTCAACCCCTTGACATCTTATGGATTTACCAACTAAACTGGGCTCATCCTCTTGACATCTTATGGATTCACCATCAAAACTGGGCTCATCCTCTTGACATCTTATGGATTCACCATCAAAACTGGGCTCATCCTCTGGACATCTTATGGATTTACCAACTAAACTGGGCTCATCCTCTTGACATCTTATGGATTCACCATCAAAACTGGGCTCATCCTCTTGACATCTTATGGATTCACCATCAAAACTGGGCTCATCCTCTTGACATCTTATGGATTTACCAACTAAAGTGGGCTCATCCTCTGGCCATCTTATGGATTTACCAACTAAACTGGGCTCATCCTCTTGACATCTTATGGATTTACCAACTAAACTGGGCTCAACCCCTTGACATCTTATGGATTTACCAACTAAACTGGGCTCACCCTCTTGACATCTTATGGATTTACCAACTAAACTCGGCTCATCCCCTTGACATCTTATGGATTTACCAACTAAACTGGGCTCATCCTCTTGACATCTTATGGATTTACCAACTAAACTGGGCTCATCCTCTTGACATTTTTAGGATTTACCAACTAAAGTGGGCTCATCCCATTGACATCTTATTGATTTACCAACTAAACTGGGCTCACCCTCTTGACATCTTATGGATTTACCAACTGAACTGGGCTCATCCTCTTGACATCTTATTGATTTACCAACTAAACTGGGCTCATCCTCTGGCCATCTTATGGATTTACCAACTAAACTGGGCTCATCCTCTAGCCATCTTATGGATTTACCAACTAAACTGGGCTCAACCCCTTGACATCTTATGGATTTACCAACTAAACTGGGCTCATCCTCTGGACATCTTATGGATTTACCAACTAAACTGGGCTCATCCTCTTGACATCTTATGGATTCACCATCAAAACTGGGCTCATCCTCTGGCCATCTTATGGATTTACCAACTAAACTGGGCTCATCCCCTGGCCATCTTATGGATTTACCAACTAAACTGGGCTCATCCCCTTGACATCTTATGGATTTACCAACTAAACTGGGCTCATCCTCTTGACATCTTATGGATTTACCAGCTAAACTGGGCTCATCCTCTTGACATCTTATGGATTTACCAACTAAACTGGGCTCATCCTCTTGACATCTTATGGATTTACCAACTAAACTGGCCCAACCCCTTGACATCTTATGGATTTACCAACTAAACTGGGCTCATCCTCTTGACATCTTATGGATTTACCATCAAAACTGGGCTCATCCTCTGGACATCTTATGGATTTACCAACTAAACTGGGCTCATCCTCTGGCCATCTTATGGATTTACCAACTAAACTGGGCTCATCCCCTTGACATCTTATGGATTTACCAACTAAACTGGGCTCATCCTCTTGACATCTTATGGATTTACCAGCTAAACTGGGCTCATCCTCTTGACATCTTATGGATTTACCAACTAAACTGGGCTCATCCTCTTGACATCTTATGGATTTACCAACTAAACTGGCCCAACCCCTTGACATCTTATGGATTTACCAACTAAACTGGGCTCATCCTCTTGACATCTTATGGATTTACCATCAAAACTGGGCTCATCCTCTGGACATCTTATGGATTTACCAACTAAACTGGGCTCATCCTCTGGCCATCTTATGGATTTACCAACTAAACTGGGCTCATCCCCTTGACATCTTATGGATTTACCAACTAAACTGGGCTCACCCTCTTGACATCTTATGGATTTACCAACTAAACTCGGCTTATCCCCTTGACATCTTATGGATTTACCAACTAAACTGGGCTCATCCTCTTGACATCTTATGGATTTACCAACTAAACTGGGCTCATCCTCTTGACATTTTTAGGATTTACCAACTAAAGTGGGCTCATCCTCTGGACATCTTATGGATTTACCAACTAAACTGGGCTCACCCTCTTGACATCTTATGGATTTACCAACTAAACTCGGCTCATCCCCTTGACATCTTATGGATTTACCAACTAAACTGGGCTCATCCTCTGGACATCTTATGGATTTACCAACTAAACTGGGCTCATCCTCTTGACATCTTATGGATTCACCATCAAAACTGGGCTCATCCTCTGGCCATCTTATGGATTTACCAACTAAACTGGGCTCATCCCCTGGCCATCTTATGGATTTACCAACTAAACTGGGCTCATCCCCTTGACATCTTATGGATTTACCAACTAAACTGGGCTCATCCTCTTGACATCTTATGGATTTACCAGCTAAACTGGGCTCATCCTCTTGACATCTTATGGATTTACCAACTAAACTGGGCTCATCCTCTTGACATCTTATGGATTTACCAACTAAACTGGCCCAACCCCTTGACATCTAATGGATTTACCAACTAAACTGGGCTCATCCTCTTGACATCTTATGGATTTACCAACTAAACTGGGCTCATCCTCTGGCCATCTTATGGATTTACCAACTAAACTGGGCTCATCCCCTTGACATCTTATGGATTTACCAACTAAACTGGGCTCATCCTCTGGACATCTTATGGATTTACCAACTAAACTGGGCTCACCCTCTTGACATCTTATGGATTTACCAACTAAACTCGGCTCATCCCCTTGACATCTTATGGATTTACCAACTAAACTGGGCTCATCCTCTTGACATCTTATGGATTTACCAGCTAAACTGGGCTCATCCTCTTGACATCTTATGGATTTACCAACTAAACTGGGCTCATCCTCTTGACATCTTATGGATTTACCAACTAAACTGGGCTCATCCTCTTGACATTTTTAGGATTTACCAACTAAACTGGGCTCACCCTCTTGACATCTTATGGATTTACCAACTGAACTGGGCTCATCCTCTTGACATCTTATTGATTTACCAACTAAACTGGGCTCATCCTCTGGCCATCTTATGGATTTACCAACTAAACTGGGCTCATCCTCTAGCCATCTTATGGATTTACCAACTAAACTGGGCTCAACCCCTTGACATCTTATGGATTTACCAACTAAACTGGGCTCATCCTCTGGACATCTTATGGATTTACCAACTAAACTGGGCTCATCCTCTTGACATCTTATGGATTCACCATCAAAACTGGGCTCATCCTCTGGCCATCTTATGGATTTACCAACTAAACTGGGCTCATCCCCTGGCCATCTTATGGATTTACCAACTAAACTGGGCTCATCCCCTTGACATCTTATGGATTTACCAACTAAACTGGACTCATCCTCTTGACATCTTATGGATTTACCAGCTAAACTGGGCTCATCCTCTTGACATCTTATGGATTTACCAACTAAACTGGGCTCATCCTCTTGACATCTTATGGATTTACCAACTAAACTGGCCCAACCCCTTGACATCTTATGGATTTACCAACTAAACTGGGCTCATCCTCTTGACATCTTATGGATTTACCATCAAAACTGGGCTCATCCTCTGGACATCTTATGGATTTACCAACTAAACTGGGCTCATCCTCTGGCCATCTTATGGATTTACCAACTAAACTGGGCTCATCCCCTTGACATCTTATGGATTTACCAACTAAACTGGGCTCACCCTCTTGACATCTTATGGATTTACCAACTAAACTGGGCTCATCCTCTGGACATCTTATGGATTTACCAACTAAACTGGGCTCATCCTCTTGACATCTTATGGATTTACCAACTAAACTGGGCTCATCCCCTTGACATCTTATGGATTTACCAACTAAACTGGGCTCATCCTCTTGACATCTTATGGATTTACCAGCTAAACTGGGCTCATCCTCTTGACATCTTATGGATTTACCAACTAAACTGGGCTCATCCTCTTGACATCTTATGGATTTACCAACTAAACTGGCCCAACCCCTTGACATCTTATGGATTTACCAACTAAACTTGGCTCATCCTCTGGCCATCTTATGGATTTACCAACTAAACTGGGCTCATCCCCTTGACATCTTATGGATTTACCAACTAAACTGGGCTCAACCCCTTGACATCTTATGGATTTACCAACTAAACTGGGCTCATCCTCCGGCCATCTTATGGATTTAGCAACTAAACTGGGCTCATCCTCTAGGCATCGTAAGCCCGGCTCAAGTCGACTTAAGATCCGATTTGATTGTCTGGTACTAGGAGTTACGTAACAAAACAACGTCACAGAAATGCAGAGAAAAAATTATCACATGATGAAATATAGGTCGCTGATTGGCTGCAACCTTAAGATTGGTTGGGAGAAAATAGAACATGCTCTATCCTTACAGTCGTAAGACGTATCAATCTGAGACTGATTTGAAGAGGCCGCTCATGTCAAAATAAGTATAAGTTGTGTATAGGACAGGGTTTAATAATATACCATAGTTGATTTCTTACAGGTATAAGTTATGTATAGGACAGGGTTTAATAATATATCATAGTCTATTTCTTACTGAACTACTCACTTCTTCTACTACTTGAGGAAGTCACTTGTTCATCATAAAACTCCTCTGTTCTCTTTGACCGTCTGACCGTTGTGCCATCATCAGTTTCAAACTCGTCCATCATGGTGTTGGACTTGGTCCTCCGTGACATTCTGGACACACCGGAGGTGGATAATAAGGTATCTCTCTCTTTGGACAAACCCTTTGGCCTCTTCTGGGCACGTTCTGGATAATATGGAGAAATTTTGACATTTTAGACAGTTCCAAGTTGTCAGCAATGTTTATTCTTGTCTACTTGGGCGGATAAAGGAATGTCAATCAGATTCACATGAATTTGGCAGCTATCTAAATAGAATTTTTACCTTACTTTTATTAACCAGGAAACTTTGATTACGGCCCTATATATCACCATTCTAGGTGATTACGGCCCTATATATCACCATTCTAGGTCATTCAAGAGAATTCTGGTCAGAGCATGTTTAAGAACATCAAAAATCAAGGTATACTTTATTGGCCATTCACGTTTCTTTGGTCTTCATAGAAATTATAAACAATTCCAATTTGAAAATAAAAAGTGAGGACCAAAATACTGGCTTAAATTGATTGATGCTTTGTGCCACACTCAAGATTATTTTGATTATATGGCAGCGTTGCCAGGTTTAGTGGGGGCTCTTTGCTTGGATGAGTGCAAAGTCCACTCTGAAATATTTGAATTTGTACCACATTGATGGAAGGCCTGTGTCGGACTGAAGGACTATCACTCTGCCGAATGAGTCGCTGAGCAACCCCACTTGCTTAAAAACAGAATGCAGTACTTGAGAACAAATGCTTAGAGAGTTTTACATGTATCATTATATTTGAGCAGTAACTGTAGAAAGATGGTTAGTTAGGGTTACCCTGAAAGAGAGACACCATAACTAGAGTTACAACAAGGCTGTATTACAAATTCTCAACTTGTTTACCACACAACATGACGGTGCAACTGGGTGAAATAACCCAAACAAACCTGAGAAGCTCTGATTTCAAAGCTAATCCCGATTGAATGTTACAACAAAATTATAAGAAAGAAAAGAAAATATGAATATTTGTCCATAGACACTTTAAAGCATTAAACTAGTCAATTTAGACATAGCAGTTTGTTCAATTTTTTAATTATCATTTATGAAAATGAAATAAAAAATAAAAAAAAGATTAGAGTTCTAGGATTTAAACCCCATACATCTGTTTGATTAACAAGTAGAAAATAGTGTGAGAAGCATTGTTATTTGTTTGCATTTAACATTAAATATACATCAGTCATTGCTACTAGCTTTTGTTAGGACAATAATATAGGCTGTACAAAATGTTAAATAGAATAAAAGTCAGTGACCTGTTGTAACATTACAGGCTTCCATTGATATTGGCAGATAATGATATTAATAAGCAGAAGCAAGTAGAAGATTAAGACACATAAGCAGAATATAGTCAGCTTGCATGTCCAGACAGTTTCTTTACTTACGTTTGCCTTTCTGCCCAAAATCTGTGAAGACACGAATAGCTGTAAACTCGCATGCTTATATCAGCCAGCCATTTCATTTAGGTAAGTTTTACATAACTATGGTATTAATTTAGAAGATTTGAACGTTGAAATTCTGGAATAACTACAAGGGTTAAATCAGATGCTAGGTAAGTTTTAGGTAACTATGGTATTAATTTAGAAGATTTGAACGTTGAAATTCTGGAATAACTACAAGGGTTAAATCAGATGCTAGGTAAGTTTTAGGTAACTATGGTATTAAATTATAAGATTTCAATGTTGAAATTTCGGAATAACTACAAGGGTTAAATCAGATGCTAGGTAAGTTTTAGGTAACTATGGTATTAAATTATAAGATTTAAACGTTGAAATTCTGAAATAACTACAAGGGTTAAATCAGATGCTAGGTAAGTTTTAGGTAACTATGGTATTAAATTATAAGATTTGAACGTTGAAATTTCGGAATAACTACAAGGGTTAAATCAGATGCTAGGTAAGTTTTAGGTAACTATGGTATTAAATTATAAGATTTGAACGTTGAAATTTCGGAATAACTACAAGGGTTAAATCAGATGCTAGGTAAATTTTAGGTAACTATGGTATTAAATTAAAAGATTTCAATGTTGAAATTTTGGAATAACTACAAGGGTTAAATCAAATGCTACGATCTAACGACTAAACTAAGGATGTAACAGTTCAATATAGGTTAACGTACTGAAAAATAAATTCTGACAAAAATTTAAACATTTTTTGAACAAGTAATTAATTATTTTTAGGAAATCTACTTTTTGAGTCTATCATTTAACAGCACACAGCATTTAGGAAACATCTCAAGAATAAATCCCTTAAGAGGACAAATGGTATATTGTTTATCCTCACCTTCGACAGTGACTTTACAGGTAGTTTCTTGTTCTCCTAGCTCATTCATGGCTATACATTGATATTTAGCTGTATCCTCTACTTCAGCTGACAAAACCTCCAGGGCACAAATTCCACAGGAATAAGATATATCATAATGATCATCACTCCTTAACTCACGACTATTCTTATACCAAGTCACCTGCCAAAAACAGAGCAGTTTAATAAAGCGTGAACAAGTTCAAATTGGAATTCTAAGCAACTTTTATCATTGCATGACATTAAAATGAAGCAGGGCATTTCTTAATGAAAAAGTTTTCCATGTTTTAGTTACGTTTATGATAAATTACCTTAGGAGGTGGCCTGGCCTGAACACAACAGAGCAGTTTGAATCCCACCCCTGCCTGGATAAATCTGGGTCTCAGATCAAAGGAGAAATTAGGAGCTTCATCCTGGGGAAGTTCAACTTCAATCTCCTCTAGAGCCTTCATACGGCGTCTACAATACACAAACATATCATTAACATTTCCATACGACGTCTACAATACACAAACATATCATTAACATTTCCATACGGCGTCTACAATACACAAACATATCATCAACATTTTCATACGACGTCTACAATACACAAACATAGCATCAACATTTTCATACGGCGTCTACAATACACAAACATATCATCAACATTTCCATACGGCGTCTACAATACACAAACATATCATCAACATTTTCATACGGCGTCTACAATACACAAACATATCATCAACATTTCCATACGGCGTCTACAATACACAAACATAGCATCAACATTTTCATACGGCGTCTACAATACACAAACATATCATCAACATTTTCATACGACGTCTACAATACACAAAGATATCATCAACATTTCCATACGGCGTCTACAATACACAAACATAGCATCAACATTTTCATACGGCGTCTACAATACACAAACATATCATCAACATTTTCATACGACGTCTACAATACACAAACATATCATCAACATTTTCATACGACGTCTACAATACACAAAGATATCATCAACATTTCCATACGGCGTCTACAATACACAAAGATATCATCAACATTTTCATACGACGTCTACAATACACAAACATAGCATCAACATTTTCATACGGCGTCTACAATACCCAAACATATCATCAACATTTTCACACGACGTCTACAATACACAAAGATATCATCAACATTTTCATACGACGTCTACAATACACAAACATATCATCAACATTTTCATACGGCGTCTACAATACACAAACATATCATCAACATTTTCATACAACGTCTACAATACACAAACATATCATCAACATTTTCATACGACGTCTACAATACACAAACATATCATCAACATTTTCATACGACGTCTACAATACACAAACATATGATCAACATTTTCATACGACGTCTACAATACACAAACATAGCATCAACTTTTTCATACGACGTCTACAATACACAAACATAGCATCAACATTTTACTGTATATACATGTAACAATGAAGCAATGAAACTGTTCGAGGTAACATGAAAAAAGTGTATTATGTCAGTCAAACAACTGTGAAAGATTTAAGCCATGTTGCTGAAGGTTATCATTTAATATTTGAAGCTATTTTATGTCAACAAATTTCTTTGTAGCGAACTCATACAATTGTTAAACGTGGGGCTAACAAAATATATAATCGTTTCAATATCTCACAATATCCTCATTTACCTGTGTCTGAAAGTTAGATTACAAGAAAGAGGCTTTGCAATTTCGACAAGTCTTACAAAAAGCACTTACACTTACACAGACACACAATATTTATAAACTCACGTTCCACTTGGTGTTGTATCTCTGGGAAGTTCATTCCTCTTCAGTTCTAAAATAAAAATAACAAAAATGACAACTTTAAGACCTTCTAAACACATTATATTTTAGTCTTCTTGTAAAAGGGCACCGTTCGTCTCAGAGTTATAGAGTACTGTGCACACAATGGGAAGGTGTTGAGATGGCCAAAGATTGTTTAATGCCAAGTTGAATATGATTTTTGAATTCCTTTGCAGCTGGTTTGTTTACTTTTAGTTTCAGCCAGGACTGAGTTTCTAACAAAGGCTCTAGAGCTGCCCATTGGATGAAGGCTTACAGCCTGGCCAGTTGTTCCGTCGTCCTCTGTCTTTTTGGTGGGGTTTGTCCTGATTACATAATGTAGAAATAAAATAGAAAAGAGGGTGGGCTAATCACTGTTTATCACAGAGATAAATATATCACTACAGTAGAGTTCACTCATGTAGGACCATAGGGTTAGCCAGACACCCGTCCACCCGTCCAAGTGGACGGGCAATTGGCCGACAGGAGCTATTTTGGACGGGCAAAAAAAATTTAAAAAAAAAAAAAAAAAATTTTAACACCCTAAAAATTACCTAAAATGCGTAAAAAAATGACACGACAGACTTCATGTCGCCTGTATCAACTGTTATGTCGGTAAATTAGAAAATAGGACTCAATTATTTAGTTTATCAAAGTACTAATTGTCGATGTTATACTGCCGTCGGAAAGACCGCCTGGAGCTCAAATAGCAAAAATCTGCGTGCAGTAGTGGGATGGTGCCCGTAACAGCCGGCCAGCTATCAGGCCTCGCGCTCGGTTTAACGCCTTCTGTAATCTGTAGCCTAGTTTTAATGTTTGTTGTAAAGCAGCTTTAATCTTGAAAGGCTTTTATTTACTGTTTATGATCCTTATACTTTCTAATAAAATGGGATTTCGCAAAGTAAAAGACGTTGCCACATCGCAAGTTCACAATGCGACCACGTGATCTTCGTGACGTAATGGCCTTCCTTGTTTGACCTTTAGCCAGGTTAGGAAGCTTTTTATTCACACTTACGGCGTAGTGTCCTGGCTACGAATATCTTTTAATTGACAACAGTGCCACTCATGCAAGTGTTTACGCGAGTGATTGGAGTGAAATGTTGGATGTACGATAACTGGTTCCCGTCACTCTACAAAAGCATGCAGACGAGCGGTCCCTAAAACTTCATTTCAGAGTCTTGAGAGAAATTAAACTATTTCAACAAAAGTCGACTGAGACCAGCTTCACTTCTGTGAATTTTTTTTGTCAGTGCAAACACTGATGTAAATTTTAGCATTGAAAACCCGGCAAAAGCGTACGATAACTGATCGGATACCCGTAGGGGCTGCATATTGACGTATTGGGACTGCGGCAGCGCACGTCTGTTTTTGCTTTGGAATGGTGATTTAGTGGGTTGACCGACAGACGACCTTATGTAAGAGTGATTTGTTCAAGCATCCTTTTCTTTTTTATTCTCTGTTTGTTGTACATTTAGTAAAAGTCGGAACTTTGAATATATGATACACTTAGAAGATTGTACTAAATCAATGCGTTAACGAGTGCTTGAACTTACTACGACGTAGCATAAACAATCAGTAGGATTAATCGTATAGCCTACAGTACAGCTCTACGTGTACAGATATAAAAAATAAATTTATCATGTTTGCTCACGACGTAATTTGTTGTTTGTTATTTCTTCAAATAATAAATTTAAAAAAAATAAAGGTTGAGAAAAAATTATTATTTTTTTTTTTTTTTTTTGAGGGGGGGGGGGGGGGGGGGGGGGTCAAGCGCTCGTGGCTCTAGAGTTTTGGACGGGCTACTTTGAATTTCTGGCTAATGCCCTGTGTAGGACCTCTGTTTACATTCCTTTGAAACCATCCCTCAGAACATAACAGAACCTGGGAATTCCCACTAATTGCTCACTAATTATATATTTTTTAAAATCGACCTACCGCCTTTCTGTATAGCACAAGTATTAGGAAAAATGTAAACTTTCAGACGAGTCCCTTAAAAGAGTACAATGTATGTAACAAAAGTGTTAGTTTATAGCCTGGGACACCATAGACACAATATGATCAGTGTGATCACTTACCTTCCACCTTAAGGAGAGCCACCTCTTCACGTCTTCCAAAAGAGTTCTCTGCCCTTACTTTATATTCTCCCTTATCGTCCATCTTACAGCGACTGATCTTCAATTCAAACTCACCACCCCGATAGATCTGCATGTGTTTCACACTCTGTGTCAACATCTCATCGTCCTTGTACCTAAACAAATCATCATAACACCGTTATCATCATTCATTTGTCTCCCTTGTACCTAAACAAATCACCATAACACCGTTATCATCATTCATTTGTCTCCCTTATACCTAAACAAATCACCATAACACCATTATCATCATTCATTTGTCTCCCTTATACCTAAACAAATCACCATAACACCGTTATCATCATTCATTTGTCTCCCTTATACCTAAACAAATCACCATAACACCGTTATCATCATTCATTTGTCTCCCTTATACCTAAACAAATCACCATAACACCATTATCATCATTCATTTGTCTCCCTTATACCTAAACAAATCACCATAACACCGTTATCATCATTCATTTGTCTCCCTTATGCCTAAACAAATCACCATAACACCATTATCATCATTCATTTGTCTCCCTTATGCCTAAACAAATCACCATAACACTGTCATCATCATTCATTTGTCTCCCTTATACCTAAACAAATCACCATAACACTGTCATCATCATTCATTTGTCTCCCTTATACCTAAACAAATCTCCATAACACCGTTATCATCATTCATTTGTCTCCCTTATACCTAAACAAATCACCATAACACTGTCATCATCATTCATTTGTCTCGAAAAAAAATCTTTAAACAAAACCGTTTACATCAAAAATATGTTTTTTAAAAAAAGAATAAAAATTAAGTCCTAAAACATGTTAAAAAGAGTGTAAATTAGTAGTTGGAGACGGAATAGATATGTGTTCACGTACCATGTGGCAGGGTGTGTATACTGTTTTACCAAATAGATACCTCAGAGAGGCTGATTTTAAATTTGTTTCAAGTTGAAATTGTTTTGATGTTGAATAACCATATGAACTTAATAAACTTACCACGTGATAATGGGAGGTGAAGTAGCAATAACCTTACAATCAAACTTAGCAATTTGACCCTCAGCCACCAACCCATTACGGGGTTTGCGGATAAATCGAGGCATGGCCTCACGGCGATCTGGAACAAATAGAAAACATAGCATCAAATACACAGTATTGTTACATTGATTGGATGGATTTACAAACATTTCTATAAGCTTCATAGAAATTGAAGAGCATGAATGTATTTTGTGTTTCGTCCAATTAGCAGAGAAGTTATCACACACACAGATTTCTTATCAAGTTGAGATTTTCCAAAATGGAATGTTATTTATTGTGGTAGTTATTTACATACCAAAGTAACTGTCATATATTTGGTATTCCTTTGGTCTGTGTTTTCTTAGGGAGCTGAAGTTTGCAATACGACCAATAGCTGGCATAGGATGAGGCCAGTCAGCCTGAAATACAATCAACATTTAATTTCATAACATTGAAACAATAATTAGAGAACTCATTAAAAAAGATTGTTAACAACATATTAAATTTTATTTGAGTTATTAATATGATTGATTAAGGAATGTAAAAGAAGCAAAACAATATTGTACTGTTAAATAGAAATCTGGATCTTAGAAAATAAGTATATGTCAATATTGTTTTACAATGTTCATATGACTTACATATTTCTGCTTGATCTTTTCTCTGATTTTGTTATATCTGCTGGAAGGTATTCTGTTTGTAAGATGACTGAGGTCTCCCTGTAAATATACAATGGAAAACAATTACAAATATTCATCAACACACTTCACAAAATTACCATCTTGGAGATTATATTCCAACAAAATCTTCTTATAGTGTGTCTTATTGTTGTTTAGAATCCTAATAAATGATGCAGATAGTGCTGAATTTTGAGATGTATGTTGCTAAAGACAACTGACCTTCAGCCAAGAATGTTCTAAGGCTTCATGGACAGTCATTCTCTTTCTGTAAAACAAACATGAAATTATTTAAGAAATGTTTTGAAACTCTCTCTAAACGTGGGTTTCATACTAATGATAAAAAATTAAGACATCACCACGTCGTCAGTTGATTTTGAACAACACAGCTTTCGACACCTGTGCCAGTGTCTTCGTCAAGTGTAACTGACTAACTTGCTACACTTGACGAAGACACCGGCACAGGTGTCGAAAGCTCGTTTTGTTCAAAAACAACTGACGACGTGGTGATGTCTTAATTTTTTATCATTAGTATGAAATTATTTATTTGAACAATTCTCAAATGCTTTCTACTTGTTATGAGAGATTCAATAAGAAAGAAAATAATACAGCTAACCTTCAGTACTGTGATATTTTAGACGATTTATTTACATTGATATTTCTGTCATTTGTCAGGTCTCAGTAGATAGACCGAGATAGTAGTAGACTCTCCCTCAGAACACCCTACCATAGAGAGACTGAGATAGTAGTAGACTTTCCCTCAGAACATCCTGCCCTAGAGAGACTGAGATAGTAGTAGACTCTCCCCCAGAACAGCCTACCCTAGAGAGATTGAGATAGTAGTAGACTCTCCCCCAGAACAGCCTACCCTAGAGAGATTGAGATAGTAGTAGACTCTCCCCCAGAACACCCTACCCTAGAGAGACTGAGATAGTAGTAGACTCTCCCTCAGAACACCCTACCATAGAGAGACTGAGATAGTAGTAGACTTTCCCTCAGAACATCCTGCCCTAGAGAGACTGAGATAGTAGTAGACTCTCCCCCAGAACAGCCTACCCTAGAGAGATTGAGATAGTAGTAGACTCTCCCCCAGAACACCCTACCATAGAGAGACTGAGATAGTAGTAGACTTTCCCTCAGAACATCCTGCCCTAGAGAGACTGAGATAGTAGTAGACTCTCCCTCAGGACACCCTACCCTAGAGAGACTGAGATAGTAGTAGACTCTCCCTCAGAACACCCTACCCTAGAGAGATTGAGATAGTAGTAGACTCTCCCCCAGAACAGCCTACCCTAGAGAGACTGAGATAGTAGTAGACTCTCCCCCAGAACAGCCTACCCTAGAGAGATTGAGATAGTAGTAGACTCTCCCCCAGAACACCCTACCCTAGAGAGACTGATATAGGAGTAGACTCTCCCCCAGAACACCCTACCCTAGAGAGACTGATATAGGAGTAGACTCTCCCCCAGAACAGCCTACCCTAGAGAGACTGAGATAGTAGTAGACTCTCCCCCAGAACACCCTACCCTAGAGAGACTGAGATAGTAGTAGACTCCCCCTGAGAACACCCTACCCTAGAGAGACTGAGATAGTAGTAGACTCCCCCTCAGAACACCCTACCCTAGAGAGACTGAGATAGTAGTAGACTCCCCCCTCAGAACACCCTACCCTAGAGAGACCGAGATAGAAGTAGACTCTCCCTCAGAACACCCTACCCTAGAGAGACTGAGATAGTAGTAGACTCTCCCCCAGAACACCCTACCCTAGAGAGACTGAGATAGTAGTAGACTCTCCCTCAGAACACCCTGCCCTAGAGAGACTGAGATAGTAGTAGACTCTCCCCCAGAACACCCTACCCTAGAGAGATTGAGATAGTAGTAGACTCTCCCTCAGAACACCCTACCCTAGAGAGACCGAGATAGTAGTAGACTCTCCCTCAGAACACCCTACCCTAGAGAGACTGAGATAGTAGTAGACTCTCCCTGAGAATACCCTACTCTAGAGAGACTGAGATAGTAGTAGACTCTCCCTCAGAACACCCTACCCTAGAGAGACTGAGATAGTAGTAGACTCTCCCCCAGAACACCCTACCCTAGAGAGACTGAGATAGTAGTAGACTCTCCCCCAGAACACCCTACCCTAGAGAGACTGATATAGGAGTAGACTCTCCCTCAGGACACCCTACCCTAGAGAGACCGAGATAGTAGTAGACTCTCCCCCAGAACACCCTACCCTAGAGAGACTGATATAGGAGTAGACTCTCCCCCAGAACACCCTACCCTAGAGAGACTGAGATAGTATGAGACTCTCCCCCAGAACACCCTACCCTAGAGAGACTGAGATAGTAGTAGACTCTCCCCCAGAACACCCTACCCTAGAGAGACTGATATAGGAGTAGACTCTCCCTCAGGACACCCTACCCTAGAGAGACCGAGATAGTAGTAGACTCTCCCCCAGAACACCCTACCCTAGAGAGACTGATATAGGAGTAGACTCTCCCCCAGAACACCCTACCCTAGAGAGACCGAGATAGTAGTAGACTCTCCCCCAGAACACCCTCTCCTAGAGAGACTGATATAGGAGTAGACCCCCCCTCAGAACACCCTACCCTAGAGAGACCGAGATAGTAGTAGACTCTCCCCCAGAACACCCTACCCTAGAGAGACCGAGATAGTAGTAGACTCTCCCTCAGAGACTGAGATAGTAGTAGACTCCCCCCCCCTAGAACACCCTACCCTAGAGAGACTGGGATAGAAGTAGACTCTCCCTCAGAACACCCTGCCCTAGAGAGACTGAGATAGTAGTAGACTCTCCCCAAGGACACCCTACCCTAGAGAGACTGAGATAGTAGTAGACTCTCCCCCAGGACACCCTACCCTAGAGAGACTGAGATAGTAGTAGACTCTCCCCAAGAACACCCTACCCTAGAGAGACTGAGATAGTAGTAGACTCTCCCCCAGAACACCCTACCCTAGAGAGATTGAGATAGTAGTAGACTCTCCCCCAGAACACCCTACCCTAGAGAGACTGATATAGGAGTAGACTCTCCCTCAGGACACCCTACCCTAGAGAGACCGAGATAGTAGTAGACTCTCCCCCAGAACACCCTACCCTAGAGAGACTGATATAGGAGTAGACTCTCCCCCAGAACACCCTACCCTAGAGAGACCGAGATAGTAGTAGACTCTCCCCCAGAACACCCTCTCCTAGAGAGACCGAGATAGTAGTAGACCCCCCCTCAGAACACCCTACCCTAGAGAGACCGAGATAGTAGTAGACTCTCCCCCAGAACACCCTACCCTAGAGAGACCGAGATAGTAGTAGACTCTCCCTCAGAGACTGAGATAGTAGTAGACTCCCCCCCCCTAGAACACCCTACCCTAGAGAGACTGGGATAGAAGTAGACTCTCCCTCAGAACACCCTGCCCTAGAGAGACTGAGATAGTAGTAGACTCTCCCCAAGGACACCCTACCCTAGAGAGACTGAGATAGTAGTAGACTCTCCCCCAGGACACCCTACCCTAGAGAGACTGAGATAGTAGTAGACTCTCCCCAAGAACACCCTACCCTAGAGAGACTGAGATAGTAGTAGACTCTCCCCCAGAACACCCTACCCTAGAGAGATTGAGATAGTAGTAGACTCTCCCTCAGAACACCCTACCCTAGAGAGACTGAGATAGTAGTAGACTCTCCCCCAGAACACCCTACCCTAGAGAGATTGAGATAGTAGTAGACTCTCCCTCAGAACACCCTACCCTAGAGAGACTGAGATAGTAGTAGACTCTCCCCAAGAACACCCTACCCTAGAGAGACTGATATAGGAGTAGACCCCCCCTCAGAACACCCTACCCTAGAGAGACCGAGATAGTAGTAGACTCTCCCCCAGAACACCCTACCCTAGAGAGACCGAGATAGTAGTAGACTCTCCCTCAGAGACTGAGATAGTAGTAGACTCCCCCCCCCTAGAACACCCTACCCTAGAGAGACTGGGATAGAAGTAGACTCTCCCTCAGAACACCCTGCCCTAGAGAGACTGAGATAGTAGTAGACTCTCCCCAAGGACACCCTACCCTAGAGAGACTGAGATAGTAGTAGACTCTCCCCCAGGACACCCTACCCTAGAGAGACTGAGATAGTAGTAGACTCTCCCCAAGAACACCCTACCCTAGAGAGACTGAGATAGTATGAGACTCTCCCCCAGAACACCCTACCCTAGAGAGACTGAGATAGTAGTAGACTCTCCCCCAGAACACCCTACCCTAGAGAGACTGATATAGGAGTAGACTCTCCCTCAGGACACCCTACCCTAGAGAGACCGAGATAGTAGTAGACTCTCCCCCAGAACACCCTACCCTAGAGAGACTGATATAGGAGTAGACTCTCCCCCAGAACACCCTACCCTAGAGAGACCGAGATAGTAGTAGACTCTCCCCCAGAACACCCTCTCCTAGAGAGACCGAGATAGTAGTAGACCCCCCCTCAGAACACCCTACCCTAGAGAGACCGAGATAGTAGTAGACTCTCCCCCAGAACACCCTACCCTAGAGAGACCGAGATAGTAGTAGACTCTCCCTCAGAGACTGAGATAGTAGTAGACTCCCCCCCCCTAGAACACCCTACCCTAGAGAGACTGGGATAGAAGTAGACTCTCCCTCAGAACACCCTGCCCTAGAGAGACTGAGATAGTAGTAGACTCTCCCCAAGGACACCCTACCCTAGAGAGACTGAGATAGTAGTAGACTCTCCCCCAGGACACCCTACCCTAGAGAGACTGAGATAGTAGTAGACTCTCCCCAAGAACACCCTACCCTAGAGAGACTGAGATAGTAGTAGACTCTCCCCCAGAACACCCTACCCTAGAGAGATTGAGATAGTAGTAGACTCTCCCTCAGAACACCCTACCCTAGAGAGACTGAGATAGTAGTAGACTCTCCCCCAGAACACCCTACCCTAGAGAGATTGAGATAGTAGTAGACTCTCCCTCAGAACACCCTACCCTAGAGAGACTGAGATAGTAGTAGACTCTCCCCAAGAACACCCTACCCTAGAGAGACTGAGATAGTAGTAGACTCTCCCCCAGAACACCCTACCCTAGAGAGATTGAGATAGTAGTAGACTCTCCCTCAGAACACCCTACCCTAGAGAGACTGAGATAGTAGTAGACTCTCCCCCAGAACACCCTACCCTAGAGAGATTGAGATAGTAGTAGACTCTCCCCCAGAACACCCTACCCTAGAGAGATTGAGATAGTAGTAGACTCTCCCCCAGAACACCCTACCCTAGAGAGACTGAGATAGTAGTAGACTCTCCCCCAGAACACCCTACCCTAGAGAGACTGGGATAGTAGTAGACTCTCCCCCAGAACACCCTACCCTAGAGAGATTGAGATAGTAGTAGACTCTCCCTCAGAACACCCTACCCTAGAGAGACTGAGATAGTAGTAGACTCTCCCCCAGAACACCCTACCCTAGAGAGATTGAGATAGTAGTAGACTCTCCCTCAGGACACCCTACCCTAGAGAGACCGAGATAGTAGTAGACTCTCCCCCAGAACACCCTACCCTAGAGAGACTGATATAGGAGTAGACTCTCCCCCAGAACACCCTACCCTAGAGAGACTGGGATAGTAGTAGACTCTCCCCCAGAACACCCTACCCTAGAGAGACTGAGATAGTAGTAGACTCTCCCCCAGAACACCCTACCCTAGAGAGATTGAGATAGTAGTAGACTCTCCCTCAGGACACCCTACCCTAGAGAGACCGAGATAGTAGTAGACTCTCCCCCAGAACAGCCTACCCTAGAGAGATTGAGATAGTAGTAGACTCCCCCCCAGAACACCCTACTCTAGAGAGACTGAGATAGTAGTAGACTCTCCCCCAGAACACCCTACTCTAGAGAGACTGAGATAGTAGTAGACTCTCCCCCAGAACACCCTACCCTAGAGAGACTGAGATAGTAGTACACTCTCCCTCAGATAGTGTAGTACTTACTGAGTATGTCTAAGATTTGATAAAGTACAATATAACCTTGTAATGTGAGATAGTGTAGTACTTACTGAGCCTGTCTAAGAAGAAGTGATTTGATAAAGTACAATATAACCTTGTGATGTGAGATAGTGTAGTACTTACTGAGCATGTCTAAGAAGAAGTGATTTGATAAAGTACAATATAACCTTGTAATGTGAGATAGTGTAGTACATACTGAGTATGTCTAAGTACAATATAACCTTGTAATGTGAGATAGTGTAGTACTTACTGAGCCTGTCTAAGAAGAAGTGATTTGATAAAGTACAATATAACCTTGTAATGTGAGATAGTGTAGTACTTACTGAGCATGTCTAAGTACAATATAACCTTGTAATGTGAGATAGTGTAGTACTTACTGAGCATGTCTAAGTACAATATAACCTTGTAATGTGAGATAGTGTAGTACTTACTGAGCCTGTCTAAGAAGAAGTGATTTGATAAAGTACAATATAACCTTGTAATGTGAGATAGTGTAGTACATACTGAGCCTGTTTAAGTACAATATAACCTTGTAATGTGAGATAGTGTAGTACATACTGAGCATGTCTAAGAAGAAGTGATTTGATAAAGTACAATATAACCTGGCAATGTGAGATAGTATAGTACTTACTGAGCATGTTTAAGTACAATATAACCTTGTAATGTGAGATAGTGTAGTACATACTGAGCATGTCTAAGAAGAAGTGATTTGATAAAGTACAATATAACCTTGCAATGTGAGATAGTGTAGTACTTACTGAGCCTGTCTAAGAAGAAGTGATTTGATAAAGTACAATATAACCTTGTAATGTGAGATAGTGTAGTACTTACTGAGCCTGTTTAAGTACAATATAACCTTGTAATGTGAGATAGTGTAGTACTTACTGAGCCTGTCTTAGAAGAAGTGATTTGATAAAGTCCTGAGCTTCCGCCGATACATTACTGAATGATTCACGATCAAATTCCCAGTCACAACGTTTTACATTCTGTAACGTTTCTAAGTCATCTTCACCAGCAAATGGAGATAAACCACTCAATCTGAAATACAATTTGTTTAATTAAGTATTGGCAAGCTGCCAAGAGCATTTAATGTATGATGTATAGTGGGTAAATATACGACTTTCCCATTCAGATAAATGAAAACTTATTATTCTTGTCTACCAGACATTCCTTGCCATGATATATTCTTCTGATTGATTCATGTTTTATGACACACTCAAAACTATTTCACTTATAAGGTGGGGTTGTCATGCTTAATAGGAGAGGATACTTTAGCCCCAACCTCTTGGAGGCAGCCACCTGGCAACCATTCAACATATATGAAGGATCACATGAAATATAATTTGAATTTTTCTCAATTTATCTTTTGATTGTGATTTGAACCCACGAACTATGGAATGGTTTTGATGACAGACTATTACCACTCAGCAAAACTAGGAAACCAATTTTTTCTTATTGGAAAGTGATACATTAAAAAAGCTTACAGGACATAAGCGAGTACACCGACAGCCCACATGTCAGTGTAGAAACCCACAGGTTCACGATCCACTATTTCTGGAGCAGCAAACTCAGCAGTGGCCGTAGTTACTTTAACAATCTCCTCCGGATTCAGTTTGGTAGCCAGACCAAAATCTATCAACTTCACATTGGTACTCTTGTTTGTTTCACACATAACATTTTCAGGCTGTATTCAGAGAAAACAAAAACAACAATATCAGCATTTATATAATATAGGCAAATCCAGGATGGAAATTCCATCCACAAGTTATAGTGATGAACGATGGAAAATAATAGAAATTGTGTCAGAACTGTTGAGAAGAAGAATGATAGTCAGGAATATTACATGGGTGTTATGCTCTGTAATACACATTAACTGATCATAGAACAGTCAGGAATATTACATGGGTGTTATGCTCTGTAATACACATTAACTGATCATAGAACAGTCAGGAATATTACATGGGTGTTATGCTCTATAATACACATTAACTGATTCCAAAGATAGAAGGAGGTTTTATTGAGCACTGTACATCAACTAGCATTGTGGTCGGAGGTAACCCCTGACAATAGTTGCAGCCTTTTGGAACTGAGCAGAAGGATTCTGTGATAAAATATTACACTACCCCCTGTGTCACACAGTGAATAAAGAATGTATGTTACCTTAACATCCAGATGTACAATACTGTTCTCATGCATGTGTTTGAGACCTTCACACACTTGTCTCATATAGTTAATTACTTCAGCCTCAGACATCTTGTAATCCTCCGCAGCTATTCTGTCAAATAACTCACCACCAGATAAACTGAAACATACACATCAACAGCAATGTCATTATTGTAAATAGGGGATGGACTTTAACATGAAATTGGTCTAACCAAGATTCTAAAATGGAATGTACCAGGGGTCTATCTATCTAAGATGGTAATAACTTTATTCTTTATTCACTTATTAACATGCCAGAACTTAACCAGTTCCCTTACAAATCCCTTATGGACCAAATTACTTAAATAAATTTCAGGAGACTCAATCAATCAGCTTAGTTAATATAAATAATGCTGATCATATGTTAAACAGTAGTTTATGATTCAACTAAGTCTGTATGAACTACCTACAACTCTAGAATAAGTAGTTAATGTAAGAACTGCCTACAACTCTAGAATAAGTAGTTTATGTATGAATTACTTATAACTCTAGAATAAATAGTATAAGTATGAACTACTTACAATTCTAGAATAAGGACCATTTCATATTTATCTTCAAATGCATCATGTAGGTTGATGAGTTTAGGATGATGAAGCTGGTTCATCACACTGATTTCATTCCTCACTGTATACTTGTCTAATGGATAAGGAGTGTTGATAAACTTGGCCACAAATACACGGCCTGTTTTCTTCTCTATACAACGATGTACAACACCAAAAGCCCCACTGGAAATATAGAAACAAAAAAATAGTGAATATGGTATACAGTGAAATTGAAACATCAGATTGAATCAAACTGAAATATAAACAACTGTTAATAAGAGAAGAGATGAACTAAAGAAGCTGCAAACATTAGGATTATGTTTCCATGGTTACTGATTGACAAGGGGATTCTCAATAAAAATCATTCAAGTTGAAATACAAGGCTGGTATTACACTTTAGTCCAAAAACACTTTAGTCCAGAACACTTTAGTCCAAAACACTTTAGTCCAAAACAGAAGAAGAGTGTTCATTTTTCCAAACACATATTTATTCAATTTTTTTACACCACAAGTAAAACCTATAGGTTCCAAATCTCCCATTTAAGAGTAAGTTAATTTCATCCACCTGAAAGCCTCTGTAACTCATCAATATGGGACACAGGCCAGTTTTTCACAGAGAAACATTTTCATTCAAAATTTAGTAGATCAAGACAATTAAATGACTAAATTTAAGTTTTGTTGCTGTATTAAAGATAACAATGAATATAAGATGCTACAATGTCCCTGTGACCGACCTGCCCAATTCCTCCAGTATCTCATACTGGTCATTAACATCACCCTGTTTGATATCAACTGGTTTGGGTTTATACTTTTTCCAGAAATCATCAACTAAAAACATAGAGAAAATAGCATTGTAAATCACATTGAGTCGAAATTAAACATAAACATATAATCAAATAAAAATAATTAATTGACAAGCAACACCATCACAAAACCTTTTCAAACAATTCAATTATATATGTTTAAAAAATGTTCTTATTAAAAGTGCAGTATTTTTTTAATTCTGTATTATTTTTTTCTGTTATTGTTTTTTATAGGTTTAGACATAACCTGTTATTTTGGTTATTATTTTTTATTAGGAGCCTCAAGGGAGAACAGTTTTTCTTTAAATTGATTGTGTTGAACTCATAAAATAAAGCATTTTTCCGTTTCCCTTATTTGCATAGTCTTCCATATAAGACAGTTGCCCTGCCCACTAAGCCACTGAAGGCCCCAAAATAAAAAAGCTGAGAAAAACTTACAGAAGATATCGTAATCATGGATTTTGGGACCATCATATTTACTTCTGACTTTTCTTCCCATTTCATCTGCAAACAAATAAAAGAATACCTTGATATGGAGCTACATGTCAGATGGACACAGCCTTAAATGGGTCAGTCAATGGAAAGAGAACTGAAGTAAGCTATAAAATGTTGCATTGAGTGGACATAAAAGTGATTTTTTTAAAAACATTTTGTCTAGTTTTGTCTCTTTTCATGAATATGTTCGTGTAAACTTACCCTCCAGTTGTCTCTTCTTACGAACTTCTTCTGGTTCCTCAGTTTTAATGGGCGCTGTTGTCTCACATGGATCACTCCTTCCATAGAAATTCTCCGCCATCACCCTGAACTCATACTCTTTAGAGGGAGATAACCCTGTGATGTTGTGGTGAGCAAACCTAGAGAACAATAAGCAATGAGAGGTGGTGAGATCAAATTCCACAAAAACCTTTCTCTCTGGGTTTTCGATTGATAGACTGATATGGGATGGTTGTCCTACTAATGGAAGCTTTCTTACCTGAAAAAAACCTGACAAGGCTGCCAGATCAGTGAGATAATCTCAAGTGTAGTAAAACAAACACTAAACAATTAATCTTTCAAGATATACAAAATACAATAGAGAGAATGGAAATCAACTATTGACAGAAATACATTAGATTTGAATACTGACCTGGTAGAAGCTACCCTTGTCCAGGATGTGTTTGGTGGTTCTCGTTTCTCTACTACATAAGCTGTAATAAAACTACCTCCATCATTGAGAGGAGGTTTCCAGGAGAGAACAACAGAGTCGTCACGAATGTTTTCTACCACTGGGAAACGAGGAGCATCAGGACGATCTGATCAAATAGAAACATTGAACTCACTAAACGATTAAGGTAAGAAATACATTCATTCTTCTTCTTTTGGTTAAAATGAACAGGGCCTGGTTGCACAAAGGTGTATAAAGTTTAAGTCAGGCTTAAATATGTCGCGTCACAAAGGAATTTGATTGTGGCATCACATAGCTAAGTCAGACTTCAGCTTAATACACCTTTGTGCAACCGAGCCCTGAACTTATAACTGTGAGTATTGTACAGCAGACTATCATTTGATTAAATATAATGTAAACATGATAGATTACAATGAGTGATACCGTGTAAGTTGTCCTACTTACCATTGACCTGTATCTTAAGTATGGCTGAGTCTGATCCCAGATCATTCTCCAGCTGTAACCTATAAGGACCATCATCATCTTTAGTAGCACCTTTAATACTCAGCATGGCATGTCTCTCTGTCACCTCCTGGGTGAAACGAGAACCCTTTAGGGGCTCACCATCACGGATCCAACTCACTGTGGGTTTAGGGTTACCAGTGAAAGGTATCTTTAGGAAGACCGTCTCCCCCTTCTCAAACGTACACACATCACGGAATCGTGGAGGTACATTAATCTTGGGTGGAGCTGAAGATGAAATGACAGAAATAGGAACAATAGTTTAAAAACACATATATTTTCGTTTTGAAGCAGTTGGTAGCACTGACTGTTATTTTGCATCAATATCTCCTAAAATGACATTAAGTTCTGAAATGTACAAAATCTTTCTTATTACTTCAGAGTCGCCAAACTATGGCACAAGACGAGACAAGCAATGGCATTTTGTTTGAGAAATAAGTTTACAAGCTTTGTCTTTTAACAAAACTTAGATTAGCTTATAGTATACTTGGATGTTATAATTATAAAGCAAACATTGATGACATGATGTCTATATATGCATTGATTGTATTCAATGTACAACAACTGCACCATAAGGTAGAGATTTTACAAGTATATCTTACCTACTATAAAATACTTTGTTGACCCCAGTATATCAATTATAAGAGATGTATTAAGTTGACTTACATCTGATTTCTAGAGCAGCTCTACTACTGCGTGACCCTCCCCTATTGGAAGCCTTGGCCACATACTCGTCAGCGTCTTCCCCGTATATATCATGTACAATTAGAACACATTTATCTCCTTCCGTAAAGATCTCATATTTAGGTCCATCTGAAAGCTCTCTCATACCCTTAAACCTAGAAAACATGTCGTGAGTTAGAACCATTTAAAATAGCATATGTAAAAGTCACATTTATCCAGTGCAATACATCTGACTTGAATCGATTTTACACCAGCTATATTCAGACAGTTTATATCCGAATGAATCTAAAAATGCGAAAAAAAGAAGTGGCCGAAAAGGAATTTTGACCGAATAAGGCAAAAGTCAACATGACTGCAGGGCTTGTCTGGTGTAAGATTGATGCAGATAGGGAATTTCATTGTTGCACACAAAACTGGCAAATTGTCTATTCTACAAAGATCTGAAAACCAAGCAACATCCATGAAAAGGTGAGATTTAACAAATGACTTTTCCCATTTAATAAACAATTGTATTAAAACAATATCACAAATGAAACAAACTGTATTCCAACCATTCTTACCATTGCACTTGAGGTTTAGGAGTTCCACTCACTTCACATTCAAAGCGAGCTGTTTTACCTTCAACAGCTTGTACCCTACGGAGAGGGGCGTCAAAGGATGGTACAGTGGCAGCTGTAACAGAGATACAGATACAGGTCTATAATATAGGAATGAAATGATGAAGTTCCTATAACACGAAATAATCATACTTTCTCTATTCAACACATAGTATTATTGAGATTAATATTTGTAAAAATGTAAAACCCTTGAACAAACAGAGCACACATTGATTTCAGATGATATAAAGAAAGGCAGAACAGAATTCTTTAAAACCTTCAGAAATTGATTACAACAAATGACATTTTGATGAAGTATACAGAGGTATAGGTGTCAATTTATTAATAGACTTAATACAGCTATGAAACCTGTAAATCCAATGATAAATCAAGGCAAAATTCACCAAACATTGTACAGAAAAACTGGAGATTCATTGAAAGTGACTGACCGTTAGGATCTTTAACCTTGACGGAGTTTGAATTAGATGATGGTTTACTCATGCCGGCCTCATTCTCAGCAAACACACGGAACTCATACTGTCTGTCCTCTATCAGATTTGGAATATTAAATATATTAGTGATACATGGTTGTTGATTAACTCTGGTCCAGTTATCTGACCCATGTTCTCGTTTATCAATCCAGTATCCCTTAATCCTGCCACCACCATCAGAGACGGGTTTCTGCCAACTCAGACTCACAAAGTCTCCACCCACTTCCGTCACCTCAGGGGTTCCCGGGGCATCAGGTTTATCTGTACATATAAGACAAACAGGTTGAACATTGGACTGAATTAGTGATTGATTGTAGTTTGCCACTGATTAGTTTGGCTAAGTGAGAAAGAAGGAAACTGGCTGTTTGTGATCACATATTCAAACTTATTGATATATGGGAAACTGATTCAGGCAAATCTGACATAGATTTAATAAATGCATTTATATAAAAGCTATAGAAGAGATAAGATACTGACCAAACTGCATCTTGGCAATGATAGGACTTGATGTCTCCAAGTATTCACTTTGACCATTCTCGTTAACAGCGGCTACCCGGAACAGGTACTGACTGTCTTCATATAGACCTTGCACATCAAAATTGTTATCCTAACAACCAAACACAATTTACTATTAACGAATGCTGAAAACACAGCTATGGAATCCTTTATAAAGATCTCAGAAGTTTACCATTTGCGAAGCTTTTATGTCTCACCATAAATAATCCATTTACTGGTCATGGTTCAACATTCAGGCACATGTTATCAAATTGTTGGAGAAAGAAATAACATCCATGTGCTAAATGATTTTATCAAAGACATTTATATTCCTCTGTCTATATGATGTGGATAATACCTTGCATTGAGATGATACAGTTGTCCAATACGGTTTGGTGACATCCTTTCTTTCCACAACGTAGTGTGACACTTTTGCCCCTCCATCTTCCCTTGGAGGTTTCCACTGGAGGCGGGCAGAATTCTTTGTGATGTCAGATACACTCAGGGGACCTTGAGGTGCCTCAGGTGGGCCTGGGAAGAAGATTGTATATATATAGAACATAAAACAAATGTATAGAATTAATATTCATTTTGTTGTAATCCAAAAGATAATGATAAAAATGACTTACTGACAACTCTGAGCTGGAATGGTGCAGTGACCGCTCCACTGGCATTACTGACTTCTATCTCATAACGACCTGTATCATCACGCTCAGCCTCTGCAACACAATCAAAATGTAACCGTGAAATAAACTAAATACTTACTACATCTTTGTATTCCATTACCTAATCTCTTTGATTAAACTGTCATAAGTTGCCATCATTTTTTTCATAAATTCTGGTTGTGAATACAAAGCCCATACAAACCAAAGATGTGTGCTAAAAACAGTGAAAATTCAAAGAGCAGGGATACAGGAGTACATTTGAAGGATTTGTTGCTTATGACAACTACTTTAACATATATCAAATTATTGTTTTAACCAGAATTTTTCCGATATCTGGCAGCTAATGTCCCTTTTTATATAGTCAGGTTACATCCAAAAGTTTCATCTTCTCTTCATCAAACAAATCCTTCTTTTCGGAACACTCTTTAGCATTTATCAAAAATGCAGAAAATTACATGTATGTCTATAGAAAGAAAACAATTGACAATGGTAGATGTTGTATGGAAAAAGCCTGCTTACCTTTGATATTGAGCACAACATAATCATCAAATGGAGAAAACCTCAACCTATCATCAGGTGTTACTTCACGACCATTCTTCTTCAGTTTAAACTCAAAAGGTCCCCTGCCACTGACAGGTAATTTAAACTTGAACTGTTCACCGGCCAGGATCTTCTGGTCTCGTGGTTCTTTGTCAAGTGTAGGTAGAGCTGAAACAGAAGTCAAACACATCATTTCTCTGTCATCCTACTGATGAGACTTCAGTTCCAAGAGCTTGCTGTCCATCTCTGATAATGCCACTTATTAACTACCCCGACAGAATTTTAGTCTCCACTGAGACATCACCCATTAGATGGCTTTGGAATTCAACATCATGTAAGAAATCTCTGCTCGTACATTATAAGTTGTTAGACAAGATGATGACATGCTATCAGCACCCATTTGATAAGATACATCTTTAGCAAATAAAAATAGCATGTTGAACTTTGAACGTCAGATGTACAAGGATAATTCCCTCAACAAGATTCCATTTATATATTTAAGAAATAATGTTTTCGTTCAATGACATCGCCGTGGGATTTAAACTAGAAAATGTGGAAGAGTTTTATTTTTGAACAAGGGCTGATATCTATTTATGCGCATATTATTATGTGTTTTGTATAAATTTCTTTAATTTTGATAGCAATAGGTGCAAGTTACTTAGTCGCACAGACTATTACATGTGATAGAGGTGATCAAACTTACCCTGGACTTCTAATGCAGCATGACAAGACACCTTCCCCAGGGGATTCAATAACTCACAGACTATTACATGTGATAGAGGTGATCAAACTTACCCTGGACTTCTAATGCAGCATGACAAGACACCTTCCCCAGGGGGTTCAATAACTCACAGACTATTACATGTGATAGAGGTGATCAAACTTACCCTGGACTTCTAATGCAGCATGACAAGACACCTTCCCCAGGGGGTTCAATAACTCACAGACTATGTCAGACGAATCATTTTCATAGACATCCTTAAATAACAATGTACAGATATCTCCATCCTGTTTAGCTTGAATACGATTGGCACTGCCGACTTCTAATCCACCTTTGTACCTATATACAAACAGAATATGGCACTGGAAATAAATTCTTTATATTTAAACAACAGATTTATCTTGTTTTTAACTTGTATTACAAATAAAATTAATGAATTGTAAAGACTGGACATTTGCATGTGTTTGTTTTTGAAGATGTTTTAACCAGTAATTATGAGATCTTACCATCTAATGGTAGGGTCTGGTTTCCCATAGATTTGACATGTGAACAAAGCTTGACCACCAATAGGAGCCAACACTTTACTGATCTTCTTGATGAAGTCAGGGGCAGCTCCAGCTAAAATATAACCATAATCATTATTACACAGCCTCTGTCATCACAATACATCTCAATGTATACTGTCTCACTCACATCCTCCGTTCATTTCCCAATAAGTGTTTTCTAAACATGGTTCTTATGATCAAAAACAAAACAGCGCATATTGAAAACTGCTTAAAATGATGTTTAAGACATATAAGTACATACATGTATCAGTACTGTGTTTGAATATTTTATTTATTATCATACCTAAAGACAGCTTAAAGCCACATAACTATGAACCTTTTGCAGATATTTCTTGTACATATTTTCAAGGCCACTTCATAAAATTTGGCCTTGATTAGAAAACTGATAAAACAATGAAGCCTTGTGTAAGAGGGTGGACATTAAAGCAAATTGGGCACCTAGAGACCTGCATTAGAAGAAACGTTGACTTACTGACTCTCTCTCGTACTTTGATACCACCTGACCCGTTACTGTAGTCTCCTTGACCGGCTGCGTTAATGGCCGCAACACGAAACTCTACCTCAGAACCCTCAGCTAAATTAGCCACATTATAAAAGTTGTCCAGTACAGGGTAATCATTGACCCTTCTCCAGGTGTCCGAGTCTTTATCTTTCACCTCAACATTGTAACCTACAAACACATTTCATACATTATAAACATTCTGCAGTGAAACACAGAAAAAGTCTACAAATCCTTTAGTATGTGATACAAGTGTTAAAGACATTTAGTTGGATTTATTGCTTTCGATAGACCTGCCAGCATTGACAGCTGAGAAAACATGCGTACACGGATAATCCATTTATAGAATTAGTAAAAATTATTTATACGATATATGAATATCAAGAAAATCTGATCAATTTTGGATATCAGTCCCATGATAAATGAGAATCTTACCTGTGATTTTATTGCCCCCATCCGATCTGGGTTTCTCCCATTTCAAATCCACAAAGGTACGACCAATATTAGTGGCTTCAGGCATACCAGGAGCATCAGGTTTACCTATAGCAGGATGTCAACAATCATCAAGTTATTTACAGAAAAGCAATTCAATGAATACTATAACATTATTAACTCACAAATAGATGTCTCCATATTTGACTGAGAAAGTTTTGACTTACTGTATTTAGGTTTAGGAGTTACAGAGCCAGATGTCTCACTTGGTTCACCCAAACCTACAGCATTCTTGGCACGCACACGGAATTCATAATTGCCAGGCTTTAAACCAGGTACTGCAGATAAAATAATATTAATATTAAATTTAGAAGAAAAGACATAAGGGAAGACAAGGTAATAATCATTAGGTACCCACCTTTACACATGTTATCTTTGACAGGGTAATCATGTTATCTTTGACAGGGTGATCATGTTATCTTTGACAGGGTGATCATGTTATCTTTGACAGGGTGATCATGTTATCTTTGACAGGGTAATCATGTTATCTTTGACAGGGTAATTGTGTTATCTTTGACAGGGTAATCATGTTATTTGTGACAGGGCAATCATGTTATCTTTGACAGGGTAATCATGTTATCTCTAACAGGGTAATCATGTTATCTTTGACAGGGTAATTGTGTTATCTTTGACAGGGTAATCATGTTATTTGTGACAGGGTAATCATGTTATCTTTGACAGGGTAATCGTGTTATCTTTGACAGGGTAATCATGCTATCTTTGACAGGGTAATCATGTTATCGTTGACAGGGTAATCGTGTTATCTTTGACAGGGTAATCATGTTATCTTTGACAGGGTAATCATGTTATCTTCGACAGGGTAAGCATGACCAAGTATTCACCTTTGAATATGTTATCTCTAACAGGGTAATCGTGCTATTTTTGACAGGGTAATCATGTTATCTTTGACAGGGCAATCATGTTATCATTGACAGGTAATCATGTTTTTGACAGGGTAATCATGACCAAGTATTCACCTTTGAACATGTTATCTTTGACAGGGTAATCATTTACAGGTTTCCATTTCCTTCCATCCACATCTTTCATTTCAATCACATAGCCCTGAATCTTCTTCCCACCATCGTTCTTTGGTCGGGTCCATGATAAGGTCACATTATCTTGGTCAACGTCAATCACTTCTGGTTTGCCCGGGGCATCAGGGGCAGCTAAATCACACAGACAATGGTTGATTAAAACAGTGAAAACACTTAGTTGTTTAGAATGTACAGATTTTGTATTTAGTTGGTACCTGGCACCCATCTTACCCAATTCGGGGGAACTGAGTGAGATTCAAATGTTGGTAGATGGTTTCTGAGATTGAGCTATCATCCTACCTGCTGGAACCCTTTCCCATCTTGGGCAATTGGATGATATTAACACCATTTTATCATAGCAGTGAAAAAACGGCAGCATTTCTAAAGACTATCTTAAATATTTTAGTGTATTAACTTTGTCAATACTTACAGAATGGACTCTTTGCCACCATAGGTTCTTTTGCTTCTAAAGGTTCGCTCACACCGTGTTTGTTCTCAGCTCTCACACGGAACTTGTACTCTTTACCCTCAGTCAAACCTAATACCTCGTAACTGGTGCCTCGGACAAACTTACTGACCCCACTCCAATCTCCAGTACGAGGGTCTAACTTCTCAACGACATAGTTACTAACTGGCGAACCACCATCATCCTGTCAAATAAAGAGAAGACAAAAGTGGACTCATTATAGGGCATATTTTCAGAAATGCCTTTGTATACAAATCAATTGCAATGACTTCTTTGGTTAAGGAGAATAAAGTGAACCTACTTTAGGTGGTTTCCATGTTAGTGTACAGCCTTCAGGGGATATAGCAGATATTTCCAAAGGTCCTTCAGGCGGGTTTGGAGCATCTGTAACACAATATCAACTACATGTATTCCAACAAGACTCGATTCACATAGAGAAGACACATACATTGCAAGTAATTCACATAGAGAAGACAAACACATTGCAAGGATTTAGATGACCAACTTCTTTAATAAGGTACTATTTTAACATACTTTCAAATGTTTTAAACCAAACAATGAAGCTTTTGTAATCCGATGATAAAGATTTACATGTATATGTTAAAATGTCCAGTGTTAAACATTCTCTGTAGATTGTTCACTGTGAATTTACTCACCTACAACAGTAACATGAATAACAGCTGAATCTGAACCTTTCTCATTGGTTAAAGTGACAGTATATTTGCCAGCGTCTCCTTTCTCTGCCGTTTTGTTCCTCAGTAAGATTTGGTCTGGAGATGCCTCAAACTTAATTCTATCACCCTCTGATATATCCATGCCATCCTGAAACGTATGAGAAACACTGATTATATCTGTGGGCAGGGATCATGTAATCAGAGCTGAAACACTGATGAGTTTATATCTGTGGACAAGGATCATGTTATCAAGGCTGAAACACTGATGAGTTTATATTTGTGGACAAGGATCATGTTATCAGAGCTGAAACACTGATGAGTTTATATTTGTGGACAAGGATCATGTTATCAGAGCTGAAACACTGATGAGTTTATATTTGTGGACAAGGATCATGTTATCAGAGCTGAAACACTGATGAGTTTATATCTGTGGACAAGGATCATGTTATCAAGAGCTGAAACACTGATGAGTTTATATTTGTGGACAAGGATCATGTTATCAGAGCTGAAACACTGATGAGTTTATATCTGTGGGCAAGGATCATGTTATCAGAGCTGAAACACTGATGGGTTTATATTTGTGGACAAGGATCATGTTATGAGAGCTGAAACACTGATGAGTTTATATCTGTGGACAAGGATCATGTTATCAGAGCTGAAACACTGATGAGTTTATATCTGTGGTCAGGGATCATGTTATCAGAGCTGAAACACTGATGGGTTTATATTTGTGGACAAGGATCATGTTATGAGAGCTGAAACACTGATGAGTTTATATCTGTGGACAAGGATCATGTTATCAGAGCTGAAACACTGATGGGTTTATATTTGTGGACAAGGATCATGTTATCAGGGCTGAAACACTGATGAGTTTATATTTGTGGACAAGGATCATGTAATCAGAGCAGAGATAGGTCAAACAGGAAGGAAGGATGGCTTGAACAATCCAAAACAGTTTGGTGTTGTTGATTTCCAAGCCATTTTTTTTTAATGATTTGCAGATCCTAAGACAACGTACGACAGATGTACATGGATGTGGTATTTAGGTCTTACCTGTACCCAGTGGCATGTGGGTATAGGATTGCCTTTGAATGGGATGGGGATCTTGAATTCTTTCCCTGCCACAGCAACAATATCTTTGCCTGAGAAGTCCAGTCCTATCTTTGGTGCAACTGAAACATATACCAAAGTTAATCCATGTAATTTTCTTTACTTAATGTTCAACAATTATACACAAACATATCAATTTACCTGGTGGTGCCCTAATGGTAATGAGTTTCTGAGGCTAATACAAACATATCAATTTACCTGGTGGTACCCTAATGATAATGAGTTTTTGAAGCTCATACAAACATACCAATTTACCTGGTGGTGCCCTAATGGTAATGAGTTTCTGAGGCTCACACAAACATATCAATTTACCTAGGGGTGCCCTAATGGTAATGAGTTTCTGAGGCTCCTACAAACACATCAATTTACCTGGTGGTGCCTTAATGATAATGAGTTTCTGAGGCTCCTACAAACACATCAATTTACCTGGTGGTGCCCTAATGATAATGAGTTTCTGAGGCTCACACAAACATATCAATTTACCTGGTGGTGCCCTAATGGTAATGAGTTTCTGAGGCTCATACAAACACATCAATTTACCTGGTGGTGCCCTCATGGCAATGAGTTTTTGAAGCTCACACAAACATATCAATTTACCTGGTGGTGCCCTTATGGTAATGAGTTTCTGAGGCTCATACAAACATACCAATTTACCTGGTGGTGCCCTAATGGTAATGAGTTTCTGAGGCTCATACAAACATACCAATTTACCTGGTGGTGCCCTCATGGCAATGAGTTTTTGAAGCTCACACAAACATATCAATTTACCTGGTGGTGCCCTAATGGTAATGAGTTTCTGAGGCTCACACAAACATATCAATTTACCTGGTGGTACCCTAATGGTAATGAGTTTCTGGGGCTCATACAAACATATCAATTTACCTGGTGGTTCCCTAATGGCAATGAGCTTCTGAGGCTCACACAAACATATCAGTTTACCTGGAGGTGCCCTAATGGTAATGAGTTTCTGAGGCTCACACAAACATATCAATTTACCTGGTGGTTCCCTAATGGTAATGAGTTTCTGAGGCTCACACAAACATATCAATTTACCTGGAGGTGCCCTGGCTTTTATAGCCTCGAGAGTTTCAGCATATTCTCCAGGACCAGCAGAGTTAACGGCAGCCACTCGGAATTCATACTCCTTCCCATTGGTCAATCCACGAACCTGATACTCTGTGTCCAAAATTTCACCAGCATTGGCTCTGCAGAAACAAGCAACATTCCTCAAAACATTTTAGTATTGAACATGGATAATACAATGGTTATAAATTGATTTATCAAGAAATAATAATTATTTTTTTCACTTCAATATTTGAGTCCCTATAGCAGATAACCAGGGATGATATACGAACAACACATTAACTCATTGATAAACCCAACAAAGAAGGTCCAATAAATAGTAAGATCCTTACTTGACCCATCTGGTGTCTCCCTTTTCTCTCTTCTCCACAATATAACCCTTAATAGGGGAACCTCCATCTTTTCTAGGTGCTGTCCATTCCAAAGTAATGGAGTCTTCCGATGTGGTGAGGGCCTTAGGCTCTCCTGGGGCACCAGGTGGATCTGAAAACAAACAATTTTATCAATTGCTTCATTTTTTTAATGACCATTATCTGCACACTTTCATTTGAATTCAACACACCAAAATAAATGGCACAAAAATGTAAATACATTCATGTGGTAGATTGTGGACAGGAAAACAACTGGTATCAATGGCAACTCTGTTAAAAAGCTGTTTTTCTAAAAGTAAAGGGGCTTACCGTATGGATATTTAGCTTTGATAGGTTCTGTCGTCTCTAGAGGTTCACTAACACCATGTGGATTCTCAGCACTGATTCTAAACTCATACTCCTCTCCTGGTTCCAGGTTTCTCACCTGACAGGTGGGCGTGTTCACAAAACTGCTCACCTTAGACCAGTTACCTGCACCCTTCTTTCTCTTCTCAACAATATAATTACTGATCTTTTCGCCCCCGTTGTCTTTAGGTGGCTGCCAGTTGAGTGTAAGTGTATCCCCACGGAAATCCTCGGCAGTGATGGGACCACAGGGAGCAGACGGCTTATCTGTATAACACATATACAACTATTAAATAGCACAAAACACAAATTGCTTAGTGTTTCTTTGGGGTGGCAAGGGCTTTATTTACCCACAATTTTATATTAAACAATATAATGAGCAGCAGGTTATTTCTCCACAAACAAAACCTTGGAGTTTTGTTTTTTATTTTGGTCAGGATTATTTTATAGTATCATCTTGATGGTTTATAATGATATGACATTGTTTATCTAGTGCCCTTACCTAATACATTGACACTGACAGACCCTGTGTCTTGCCCAGAGGTATTTTTCAATGTGAGATTATAACGGCCAGCATCCTCACGTTTTGATTTAGGCACAATCAATATGGCACAGTCTTCATTCAACTGGAATATAGCAATCATTTGAGGATTATACTAGGATTCTAAATGATGAGATTCTGATGATTTCATATTGTACTTACAAAATAAGAACTGACATTACATTAGCTTCTTGATTTCATATGATAAGGTTTTATCTTCAATATTCATAAATAATGTAATTTGGAAAATTGACACTTCCAATGGGTGACTTATCAAGAACGATATGATTACAAATAAAAGACTTCAGTTCCACATTTAGTTCTTTAAGCCAGTATATGATATTTCATCTACAGTAAAGTGATGATATCCAACCAGGTCCCTGCTTGGAATAACTACCATGCACACACTTGAAACAGAATTGACGTCAACGAGAAAGAAATTGATGTCAAAGAGGAAAAAATGATGTCAAAGAGGGGAAAAAATCTGAAAGAAAGGAATCTATCTATAAATAAATTGGTAGGAAGAAGATAGGATGCATTTTAAAAATGACATTAGTCATTAGGATGAAAGTACAGAATAAATATGGTGTACAACTTGTCTAGCTGTTGAAGTAATACATTATATTTCCAAACTCTTCAGATTTTGCATTGCATTTGGTGATATGAGTGAGATAGCCTCATTCTCGTTGTAATGCACAGGAAAGATATCTATTTACAGATAATGTCCTGAATTTATTACCCTTATATTTTTATTTTTACTATCCGAGATAAAATCCAAAGAAATGTTTTGATCTTATGGCTTGTTGATCTTATGGCCTGTTTACAGCTTCCTGTCCAGTTCTCCATTCATTAAACACAAGGCCCGCCCCAGAAATCTTGCGAGAGTGGGGAAATGCATCTGCCTTTGAATAGCGAGCACAACAAGTGGGGTAGCTTTTCCTTGATGGAAATATAACGTACTGTCCTTAGGACACTGTGGAAATATTCCGCAGGGGTAAATAAACCACTTATCATGGTTAGCTAAGTAATTAATATAAAGTTGTCCATTTGTTGAAAATGTCTAACATGTATCTATCTCAAGTTAAAGGAGATAAAAACACACTGTCTAAATTGGTCCATATCAAACTGACTATTTAACTAAAGGGTAGGACAGGTATTAAACTAACTTCATATATCTAGGTTTCTACAAATATATCTAGGTTTCTACAAATATATCTAGGTTTCTACAAATATCTACCTACAAACAAAAGTAGAACAAACGAGATGATAGTTTGCAAAGATTGATGTTGTTGCAACGTTTGAAAGAAAATAAACTGTTTATTCAAATTCTTGGGATGTTTTTTTTTAAGGTAGCTTTGTTAAAACACAATTTACTAATGGTCTATAAAGAAATATTATACAGAAGGTGGTTGTTAGATTTACAAACTTTGCAAACTATCTGATTGCTTTGTGAAATTTCTATACACACTGTCCACGTCATACAATGTAAACCCAAAACCACTTACCTTCATCTGAAATGAGGTTAGAGAAATGAGAAAAAATGTGCTTGTTAAAGTAGGCCATTTCTTAAACACAATAAGTTAGATATCAACAATAAAAGGTCTTGGAACAAAAACATAACACTCCCTCAACCACAATTGTACAATGTCAAAATTACAAACAGTCTTTATCACAACATTATATTGGCGAACAAAGATGTAGACACCAAAACTTGATCAACTACAGAGGACCCCACAATTAAACTAAGATGTGTGAAGTAATTATGCTTCCAACAAGTAACCACCTATGAAAATAATCTTGTCAGAAGGAGATAAAGTACACAAGGCAATTATTGATCAACTGAAGGACCTTAGCAATAAGCTGTGCAAAACATTTCAGAAAATGTTTCCATATGTATCTGTTGACAAGTAACAACTATAATGGAAATCTGGGATAAAGAGGCTAAAAGACACCACCAATAAGGTGTAAAAAAATAAGCTAAAAGTCTACCATGTGGTTTTAGGGGGTATCTTGCAGACAAGCCCCACATGCAATCAACTGGACAACAACCAATACAAATATCTAAATAAGAAAAAAGAAGAAAAGTGTGTGAATGTTGGAAGGTGAGTATTGATAAACCCATGATTTCCATTGTCTGCAAATACTGGGATGACAAATGTGTCATGATTCAGGAACAATGAAATGCTGAAAATAACTGGAGCCATATGGAAACATGGAAACAAATCTATCCAAATGCTGGCATATTGGCGGTTTGGTAGACGTATCTATTCATTAACCCAAAATTAGAGCTCTATCTTTGAAACAATAGGAATTATCGGCATGACGTGAAAGCAGACGGAGAGACAGACGGATGCAAATGTGATACCATTATATGCTTCTCCTTTTGGACGGGGCAGATAGCAACAGAGGATTCGGGTTCTGGAGATATCTCGCAGACAACCAACAGATATAAAACACAATACACAAGTACAGTTAACCCAAATAACAGTTTCATTTTGACTCAATATTTCGGCACTAATTATACAATCATCAGGAGGATCAAGTCCTAATCAGAGGTACTAATAAATTTTAACAGACATAAATGAATTAGAGAAATCAGACAAGTGATTCTGGAGATATCTTGCAGACCAGCAACAACCAACGGACATCAAAGGATTGAGACAAGTGGTTGTGGAACTAATAAAACCTCTGGTTAAAGGCAAACAAACAAACACAGAGACTACTAAAGATGCCACCTATAATCTGTAAAAAAACGCAGGACGACAAACCACACAAACACAATCTATCTGCGTAACGTACACTGAGGGAGACAAAAAAATGTTAGAGGTTGAAGAAAGATACAATGTAACAGTCAAACATGTAAATCACAATTGGTCAGAGTGTACCATTATTAATTCATTGTAAATCAGTTAACAACAGTTAAATCCACCAGCACCAATATAGGTTATGTGATGAAGACAAATAAATCAAAGTGAACTGAAATATGTTGTAATAATGAAATACTCACTTCTATTGCTCTTTTAGGAGTGGATTCAATGATGGTTCCTTCCAGTGCCCAGGTGGCAATAGGTAAAGGATACCCTGTAAATGGAATCTTTAACTGGAATTCCTGACCAGCTTTTACTGTAATATCTCGGATGCCCTGGAGGTTCAGCTTGGGACGATCTGTCAGTAAAAAGCCATAACATTTACTTTGGTGAAACATTAAAATTAAAAAATTGAGTAAAGTTCTATAGCTCAAGCGCTAAAAGAATAGAAAATTTCTACCAATCAAATTCTGGTAATTCAGGGTGAATCACTTTTAGAGCTTCAAACAGCCATTTCTACCAATCAAATTTTGGTAATTAACGGTGAATCACTTGTAGAGCTCTTAACAGCTATTTTCTACCCAATTTTGGTCATTCTGGCAGTCTTGAGAAGAGGATTTCTCAATCAATTGTTGGAAAATCTTAATCGTGTAAATTAGTGAGTAAAATATGTACCTGGTTGTTCTTCAGCAATGATGGAGCGTGTTGGACGACTGGGTTCCCCTGGACCTGCAGCATTCTCAGCCCTAACCCTGAATGTGTACTCCTCTCCTTCCTTCAGATTGGGTACAGTATATTGTGTATCTTTGATTGGGGATAAATTCACTTCTTCCCAGTCACCATCCTTTTTCTTCTTCTCGACAACATATCCGAGAATCTTAGTGCCGCCATCATTCAATGGTTTGGCCCAGGATAGAGTCACCGAGTTCTTTGTGATCTTATCCACATTGGGTGTGTTAGGTGCACCAGCAGGAACTATGTAACCAGGGAGAAGTAAATAACATTGTTACATCAAGAATAAGCAAGGAATGGAACACATGGAAATGATTTAAAATCTGATATAATTTTACTAAAAATATTTCATACTTGTACATTATACAGTATTGTTAGTAATCCCTCAGCTTGTATGTTTTAGCTCAAATCGTACCACACATTTTTCCACTTTCTGGAATCCCCCTCCCCTTTCCACTGACTAATAATTAATCTAAAGTAACTATTAGTAGACTACTTACATATTGGATCCCTGACAATATGTTCTGGTGTAGCCTTGCAGGGTTTCCCGGGACCTGCCTTATTAACGGCAGCCACTCTGAACTCTACCACCTGACCTTCCTGTAGACCATGAACAGTGAAGTTATGGTCAGCTACAGGTACAGCGTTAACCGTCACCCATCCACGGCCTTTCTCTCGCTTCTCAATTTGGTAACCTGAACAGAGAGCCAGAATGTTTCATAGACCATATACTTTCATTGTGAACCACCTTGGTTATCATATTGTTTAAATGCAAAATATGACACAAGTTTTTTATGTTAATTTAGTACATTAGAGAGTTGAATAACTGATCTTTTCTATTAAATAGCACAAAAACATTGTTTAGTCTTTTAATTATGAGATTGTTATAATAAAACGTGTCCCTGTTTGGTTGTTATATATTTAAGACTAAGCTCTCTATAGCTATAAAGGTGGTGTATATATTGGGTATAAGTTTGTGGTTGAGAGCTTTACCTTGTATAGTATCTCCTCCATCATCATGGGGAGCCTTCCAGGCCAGTGTAGCCGATCTCTTGTCATACTTGGTGATTTCCAATTCTCTAGGAGCATCAGGGGCATCTACAAACAAGGAAGAGTAAATCTGAGGTTATCGGAGGTCTAAACTACATCTACAGACAAGGATATGTGTGGTTAAATATCAGCTTCTATCAAATTTATCCTTCACGAAAATGAGATACACAAATTCTGCTTGTCTTTTTTTATTGGATGGGGCAAGGGTGTGCAATGGTGACATGCCCCTATTTTACCACAAAACATTTGTTTAGGGCGCTCATGGGGTTACAATAGTTAAACTTGAGATATATGTTTCAACTAAGGCCAAAATCATGTCTGTCCTCAACCTAATGAAATCTCAGTTTTGGTTTTATTACAACAGTCTAAGATCGGGTATAAAGGTCTAAATGACATACCCTTCTTTTTAACACAATTAGAAACTTGTCTCTATGATTATTTTAGTCAGGGAGATTTTCCCTGTGCCGATGTGTTTTAGTGTTCATTAATATATATGTTACAACTCTTACCAAATGGATTCTTAGCCACTGTTGCCTTCTCGGTGATCAGTGGATCTCCAATACCATACATATTCTCTGCTCGTACTCGGAAGTGGTAGTTCTTGCCCTCATCCAAACGTTTAGCAACATGAGATGTTCCATTCACTACACCAGGAACTTTCTCCCAGAAGTCAGATCCTACTTCACATTTCTCAACCACATATCCTACAGCAGAAACATAACAGATGAGTTGCCTATACCTTAATATCCTTTGTCACAAGAAACTCTACAAATGACACAAAGTTGATCACCAAAAACAGCAAGACTTTCCTTCCTCAAAAACCTTATTTCTACTTATTGGTCTAAGAATCAACCTTTCTTATTTTGACTAACGAATGAACATTGTTTTATAATTTACCTGTGACGTCCGCCCCTCCATTATCCTCCGGTGGTTCCCAGGTGAGTCTGGCCGTCTCAGCTGTTACATCAGACACCTTAAGGGGACCTTCAGGCACACCCGGTTTGTCTGAATAAACAACAAACTACAATTGCAGGTATGTCTTCAACTGTCCTGATCACATTGCTATACTATTATCAAAAGTTCATTTCAAATCAGTCAAAAACTGATTGATAACTAAACCCACGTCTAAATGAACGACTTGATGTGAAAACTATCAAACAAAAACAACTGAATTAATCCTTAATAAAAAGCACAGATGTAAAAGAGCATAGTTTTACGACTTACCCAGTACGACGACATTGATTTCTGCTGTATCAGATCCCGAAGGATTGGTAACGGTGACAGCATACTTCCCCTTATCTCCCCTTTCTGCACGAGGGATGTGTAACTTAGCCTCTTTCTCATCAACACTTGTTGTAGCCTATTTATCAAATATCAATCAAACTTATATATTTGCCATTGCAATGATCTCACCAAATATAAAACGGATCCAATTTGTCATCTATTTTGAAGGAAAGTATAAGGAATTACAGAACATTGAGAAAACGGAAACAAATATAGGCTACATTCCAATACACTGAGAAAGCTTATTGTTTACTTATATAAAGAAATATTCATGGTTGACCAGACTTGATTAAAAATTATCTCTGAATAAAAATCTGTCATTGGTTAAGCGTTAATTACATCAGCCATTTCATGTGTAACATTCAAGTACGACATACACTATTGCCATACTGACCCTATTGGGGATACTGCGCCCATTCTTACTCCAATCAGCTGTAGGAGTGGGGGTTCCGGATACTCCCAAATTGATGTTAAGAGGTTCACCAGCACGAATACGAATTTCTTTGGCACCAAATAAACTGTCAAGGTTCAGCTTCGGCTTCTCTGTTTAATGAAAACATTACATTAATGGAAAGCTGATTTTTACTTCATTCTGATGAACCTTGTAAAACATTCTAATACACAATGATTCTTAGAAAACATTTTAATATCAAGTTCTCAGAGACATTCATTTTAATAATACATCTCAAGTGCAGTCTGATATCCATAAATCATTCAAATGTCACTTTTTCTCATTTCAAAAGTAAAAAAAAATTTTTTATAAAATTTAAATAAAACCCTATGAGTACTACATGTACTTCATTAAAAAACAAATTTTGGATGTCAAGTCTAGTGTGACGTCACCTTAAAAGCACACTTGCCGCGAAAATCAGGAATATTGTTTACATTAAAAAAGAAAGACCGTATTCTGTATTTTTCCCAGACAATATAAGTTAGGAACTTTCTATTTTCACCAAAATTTAAAAGTTTGGGCGTCACTTTGTATTTTTAATTTGAATTTGAAAATTTGAATTGTTAAGTACCCGGAACGTAAACAAACCGATCTGCCCCCTTTTGGCGATTTTATGTTTCAGTCGAGTGAGTGAACTAACGGCACAGTGTAATTTTACGTAGGCCTATTTATCTGAGAAATACAGACTGACAATCGGTTAACAGCGACTGGAAAAGCCTGCTGATAATTGTTTGAATGTAAACCACAGATACAAAGGCCTGAACGGAGGGTAATCCAACACGAAAGTTGACCGACACTGATCGTTGTTGTTGTAATCAGGCTTCGATTCTTCGTTTGTTTTTCACCCCATTTTTACATTCTAAAGCTAACTAAACATGTTTTATGTGTCCTATGTTTAAGTTTAGTGGTATTAGTCGTAGTAAGCTCATGTAAATTGGTTTTCTTAGCAAATTTAAACAGTCTACGGCGGCAAGTGTGCCTTGAAGAAATGTAAAAATCATTTGTCAAAAGTCTGAATTGATATGGCTGTGCCAACCCAATTGCTGATTGTCTTCATGTGACACCATTAGGCCTACTATCCACACTCCTGACCAGTAATTGTTGCTTATGTGTCCAGCCACATACTTGAATAATCTTATTTGACCAGTGTATACTTTTGTAGATAAGAAATGCTGAAGGCCTACTGGTACATGTATTGTATTATTCACAGCATTGAATTTATGCTTATGTTCAATATTGAGTGAAAACATTTGAATACCTTTAGTTGGTTTGGCAATAATGGGTTTGGAAGCAATGCTAGGATCAGAAGGTCCTGCAGCATTAATAGCTGTCACACGATATTCATACTCTTTTCCATCAGCCACTTTCTCATCTGTAAACTCGGGTTCCTAAACAACAACATCATCAGTGGAATTTACAACAAGTTATACATGTATCATCCATTCCCTTATTGAAATGGTATACAATGAAACTCATGTAAATCAATGCAACAAAAAATTGGTTTTAATGGTTGGATTGTCAGTTTACTTATCATACATTTAATTGATTGATTGATTGATGTTTTGCACCGCACTCAAGATTATTTCACTAATATGGCGGTGTTGTCAGGTTTAGTGGGGGAAGAAACCGGGCTCATTGCCATTTTAATTGAAATAGACTCACTGATGGGGGTTTTGTTCGCGTTTTATTCATGCATTATTCACTTTAACACAAGGATTTATGTTGAAAGCCAAATTTTATCAACCTTATTCAACCAAGTATTTATACTGAATTAACACATTAAGCAATAGATTTGTTTCAAATCAACCAACCAAACCAGTTCAGATGGTGTAATCTCACAAATATACTAAAATATTGAATCCACATGTGTTATACCATAAGTCTTCATTCCTTTGATCAACAGGTACACAATGTAGATATTTCACAAGTATATATTTCAGACAGTTAAAACCAGAGAAGAATACGTGAATGTTTGATACCTCAACTGGATCTCGTGTCATCTTCACCCAGCGGTTTGTCTTTGGATCTTTTCTCTCCACATCATAGCCAATCACAGGAGATCCTCCGTCTTTCTCTGGAGGGTCCCATTTAATGGTGATATGATCGCGGCCTTGGGATATAGCCATTGGTTGTCCCGGGGGATGGGGCTCATCTATAACACACATTCATATACAACAATCAATTCCAAACAAACTAAATACACTGTGGATTGACAGCGCTAACATTCAATGTTATTCTTGCAGTTGTGTACAAGAGAAGTTATTTAGACAACACCCCCCCCAAACAGAGATTAAAATGTAACTAGTTTCCAGATGCCAACAAATTGGTTGTAAGCCCTGATAAACCAAACACTGGCTGATCTGTATAGGTCATTTCGTCTGGTCTTTTTAACCACTGACCCAATACAAAAATAAGTCTGTGCTCCAAGCAGAGAAAAAGTGGATACTTTTGGCTCACCTGAAAACCGTGCATATTGTACTAACTATCCTGATATGGTGCATACTAGTAAGCAAATAGTATCACCAATTTAAGATAACTTACCAAATGGATTTTTAGCTGTAACTGGTTCATCTGTCTCAAGTGGTTCACCAGCACCAATCTCATTCTCTGGTGTCACTCGGAACTTATACTGATGTCCTTCCTCGAGTTTGGGCACCAGGCATGATGTACCCTTACAGCCGTCAGTCACCTTTTCCCATTTACCCTTATCCATGTCAAACTTCTCAACTTTGTAACCACTGTCAGAAAATATCAACAAAACGACAGATATTAAGCCAGGATTCACAAAATAATACAGTCAGTACATATATTATTATAAACATAAACAGCTTTATCGACTGAAGAGATCCTTTTTTTAATGATATTTTATTCGTATTTGAGCCTTTTGAAGACAGACTATTTTTTTATCCAGACTCATATTGGTAACTAGAGTTTGATGAAGTTTCTGTTCATTTCAAACCACAGTTGTTAACAATGTGTCTTACGTGATGGGAGTGCCTCCATCATCTGCTGGTGGTTTCCACTGTAGGACCATACTGTCCTTCTTGATGTCCTTGACAAGTAGAGGACCACCTGGTCGGGGTGGAGGACCTGAGAAAATATACATACAAAACACAATAAACAGGCCCTTAATATGATAGAAACAATAAAAGTTAAACATTTTTGATTCAATAGTATTAGTGTGACAGACGAGGTTCAGCATATCCGATACGGTTAAACACCCACATACACCTGATACGTCGTCCCGCAAACGTTATTTTGAATGTTTGAATGTTCTTTAGAGACGTCATAGTTCATACTCGTATCAGAGGGATGTTTCTCAGATTATTTAAGCCTGATGTAAGTCCAATGTCAGGCCTATCCATTTTGGCAACATACACCTTCATTGTTACATAACAACCAAAGTGCAAAGTTAGGTGAGGAGTAAATGTGTTGACAAACAGCCCTAAAGTCACCTATATGGTGGGCGTCAGGCAAACGTTATGCTCACGTTGTTTGGCGATGTTGTTTGGAGTGCTCTTATCAGGTCACCTTTTACAACTACAGTAGTTGGTGTGTGCCATTGAATTGAGGAGAGATTTGTTCGCTAATTTCACATGAAAATAAAGCTCTTCAAGATAATAGCCTGTCCACTTGACTGTGTAAACGCTGATCATGTAAATACTTGATATCCCCCCTCCACGAACAATGATAACTATTACAGTCAGCATGCTAGTGAGAATACCTCGACCACTTCATTCAAAGTTATTTACACAAACATATTGACAGTGTTTGATTGACTGATGTTTTACACCTCACTCAAGATTATAGCAGCATTGCTGGGTTTATTGGGGGGCATAAATCCGACTCTTTGATCGGAGGAAACCCACACAGAGCAATAGAGTGAAAAACATGACTTTTATATGTTGCAACAAATTATTAATAAAAGAAATAACACATGAAGAACGTACCGAGAACAACAACATTAACAGATGTCGTGTCCGAACCATGTCTGTTTGATATGGTAATTGTGTAATCCCCAGTGTCCATACGCTTTGCGTCACGGTTATTTACAGTTGATTGTTTCTCGGATTTCGTCATGGTTACAATATCATTGATTTCCAGAGGTTTAGTTTTACCATCCTGTCGATAGAACAGTATCAAAGTATTAGTCTGCATCAAGAAACTAGATAACATATCGAGAACATAGACAGTTAAACTGAGAACATAGACAGGTGAATACAAAACAAGACTACACAAACAAGATAACTATCACAGAAGAATTACATATGTAGCATAACAGTACAATTTAATTTTATATTTAACTTTTATTATTTCAAATTATCTGTTTATGTAAAACTTAATAGTACTTTAGATCTTAACAATCATGGCAAGTCAGCAATAGGTTTTTTGTTATGGCCCCATTCAACCACCGTTGTGACTTATATTGTTGTAATCGGATGCAATATTATGTCATGCTTATAAAATTTGATTCTTTCATTTTTTAAATTAAAGGATATGAAAAACAAACATACCTTAACTAAGTAACATTAAAAATTTTCTCTTTGATTTTATAAATTATGTCCATAGTTTACAAACATGCTGTTACTTCCCTAAAGCAAACCTGGTTAAGTTTTTTTGATTTTTTTATCTTCTTTTACATTTCATACAAATATTTAAACCAGATTTAACAGATAATATGATATTATGGGATTTAATATGAATATATAGTTTAAATAGTGCTACTGAGCTTCCAATTTACATGTAATAAAACTGCATGTCAACTACAATTTACCTTTAATCAGTTTTATGTCAACTATATATCAATGGATGCGTAACCATTGTCAATGTGTTACAAAAGGAATCCAGAAATTCTACTGACCAAGGCTAAGCTCTTGTCAGTCGTCAACCTAATGAAATATCATAGGTTTGGTTTTTTACAACAATTTATGGGGTGTAAAGGTCTAAATGATATACCTCTTTTTAACACAATTAGAAACTTGTCTCCATGGTTATTTTAGACAAGAAGATTTTCCCTGTGCTCGTGTGTTTTAGTGATCATAAATATATATCAATGGAATTTACCTTCAATCATTTTTATGTCAACTTTATTCATTATATTTGAAGTAACAAAGAAGAAATTGGAAGCTCTTTATTTAGGGGTTATGTTTTTGTGTTTAAATTTCAAAGGTTAGTATCTAAAGAATAAGACTAATATTGTATATTTGGATTACATTTATTTATTAGTTTATTTGGTGCATCATATGTGAATGAGCATACCTACCTCAGGTGGGATCTGTAATTAAGTCAAAATCTTCATTCACACAATAGTAAAACAGTTTTAACATACATTTAATAGATTTTTAGATTTAAAACATTTTTAATAGATTTATTTGGAAAATATTGGATAAAATTTAAAGATATTTAAAGATTTTTTTAGGAAAGTAATTTAACTAACAAACTATTCATTTGATTTTTAAGGTAAATCATAAATATAAAAAGCATGTTTTATTTGATAATTATTTTGCAGACAAAAAGTACATGTATGACATGAACACTAAATTAAACATATTCATTTTTTGCATTAAAACACAGATTTTTTCCTTTCAACACATCCCTTTCAGTGAAGTTTAGGCCTAGCCTATCAATATGCCATGAAAATCCAAACTTCCATTTATAAATCTATGTTTCAAGAAACATTGAACAAATAAAATATTCAAAATTATTGCAGTTTAATATTAACATTATATTTAATTCTAATAGGTGCCTTTCTTAACCTACAGGATATAGGCAAACTACATATATGTGTTTCATAACTACATACAGTAAAAAGACAGATAGATCAGAAAAGCCACCATATACACGTAAGACAGGAGATGATTCAATGTTTGAACCATTCAAGAATGGAATATGTAACCAGTGATTCTGTTATCTTGAAAGATTTATGAATATGGCTTATAAAGCTGGTGTGTGTTTGTATATGTGCTACATGTATACATTGTATTTGAAACAATACAACCTCAACGTCAGTTCTCTGGTATTCAAAAAACAAGTGAGGAGGAAATATGCATGTTTTCCACATTTTTCATAATTACTCGGAAAAACTTGACAAAGTTATGTCATACGCGACATTCGATGTGTACAAACTGCAACGACAATGCACTGACACAGGATCATGTATTACGTCACCATTGTAGGTACACAACAGCCATTGTGAGAGTAGGTTGTGTTTGACATCATCTGTTACTGAGATAATTAACTCTGTATAGGGAACAACACACAGAATTTTATATTTTCTTCACCAGAAATTTAATTAATTTTTTGGTCAGACTTGAAAAGTACATGTCCTACAACACACTGAACGGAAATTAGAAAATATTGCCAAAGGTTGTTCATAAATCCTTTTAAGACTTTTTCTGAATTACTGCTGTAAGTCAACCTTTCTGTAGAACTTTGTCAGCATACATGTAGTTGTCAGCTTTGGATATCAACACATTTATGATTGATTGATGTTTGACTATTTCACTTATATGGCAGCGATACCAAATACAGATGAGGTAAGGAACCAGACTGTGTCAGAAGGAAAACCCTGAACTTCCGTGTAGAACTCACGTGTGAAATCTATGAAAGGCGGGAGTGTCTTTCACTTTTATTGACAGAGCCCTCGTTAGATCCCGTGTTGACTATAATGTCTACTGCTTACCTTTCCTGTGACTGTCCATTCAACAGCTGGTGGAGGCTCCCCAATAAACTCCACCTCAACCTTAAAGGGCTGTCCAACCTTCAGACGTATATCAGTCAGTTTGGACATAATCCTTGGCTTCACTGGAAATAAACACAATAACAACATGAAGATGGCAGTTTTTTTGAATGGGTGAACATTTCTAAAAACAGGTAAAAAATCTGTGCTGTAGTATGGAGCTGTAGTATCAAAATTTAAATCCAAAGATGGAAAAACATACAACACAATTGTCATGTAAATTTATGTTACTTACATATATGTTCTTGTACTTATTCTCAACTTATATGTCTGTTTAAAAATTGCACCAGCCAAATACAAACGCCAATACAAAAATACTTTTCCGACTGTTGAATGTATTGATAGATTACCTTTCCTTGATTTGGGTGAAATGGTTGGTGAGACTTCACTGGGATTAGAGGGTCCAGCTCTGTTAAGAGCTATAATCCTGAAGTCTACAGGTTTCCCCTCCTCTAAACCAGTCACCATGGTTTCTGTCTCATGGGGTTCCACTTCCTTCACCTGTAGCATTCAGTTAAAAACATTTATGTCGCAGAAGAAACACAGAACAATTGAAAACAATCCTTAATCTACATACATGTATTCTTGTTGATCCACTGCATAGCTTAGCATAAAGCAAAGTAACTTAGTATTTTACACACATATATTTTTGTCAGATGACTTTCTCTCTTTTGTCTTTGTATATTATTAATGTACAAATATCTGTATCTTTTCTACACTGTCATATTTTCCTGAAGATGACAAATATACCTAAATGCGTTTGTTGAATTTATTGGTAGTTACTTTGCTATTGCATTACATATTCTTATTGATTTAATTTCCAGGCCCCAGATTTGGGGAAATTAATGTCACTCTTTTTCCTTTGTTAAATTTGGCTTTGTTAAAGAAGTCCATGATATATGCCTGTTTAAAAATAAACAGCAATAAACAAGGTTATGAAACAGCTTGTCAGTGGTCTAACACCAACCTTTTTCCATTTGTTTGTATCTTTATCCCTGGCTTCTATAACATATCCTGTGATAGGAGCCCCTCCATCATTACGTGGTGGATCCCAGGCTAATTCAGCATGATTCTTATCATAATCAAGGACCTCTGGTACACCCGGGGGATCAGACGGATCTGTCATGGAACAAAACACATTGACTTTTAAGGCAGATTTATAACCAGTGGCCGATGGAAACTACAGCCTTACTCTAGTATCAGTACATGAAAACTATCCAAATACATCAATCAGAAGCAATGGTTATATGGAATACATGTGAACAATGATAACATTGTACTAAAGAAGCCATGGTAAAAAATATGGGGTTTTGGGAATCTTAGAATTCATATAACCTGACTTCACTATTGTATTTACCATACCTTACCATGGTAAGCTACCTTACTTTATCTGCAGTTAAGTTGGGCAATTCAAAGTAAGTTTACAAGGAATAGTAAAATATACAGAGGTATAACCCGGATAATTTTTATGGTACTATAATAAGTGTTCCTCTTGTATACCATGTAACCAAACTACTAGCTGTGTTATAGCTTACCCCATGGATCTGTGTTATAGCTTACCCCATGGATCTGTGTTATAGCTTAACCCATGGATCTGTCTTATAGCTTACCCTATGGTTCTGTGTTATAGCTTAACCCCTGGATCTGTGTTATAGCTAACCCCATGGATCTGTGTTATAGCTTACCCCATGGATCTGTATTATACCTTACCCCATGGATCTGTGTTATAGCTTAACCCCTGGATCTGTGTTATAGCTAACCCCATGGATCTGTGTTATAGCTTACCCCATGGATCTGTGTTATAGCTTACCCCATGGATCTGTGTTATAGCTTACCCTATGGATCTGTGTTATAGCTTATCCCATGGATCTGTGTTATAGCTTACCCCATGGATCTGTGTTATAGCTTACCCTATGGATCTGTGCTATAGCTTAACCCATGGATCTGTGTTATAGCTTTCCCCATGGATCTGTGTTATAGCTTACCCTATGGATCTGTGCTATAGCTTACCCCATGGATCTGTGTTATAGCTTACCCTATGGATCTGTGTTATAGCTTACCCCATGGATCTGTGGTATAGCTTAACCCATGGATCTGTGTTATAGCTTAACCCATAGATCTGTGCTATAGCTTACCCCATGGATCTGTGCTATAGCTTAACCCATGGATCTGTGTTATAGCTTACCCCATGGCTCTGTGTTATAGCTTACCCTATGGATCTGTGCTATAGCTTACCCCATGGATCTGTGTTATAGCTTACCCTATGGATCTGTGTTATAGCTTACCTCATGGATCTGTGTTATAGCTTAACCCATAAATCTGTGCTATAGCTTACCCCATGGATCTGTGTTATAGCTTACCCCATGGATCTGTGTTATAGCTTACCCCATGGATCTGTGTTATAGCTTACCCCATGGATCTGTGTTATAGCTTACCCCATGGATCTGTGTTATAGCTTACCCCATGGATCTGTGTTATAGCTTAACCCATGGATCTGTGTTATAGCTTACCCTATGGATCTGTGTTATAGCTTAACCCATGGATCTGTGTTATAGCTTACCCCATAGATCCGTGTTATAGCTTACCCCATGGATCTGTGTTATAGCTTTCCCTATGGATCTGTGTTATAGCTTACCCCATGGATCTGTGTTATAGCTTACCCCATGGATCTGTGTTATAGCTTTCCCTATGGATCTGTGTTATAGCTTACCCCATGGATCTGTGTTATACATGTAGCTTACCCCCTGGATCTGTGTTATAGCTTACCCCATGGATCTGTGTTATAGCTTACCCCATGGATCTGTGTTATAGCTTACCCCATGGATCCTTAGCGAGAATCTCGTCAACAGAAGTAAGGGGAGAACTTTCACCCTGTTCATTCACCGCCTTCACACGCAATTTATATTTATTTCCTTGCTTGAGATTGAGTACATCACACTCAAGTTCTTTGGTGGTAGTGACTGGTTCCCAGGTTCCTGTACTCATGTCCATTTTCTCCACAGCGTAGTGTGTGATGGGTGATCCACCATCATCTTTAGGCTTGTCCCACATTAAGGCACATCTGTCACTGTATACGTCCATTACATCGAGGGGACCCACCGGTGGAGACGGTGCATCTACAACGTCACACACAATCACACATCATTATCTCAACTTGTATCAGTGAAATCCATATCATTTACATCAGGCGTACACATTTCATACTGAATTCTGTGATATTGAGATCACAGGGGAAAAGGTACGTCAGAAATCAGTGTATTGGAAATTATTAAAGATCCATGATAACTAATGCACATAGTTGTATATTAAATGAGAATCAAGTTGAAGAGGGCAATTGTATACTTATTTCAGAACATGTGTATATTTTGTGATACAAAAAATTTACAACCAAAATCTTTTGAAATATTTCAAAGTGACAAAGTAATGCATTATAGGAGAGGACTGTCGAGCAAGAAATGACACAAAAACCAGCCCAAGTATGAAGTAGATACACCGATCTTAAAGGAGTTTAAAACTTTAAAATCTAATGAAAAACAAAGAGAACCGGATTAAACCCAAACTGTTACTACTGACTACTCCTGAATTATAACGGAGATAATTCAAGGATGCAAGGCAAGGGAAATGCTTTTTTCTCAAAAGCCGGCTTTAAACAAATGCATCTATACAGTTTTCAAAAATGAAATTCATAGTGCAAAGGAATATCTTTATAAAGGGGATGAAATGTAGGAAAAGCTATCATTTCCTTCCATGTATAAGACAAAGACTGTATTTTTCTAATTTAGCCTGATGGCAGAAATAACTTCCATGTTTTCAAGAGCAGGGTTGTATGGGCTTTGAACAAGGCAGGTAAGAACAAACCACATCATTACTAGAACCTACCTTTATCAGCTTTATAAATAAGACAAAAATATACATTAAAGTCAAAATACAGCTTACTTAGAAACATGCATGCATAGGATAGAATTTTCAACATAATAAAGACATTTACCATTTAGAAAGAAATAGACAAAAGACAAAAACATTAAAATGACATACTGCATGTAAAGACAACAACAAAAAGGTTGAAGGACGGACAACATGTCCGTATAAGTAACCAGAGTAATATAACAAACATATGGTAAATAATAAAATCAACTTATAATGCTTCAACCAAACTTAATTTGTCCTATTTTTCTACCGATCAGAGGAGTTATGAAAAATCAAAATATTCATAGGCAGCATGTCCTTTTAAATGATGGTTATTATTTGAAATCATGCACAAAGGTAATTCAGTAAAATATACAGAACTGTACCTAAAACTTCCACCTCAATGGGTACGACTTCACTGCCTGCCTCGTTAGTGAGGGTCACTTCATACACGCCCTTATCATCTCTCTGGGCATCAGGTATACGGAGGATAGCCCTGTCACTACCTGTCTCCATATCAACATCACTCTCCTTCAGTGGCACACCATCCTTCTTCCAACTCCCACTAGGTGCAGGGGTTGCTGTTAACATTGTAATATCACTCACATTACAAACATTTATACAAGTGGTAATGAAGTTACTTTGGGGGCATCAAATCAACATTTTTATGGGTAGGGGTGCTATTTTGGGATAAGGTCAATAATAAAACACCCAAATATCTTCATGATAACAGTTCTATAAACCAAAATTGAATCCATTCTCAGGGAATGAACTTATTTGATCATCTTCACAATTAAATATCCCCAGTCCTATACCATTTCATAGGGTAAGAAGGCAGATATCAAAGTACAATTTATCATAATGCTTTCACAGTCTTACCACTAAATGGAATATCAAGGGTAATATTCTCCCCTTTCTTAACTGTGATCTTCTTAGGAATTGCATCTCGGTCAACTTTAGGTGGCTTGGGCTCTGAAATAAAAACACATTTGATAAATGTCTGAGCTGTGTGGATATCAGTGAAACTAATTAAAACATATCTTTAACTAAATAGAAACTGATAACATTGGTAGAAGGTTGTTTAGATTCAGTGTCTAACATTTTATACTGAAGCCCTTTTTTATTCTTTGGTGATCACACTACCTTTTTACACCTTCTTCAACCAATTTTGAACAAACAAAAAATCCATTTCTTTAATAGACAAATGAAATATACTGAGATAAGAGTTGATCAGTGATATATAGAGGAGATAACTTACTTTCTTCCACTGTCAGTGTACAAGTGGTTTTTCTGTCCCCTACTTGACACACATATAATCCAGCATCCGCTTTTGTCAGTTTCTCCACCAATAACTTCTGCTTTCCAAATCGATCAGTTTCAATTGTTACTCTACAAGATAATTGAATATATAAGCCGAAATTGCATAACCATAAAGTATCCTTTAAAGGATAAATACCAAGTTTCAGACAAAACCTCCTATTTTGTAATCACTTTGTTTAAGGACATATAAAGTACAAACTCGGGCAAAAAGAAAATGAGATATTTAGCGCAAAACCGACAACATTCTTGGCATTTGTTTTCTTGCTATGGCCTCATACAGACGTTCAGTCAAGGAGTCTTGAGAATTGTACAAAACGCTTCAACAACTGAATAAGCAAATTGAACCCAGTCCCAGTACCCTGATAAAAATGTATCAAATAAAATCTGGATAAAAACTACGTCATTTGACTTTTGGAACAGTTTAAAACCATGGATGGTAAGGCACATGGAAGACCAATGTTGAATATTAACTTTAGTAAACTGTCTGACTCATTCCGCTTTTTCCCCATAAATTGTCTATCATGGTAAATATTTGATAGGTTTGTTTAATAAAAGAGTACAATGGACACCCAAACAGAGATGAAACGTTCTTTATGATTATAGTATCTACCTCAAGCCTTCTCTCAATGGTTTCCCATCTTTCAACCATTTGACAGGTTGTTTATGTGGGTTTTCAACCTGACATTCCATCGTAACCTTGTCATCTTCCTTCGCTGTCACATTTTGCAATTTCTTCAAAAATTTCACATCAGCTGCAAAAAAAACAACACAATTATGATAAAACCAACCCTTGAGTGAAAAAATGAATTAAATTCAAATGTTAATATTATCACAAAAAAATTGAAAATACTCTGTAAGCTTAAAATATAATTATGTTTTCATAGTGTGAAGTAATTAGCAAAATTATCAGTGGATTAATAATTGGACTTGGTGACTTTTTAAAAAAATATGTTTAAAAACGCTGATAATTCCTACCTGCTTCCTCAGCTGTCAGCATAAAAGTATAAAAGATATGAGTGAATTAGTTCAATTAGTTCACATTCATAATGTTCAAGGTAAATGTTTTAGTAGAGTTACCACAGACATGTAAATATCATGCGTAACTCATTTTGAGTTGAAAATTAAAAACAGTGATATATTATTACTGAAATTTGTATACAAATGTTCATATGATACAACATCAAATTAAAGGTTAAAATTCTCCTTAGACAACATTGAGTATGTTAGATTAAGACAATGTGTGAGGACATTTCTCAGGTTAGTACGATGTATCAGACCTCTCTTAAAGTCAATTATTAATTAATTACATTCAATGATGTTTTTAGAGACAAGGTTTAACAAGACTTACGTTCCACAAAGAGTTCTCCCTTGGTAGTTTTCTCCAGACATTTACAGGCATAGGTCCCTTCATCTTTCGCTTTACACCCTTTAACCAACAGAGTTCTTTTACAGCCATCACTCTCAATGTGGTATTTATCCCCTTGTTTAATGGCCTGACAAAAACATACAGAAATCGCAATTTGAATATATGTCAGTACATCTATATTCATTCACCAGAAATATTTATATTTCATAACTTTAAAAGGTAAATCAACTCCTGAAAGTGCCATGAGCTGTCAAAATTCAGAAAAATTTCACTGAAACAGATATTTTTATCAAGAAGTACACAATAAGAGCTTTCCACTGATACCAAGCTTGGGGATGTAAGGGAAGGTATCGTTTTTATAAACGGTCAACACCCTAGAAAATATTCATGCATCTAAGCTATATCAGTTTGTCTGTTATTAGCACACATCTTCGGCTCGTACTAGCTACTGGCTTTATCAAGATTTTTTTATTTCACTGTCAATCATTTAGATTTCCAAGCTAATCAGAATTAAGGAAGTCAGAATTTTGGCAGCTCATGCCACTTTAACAAGGGTCTGTCTTCAATTTAAAACTGAGACTACAACAGTTAAATGTACATCTCTAAGAAACATGCCCAGAAGGTAAATAAAAAGATTCTTAAAATGTCTGCTATTCCTTTGATGTTGATACAAAAGGAGGATTTAGGATGACCATTGGTAACATTCTGGATGTTGAGTGTCATTTGGGAATTTCCTCTCCTTCTTTGTTATTGTTTGAGGATTGACCTTCCTGTTTAGGTCAACACACTTCTCTGACTGAGCGGGCAATACATTTTTGACTACATGCTGAGATTGTCAGACATAAACAATAGCAAAGGGGAATTCCCTAAAAAACTATTTAAATGTCATTTTTGGGCAACAAAAAAAACGAGCAAAAATTTCATATCGGAATTAATAACTTATTTTTTGTTTACCAATCTGAAAGTCGATGAAGAGACTTGACAAATTTGGCAGTTTGTTCCTTTAAAATGAAAGGTGATGTATCTCTGATTGTTTGACTCAATATAGTTAGACCCATGGCTTTAATATGTGTGTGTTTTTTTTTATAAGTGTTTGACAAAAATGTTGACCAGTTCTTACAGTGTTTCCTTTAAACCATTGAACTTCTGCTTGAGGGTCATTCACATCACAGGAAAATTTAGCTGTTTCTTTTTCTGTCACTTCACAATCATCCAGTAGAGTTGAGAAGTCCCAGTCAGGATCTATAATTATAATGATCAAATAGGTGAAAATCCAATATTGATTTGTAAGACTGTGACAGTAGAGTTGACAAGTCCCAGTCAGGATCTATAATTATAATGATCAAATAGGTGACAATCCAATATTGATGTGTAAGACTGTGACAGTAGAGTTGACAAGTCCCAGTCAGGATCTATAATTATAATGATTAAACAGGTGACAATCCAATATTGATTTGTAAGACTGTGACAGTAGAGTTGACAAGTCCCAGTCAGGATCTATAATTATAATGATCAAATAGGTGACAATCCAATATTGATGTGTAAGACTGTGACAGTAGAGTTGACAAGTCCCAGTCAGGATCTATAATTATAATGATCAAATAGGTGACAATCCAATATTGATGTGTAAGACTGTGACAGTAGAGTTGAGAAGTCCCAGTCGGGATCTATAATTATAATGATCAAATAGGTGACAATCCAATATTGATTTGTAAGACTGTGACAGTAGAGTTGAGAAGTCCCAGTCGGGATCTATAATTATAATGATCAAATAGGTGACAATCCAATATTGATTTGTAAGACTGTGACAGTAGAGTTGACAAGTCCCAGTCAGGATCTATAATTATAATGATTAAACAGGTGACAATCCAATATTGATTTGTAAGACTGTGACAGTAGAGTTGACAAGTCCCAGTCAGGATCTATAATTATAATGATCAAATAGGCGACAATCCAATATTGATGTGTAAGACTGTGACAGTAGAGTTGACAAGTCCCAGTCAGGATCTATAATTATAATGATCAAATAGGCGACAATCCAATATTGATTTGTAAGACTGTGACAGTAGAGTTGACAAGTCCCAGTCAGGATCTATAATTATAATGATCAAATAGGCGACAATCCAATATTGATGTGTAAGACTGTGACAGTAGAGTTGACAAGTCCCAGTCAGGATCTATAATTATAATGATCAAACAGGTGACAATCCAATATTGATGTGTAAGACTGTGACAGTAGAGTTGACAAGTCCCAGTCAGGATCTATAATTATAATGATCAAATAGGTGACAATCCAATATTGATTTGTAAGACTGTGACAGTAGAGTTGACAAGTCCCAGTCAGGATCTATAATTATAATGATTAAACAGGTGACAATCCAATATTGATGTGTAAGACTAAATTAACTTGAAAGGCATACTTGTCATTAAAATCCAGAGCACTGTTCACATTAAAAACAACATGCAAAATTTTAAACTAATTTAAAAATTGTTTTGTTGGGTAAAAGCCATGTCAACACACCCAGCCTGGGCATGTGTTCAAGCGACCAGGTGTGTGTCGTTAATCTAACTATTGTAGTGAGAGATTTTGGTAACCTGGGCTTCGTATTAATGCATGCCTTAGGAACACCATTTAAACATTATAAACATAACTGAACATATATTATAGTCTATGTATTACGATTATCTCCCCATAGTGTGTGCTCCATAGTGTGTGCCCCATAGTGTGTGCTCCATAGTGTGTGCCCCATAGTGTGTGCCCCATAGTGTGTGCCCCATAGTGGTTTTCAGGATAAAAAAGATCCATTTTGTTATGGCAACTATAGAGAAAATATCATGAATGAATCTAATAAGGGAATATTTCCATCTTGAATAAAAAGAATGTAAAGTCAATAAAATGAAAAGACAAGCATACAAAGAAATAAATGTCAACTATAAAGTCATGCAAACTGCGAAAAATTTGATATTTTAAATAGTATTTGGACTGATGCTGATATAAAGACAAGCAATTTTTCTCAGCAAGCAAAATCAAAATCAGCTTGATGTCAGAATTTTAGTCTATTGAAAAAAAAAAATCAATTTTTGTTTTCATTTTTAGGTTAGAGCATTAATAAACAAGGATTAAAACGTACACCAATGAGCTATATAAGTGGAATGGCAGTCACATGACATTTGACGCACAGCAAGGACGGCCATTACTATGAGATGACACTACTGATCTGACGTTTCGGAGGAAGCAAAAGAGAACGATGTCACTAGCCAAGACACGATGACTGCTTTATTAACGTCATATGACAAATCACTCTTGTGGCGTCAATTTTGAATGTTCTTTCATGCTGTCATAAAATTGTACAACATGTTATTTGTGTTACAGAGAGACATCTCACAGTACACAGCTGAGTTTGACATCATATGCCAATGAGCTAATTGATTTTCGTAACCATCATAGTGGCGTAAATGTACATGTAGCACTGAATTTTGTATGTGCTGCGCTCAAAATTTCATTTTTGGGGGTGCAGACTTGTAAAGTACATGTACTAGAACACATTGAATGCAACTTGGAAAGTATTGCCCAAAGTTGTTCATAAAAACAATTAAGAAAAAAATCAGTTTCATAATTCAGTTTGTCGAAAACATATACAATAATTGGCAGTTTATGCCACTATTACTACATAAAACACAAGCAAAATTATATGAAAATTTGCCAAAATTTGACCACCCATCCCCTCCTAAAAAAATGGGGAAAAAATCCATTGAAACCAAATGTAAAAAATCATAGCCATAATAAAATTATTTGCAAGAACAATTTAGCAAAGGAGGGAAAACAAAGATTCCAATAATGTCCAAAATAAATACAGTCAAATAAAAAAATATGCTTTTTTTAGCAACTGGGACTAAATAAAGTCTACTAAACTCAAGGTAAACGCATCAAACCATTTAAGTTTACTTACCCCCAGCTGTTAGAATGTTAAAGGAATAGAGATGTGTGAGAGTTAATAACAGTATTACAACAACAACTACCACATATTTCATATAATTTATTACTTGTTTAGTAATCAGTCATTTAGTTGAATATCTAGTTAGACTCAAGTAGAAATTCTGATACAATTATTATTTTTTTGGATAGAAAGTACATGTACATCAAGACATACCAGTTGTTAAAGAGAGTGTCTAAAGGTTTAATAATCAATAATGTTATTATGGACGCATGTGGCATAAATACATTTAGTTCATACAGATATATGAAATGTTGTTAACATATTAGTGGAAATGTCTATTAATAAACAATAAGATTGGCGCTGGGAGTATATTTAATCAGGTTATTTTAACACATCTTCTAAACAGTATCAGACATAGGTGAATGTCTTCAGTGAGTGAGAACTGTAAACAACAACTGGTTACTAAGGTGGGGTATAGAACACTTCTTACACAACTGATTGACCCTTCTGATATTATCTCTGGACATTTTAATGCAACAATAAAACATTCTAATTAGGTAATGTAAGAAAAAAAAAGATTTTCTTGTAAAATTGATAATTTTGTCTTCATTTTTTTGGTAGGCGAAATGTCCAGAGGGCAATTTGTGAGGTATGGGTGAGTATGACAATTGTTGTATGGGGGTGTACATTCTGGTTTTACACTGTGTTGTATGGGTGAGTAGTGTGGGGGAGTACATTCTGGTTTTACACTGTGTTGTATGGGTGAGTTGTGTGGGGGTGTACATTCTGGTTTTACACTGTGTTGTATGGGTGAGTTGTGTGGGGGTGTACATTCTGGTTTTACACTGTGTTGTATGGGTGAGTAGTGTGGGGGAGTACATTCTGGTTTTACACTGTGTTGTATGGGTGAGTTGTGTGGGGGTGTACATTCTGGTTTTACACTGTGTTGTATGGGTGAGTTGTGTGGGAGTGTACATTCTGGTTTTACCTTCCACATAGAGATCACACTGTGTTGTATGGGTGAGTTGTGTGGGAGTGTACATTCTGGTTTTACCTTCCACATAGAGATCACACTGTGTTGTATGGGTGAGTTGTGTGGAGGTGTACATTCTAGTTTTACCTTCCACATAGTGATCACACTGTGTTGTATGGGTGAGTTGTGTGGGGGTGTACATTCTGGTTTTACCTTCCACATAGAGATCACACTGTGTTGTATGGGTGAGTTGTGTGGAGGTGTACATTCTGGTTTTACCTTCCACATAGAGATCACACTGTGTTGTATGGGTGAGTTGTGTGGAGGTGTACATTCTAGTTTTACCTTCCACATAGAGATCATACTGTGTTGTATGGGTGAGTTGTGTGGGAGTGTACATTCTGCTTTTATCTTCCACATAGAGATCACACTGTGTTGTATGGGTGAGTTGTGTGGGAGTGTACATTCTGCTTTTATCTTCCACATAGAGATCATACTGTGTTGTATGGGTGAGTTGTGTGGGGGTGTACATTCTGGTTTTACCTTCCACATAGAGATCACACTGTGTTGTATGGGTGAGTTGTGTGGAGGTGTACATTCTGGTTTTACCTTCCACATAGAGATCACACTGTGTTGTATGGGTGAGTTGTGTGGAGGTGTACATTCTAGTTTTACCTTCCACATAGAGATCATACTGTGTTGTATGGGTGAGTTGTGTGGGAGTGTACATTCTGCTTTTATCTTCCACATAGAGATCACACTGTGTTGTATGGGTGAGTTGTGTGGAGGTGTACATTCTAGTTTTACCTTCCACATAGAGATCATACTGTGTTGTATGGGTGAGTTGTGTGGGAGTGTACATTCTGGTTTTACCTTCCACATAGAGATCATACTGTGTTGTATGGGTGAGTTGTGTGGAGGTGTACATTCTGGTTTTACCTTCCACATAGAGATCACACTGTGTTGTATGGGCGAGTTGTGTGGGAGTGTACATTCTGGTTTTACCTTCCACATAGAGATCACACTGTGTTGTATGGGTGAGTTGTGTGGGAGTGTACATTCTGGTTTTACACTGTGTTGTATGGGTGAGTTGTGTGGGAGTGTACATTCTGGTTTTACCTTCCACATAGAGATCACACTGTGTTGTATGGGTGAGTTGTGTGGGGGTGTACATTCTGGTTTTACCTTCCACATAGAGATCACACTGTGTTGTATGGGTGAGTTGTGTGGGAGTGTACATTCTGGTTTTACCTTCCACATAGAGATCACACTGTGTTGTATGGGTGAGTTGTGTGGGGGTGTACATTCTGGTTTTACCTTCCACATAGAGATCACACTGTGTTGTATGGGTGAGTTGTGTGGGAGTGTACATTCTGGTTTTACCTTCAACATAGAGATCACACTGTGTTGTATGGGTGAGTTGTGTGGGAGTGTACATTCTGGTTTTACCTTCCTCATAGAGATCACACTGTGTTGTATGGGTGAGTTGTGTGGGGGTGTACATTCTGGTTTTACCTTCCACATAGAGATCACACTGTGTTGTATGGGTGAGTTGTGTGGGGGTGTACATTCTGGTTTTACCTTTCACATAGAGATCACACTGTGTTGTATGGGTGAGTTGTGTGGGGGTGTACATTCTAGTTTTACCTTCCACATAGAGATCACACTGTGTTGTATGGGTGAGTTGTGTGGGGGTGTACATTCTGGTTTTACCTTCCACATAGAGATCACACTGTGTTGTATGGGTGAGTTGTGTGGGGGGAGTACATTCTGGTTTTACCTTCCACATAGAGATCACACTGTGTTGTATGGGTGAGTTGTGTGGGGGTGTACATTCTGGTTTTACCTTCCACACAGAGATTACACTGTGTTGTATGGGTGAGTTGTGTGGGGGTGTACATTCTGGTTTTACCTTTCACATAGAGATCACACTGTGTTGTATGGGTGAGTTGTGTGGGGGTGTACATTCTGGTTTTACCTTCCACATAGAGATCACACTGTGTTGTATGGGTGAGTTGTGTGGGGGTGTACATTCTGGTTTTACCTTCCACATAGAGATCATACTGTGTTGTATGGGTGAGTTGTGTGGGGGTGTACATTCTGGTTTTACCTTCCACATAGAGACCACACTGTGTTGTATGGGTGAGTTGTGTGGGGGTGTACATTCTAGTTTTACCATCCACATAGAGATCACACTGTGTTGTATGGGTGAGTTGTGTGGGGGTGTACATTCTGGTTTTACCTTCCACATAGAGATCACACTGTGTTGTATGGGTGAGTTGTGTGGGAGTGTACATTCTAGTTTTACCTTCCACATAGAGATCACACTGTGTTGTATGGGTGAGTTGTGTGGGAGTGTACATTCTGGTTTTACCTTCCACATAGAGATCACACTGTGTTGTATGGGTGAGTTGTGTGGGGGTGTACATTCTGGTTTTACCTTCCATATAGAGATCACACTGTGTTATATGGGTGAGTTGTATGGGGGTGTACATTCTGGTTTTACCTTCCACACAGAGATCACACTGTGTTGTATGGGTGAGTTGTGTGGGGGTGTACATTCTAGTTTTACCTTCCACATAGAGATCACACTGTGTTGTATGGGTGAGTTGTGTGGGGGTGTACATTCTGGTTTTACCTTCCACATAGAGATCACACTGTGTTGTATGGGTGAGTTGTGTGGGAGTGTACATTCTGGTTTTACCTTCCACATAGAGATCACACTGTGTTGTATGGGTGAGTTGTGTGGGAGTGTACATTCTGGTTTTACCTTCCACATAGAGATCACACTGTGTTGTATGGGTGAGTTGTGTGGGAGTGTACATTCTGGTTTTACCTTCCACATAGAGATCACACTGTGTTGTATGGGTGAGTTGTGTGGGGGTGTACATTCTGGTTTTACCTTCCACATAGAGATCACACTGTGTTGTATGGGTGAGTTGTGTGGGAGTGTACATTCTGGTTTTACCTTCCACATAGAGATCACACTGTGTTGTATGGGTGAGTTGTGTGGGGGTGTACATTCTGGTTTTACCTTCCACATAGAGATCACACTGTGTTGTATGGGTGAGTTGTGTGGGAGTGTACATTCTGGTTTTACCTTCCACATAGAGATCACACTGTGTTGTATGGGTGAGTTGTGTGGGAGTGTACATTCTGGTTTTACCTTCCACATAGAGATCACACTGTGTTGTATGGGTGAGTTGTGTGGGAGTGTACATTCTGGTTTTACCTTCCACATAGAGATCACACTGTGTTGTATGGGTGAGTTGTGTGGGGGTGTACATTCTGGTTTTACCTTCCACATAGAGATCACACTGTGTTGTATGGGTGAGTTGTGTGGGAGTGTACATTCTGGTTTTACCTTCCACATAGAGATCACACTGTGTTGTATGGGTGAGTTGTGTGGGAGTGTACATTCTGGTTTTACCTTCCACATAGAGATCACACTGTGTTGTATGGGTGAGTTGTGTGGGAGTGTACATTCTGGTTTTACCTTCCACATAGAGATCACACTGTGTTGTATGGGTGAGTTGTGTGGGGGTGTACATTCTGGTTTTACCTTCCACATAGAGATCACACTGTGTTGTATGGGTGAGTTGTGTGGGAGTGTACATTCTGGTTTTACCTTCCACATAGAGATCACACTGTGTTGTATGGGTGAGTTGTGTGGGGGTGTACATTCTGGTTTTACCTTCCACATAGAGATCACACTGTGTTGTAGCCTCTCCACAATGACAACTGAATTCTCCTTCATCATCTTCACTAGCATCTTTCACTTTCAGGATACAACGATTCTCACGACGAGACATCTCATATTTACCAGGGGTGTACTGAAAACACATGTAAGGGTGTACTGAAAACACATGTAAGGGTGTACTGAAAACACATGTAAGGGTGTACTGAAAACACATGTAAGGGTGTACTGAAAACACATGTAAGGGTGTACTGAAAACACATGTAAGGGTGTACTGAAAACACATGTAAGGGTGTACTGAAAACACATGTAAGGGTGTACTGAAAACACATGTAAGGGTGTACTGAAAACACATGTAAGGGTGTACTGAAAACACATGTAAGGGTGTACTGAAAACACATGTAAGGGTGTACTGAAAACACAGGTAAATTATCTCTTACCAGGGGTGTACTGAAAACACATATAAATTACCTCTTACAAGATGTGTACTGAAAACACCTGTAAATTAGCTCTTACAAGGGGCGTACTGAAAACATATGTAAATTATCTCTTACCAGGGGTGTACTGAAAACACATGTAAATTATAATATCTTACCAGGGGTGTACTGAAAACAAAACACAATCATATTATCATAATCATGTTTTATCAATATTTTGGGATTTTAAAGTGCTGACTGTTGTATGTTTGGATTGAGATGGATAGATTGATGTTTTACGCCACACTCAGTATTATATCATCATGGTGGCATTTCCAGGCTTCAGTTGGAGGAGGGGTGGAACCGGTTTCTTCGCCTTTGTGGGGATTATTACCTGGTTGATAATACTTCTAACTAGTTAATTAAACTACTACTAATGCTTCATTGGGTTGTTGGGCCCTAAATCAGATATGTAGACGGTATCAAAGTAACCTATAAATAATGGATAATTGAATAAACATGATGTAACAAAGAAATGATGTTTTTTTTAGTTAAGGTGTTAACTTGAGCTTAGATCCATTAAACTTTATTTTGAAAATAATATTTACATTTTTATACAAACGAGTTTCAGATGATTTATATCGTTTTTCTTTCATCGTTCATTTGATTATTTAATGTTTACTGTCAGGCGAAATTTTGATGTCAGGTTGCTGATCTAGATTATTTAATGTTTAATGTCTGGAAATGGGGTATATAAACTGTATTTACTGTATTCTAACCATTTCTCCTGAAGATGACAAATATAATTTTGTTGAAAATTTGAGAAGGTCAGCAATGCGCTGTCTTACTTTTGTATCTTGCTAAGCTAGTTGGTGGATTAACAAGATTAACGTTTACTGTCAGGCGAAATTGCTGATCCATAATCTGTAGAAGTGTAGAGATTTTGTAATGTTTTGTCATTTTTGCAGAATTCTGAGTCAATACTACCGGTAAGTTTAAACAAGGACTAAACTATAAATGTCTGAAAGAAATTTTATATTTGAAGCAAAAATATTTTGTTTACCAGTTTATAATGTATTTATTTCCATACATGTATGTTATTTACAGCAACTTGACGTCATAAATATACCTGTACATAAATACATGTTTAACCAAAAATAATCAAAAACTTTCTGAAAATTAGGAGGGTTTGTCTCAAAATGAAATGTTATGTATAAAGTGTTCAGTGTAAGGTGGTTTCAGCTGAGAATAGAGTGTATAGAGAAACCATTGAGCATAGGACATTCCACTGCCTGAGAGATCAGGTCAGTCAGTTTCACAACTCAATGAATCACAATAGAAGAGGCAATAATCACTGAATGGCTTATTCATAAAGAAAGGGACAGTGACAAAAAGACCAACAGTGTGACAGCACTACCCCACTTACCTATATCCATATACTTAGAACTAAATGTGGATGGGAAGAAGACTGACAAAATGGTGTAGAATCGAAAAATACACTTGACATACAGACAAGTGGAAGAAAATGACAACCATGGATGACATTACTGAGGTAAAGGGTGACTGAAGACAGGAAAATGCCACTCTTAATCTACTGATAACTGCTGTATGCAAACTGTTATAATTTATGTTCCAGTATAAGTACACAGACTTTATCTGAATCAGAGTTTAAATCACCCATTTCCAGCTGAAGATACTCGTATTGAATTGCTTAATTCAAATGCTTATTTATTTACAATGTCATTTCAGGATGTTTTGGGAGAGCATAACAGTTGGGAATCAGATTTTACTCCCTCCAACCAGGATAGCTGTAGCACCATTACTGACGATAACCACTCAGACGATGGGCTTAATTTCTTCTTGGACTTTGATGATATTGTGGAAAAGGACATTGTTATTAGTTCTTATATGCTGCCAGAGACTTTACATTTATTTAAAGTGACACCGACTGATTCAGTTGAGAGTTTGATCCACTTCGTGAGAAATACATTGTACTATGATCATCACTATCAGAAACTGGCTATTTTATTTGGTAACAGTGTGTTCCCTGTAGACATAGAAGATGTGGTGACTTTAAAACCAGGAATTTCATTGATTATATTACCTAAACATTTGAGTAGAATCACCATAGTGATTGAGAATGTTAGGGGAGAAAACTCCTGTTTTGATCTGGAGATTGATGTGAGTTTTCATGTGTCCACACTAAAACAGATGATTGAAGCTGAATATGGATTCCCAGTAAATCAACAAGATCTTCTATTTAATGGAGTATGTCTGGAAAATCAACGACGGTTATACCAGTGTCGTATTGGAAATCAGAGTACAGTGCAATTACAACTTATCATGCACTATAACATGGTTGTAAGAGTGAGAACTTTCTGGAAGGTAGATTATGACATATTTGTAGACCCTTGTATGACAGTTGGTGAAGTGCTAGATATTGTGTTAAGAAGATGTATCACTTCAGATGTCTACAAAGCGGGCAAACTGATGAAGTTTGATTTCCTTGTTCCGAGACACGTCTTAATCATGATAGGTAAAGGTGGTCGGACATTAAAGTCAGAGAGAACACTGGGAGCTTACAACATTGGAGACAGAGATCAACTACTGATAACTACCATTGGCAGACATCATAAGATTAATCTAAGTCCAATAGAGGTGAGTCTAATGGATGGAAGAGCTGCTAGGATTGTGATATCTAGCTTTGATACATGGGCAATACTGGCATTACATTTACATGGCATTACAGGACATATGTTAGATCAGATTAGAATCTATGCCAATAACAAACTGTTGGATCTTGGTGCCAGTGCAGGTTCCCTCGGTACAAACCTGTCCCAGTGTTACTTTGAAATGAGAACCAAACAAACGCGAAAAGTCTCTTCCCACCAACAGGTACACATTTATTTGGGAAGCAATGTGACTGAAACCATCCAATGCCCTCCTGACCAGACAATAGGGGATGTCAAAGTAGAACTTAGAGAGAGAGGAGTCCCAAACATCCAGTATTATACCATTCTTAATGAGCACAGTACATTACCTCATCAGGTCAAACTAAAAACCCTTCTTACTGGAAAAGCTTCAAGTCTCAGCTTGAGTTTAAAACTAGAGTCGTTTCCATTGTCATACCAGTGTGATGGTGAACAGAAGGACAAATTCTACATCAAAACTAACCAAACAATACAAAGTGTGCTGAGGAAAATTGAACAAAGATCTGTCATATCTCAGGACACATACAAAGTTCTCTTAGCAGGAAGTAGATTACATCCTGTCCCAAATACACCTATTTATGATTCTCAGTTGGCCATTGGAACAAATCTACATCTTCTCCCAAAGAACAATCGTATCTTTCTAGTGCATTGTGATACGCATGTGACTAAATTAGAAATAGCAGATGATTTGAGTATGCCAGAGTTAAAGAAGGTATTATGGGATGCTGTTAACCTGCCGTCATCCTCATTAAGCTCTCAGGAAACATTTCTCACATGGTACCTATCACTTGGAAGTCCTCAGTCTACAATAGCTACTTCAGCCAGGAGAAGAGTTCTTAGAAAAGAGACTTTCTCCCCTAACATCCATACCCCAATTACCAGTGGACAAGAACAACAGTCGTATACCAGGGCTGATTCACTACCGTTTTCACTTCCTAACTTACATGTGATAAATGATATAAAGTTATCAGACAAGAGGGCCCAAACAGAAGGTGGTATTGTCTGCAGACCAGCAGCAGCCAAAAGCCATAGAAAGTTTGGCTGCGTTCAAAACCCAATGGGACAAGGGACAGACTTTGCATCAGTACTGCATACTTATGCTGATGGTTACAGCAAACGGTCAGAAGAAGCTATCAACAAACTGTCCACTCTAAATGAACGTTTACCTATTGTATCAAAAAGGCCTTGCTTAACATCAACTACAAATACAGACCTTTGCCAAACCAAATTATTGCAAGATGACCAAATAGCCTGGAGTTATGTCAATTAAACTGTCTCATACAGGCATGTATAAACAGTGCTTCCTGTGGAGACATAACATTCTTGAGTAAAAACAAATATAGTTATGCATGTAGAGAGGCTTTTGTAATTACAACATGAACTGTGATATTCTGTACGTTTTCTACAACAAAGGAGGTGAGATAGTGGATGAAAGTCTTACCTCCAATGGTTCTCCCCCTTTTCTCCACTTCACTCTCGCCCTAGAATCAGATACGAAACACTCCAGCATACATTCCTTCTTCTTTTTCACCTCATAATGCTGGGGAAGCTTTTGTGTGAAGTAATAATCAGGCTCTTTAGCTACAATACAAAATGATCTCAGTTCAATTTCATTTTAAATGTCATTTAGAATATATTTGTAATAAGTTTTTGTACCTTTGTTGAAGAGTATAATTTTGTTTAAGGAACCCAATTTACACCTGTTGACAAATGAAGAGATACATATACTACCCAGCATAGCCTAATGGCCCTTATCATTCTCTATTTAGTACTTACCATCAACATAGAGCCAGGCTGAGGTTTTGGCATCATTACACTGACATGTGTACTTGCCACCATCTTCTAACATGACTTTGTTGATCTGTAGCATCAATTCATCTCCATTCTGTACAAAATGGTAGTGATGACTGTGGAAGATCTCCAGCTTGTTCTTATGCCAGCGAACTTTAGCATTGGGCTTACAGAATTTACACACAAAGATCACTTTATCTTTGCCTTCCTGTGCTCGCTGATCTTCAAGTTCTCTCATGAACATGTCAGGAATCTAAACAAAATGTTAACAATATTCATCAAGTGTATCCATTAAAGCATCAATTACAAGATGGGTATTTCTTAATGTCTTATACACTTATGTCTGTTACACTTATATCTATTAAAGAGACAAGAAGAGGAGAGAGTTTTGGAAATTAAATATAATTTTGAGTATAAAATTATTGTTTTTTTGGGGGGAAAAAAAAAAAGGCTCTACTTTCTTCAGATGCATATTTATAGCTGTATACGACATTTCAATTAAGTTACATCAGATGCATATTTATAGCTGTAAAAGACATTTCAATTAAGTTACAGATTATTTCTTTCATCTGACAATCTTTAAATGTATTCTGTCTGACATTCTGATAACCCATTTCTTTATATGTAATGTTTTTTTAGAGAACTGTAAAAGAAAAGATAAAGAGTAGTGAGTTTTGTTTACAGGTTTAAGAAATACCTATTAGAGCACAACCAAAGACACAAAACATGCACTGCTACATCCAGAATATCTGTAAATGTACAGTCATTGGAATTAAAAACAAAGAAAAGAAAATTGTACAAAAAATATTCAAATAATTAACAAGTCAAACAAAATATAGACAATAAAACACTGAAGCCAGGTGAATATGAATGACATAATTGATATAAACGACTTCATGCCAAGGTACAAGAATCATGACGATCATGGTTTCATCATATGAACCTTCATATCCAGGCACAAGAATCATGATGATCATGGTTTCATCAAATGAACCTTCATGTCCAGGTACAAGAATCATGATGATCATAGTTTCATCAAATGAACCTTCATGTCCAGGTACAAGAATCATGATGATCATGGTTTCATCAAATGAACCTTCATGTCCAGGTACAAGAATCATGATGATCATGGTTTCATCAAATGAACCTTCATGTCCAGGTACAAGAATCATGACGATCATGGTTTCATCAAATGAACCTGCATGTTCAGGTACAAGAATCATGACGATCATGGTTTCATCAAATGAACCTTCATGTCCAGGTACAAGAATCATGATGATCATGGTTTCATCAAATGAACCTTCATATCCAGGCACAAGAATCATGACGATCATGGTTTCATCAAATGAACCTTCATGTCCAGGTACAACAATCATGACGATCATGGTTTCATCAAATGAACCTTCATGTCCAGGTACAAGAATCATGATGATCATGGTTTCATCAAATGAACCTTAACGTCCAGGTACAAGAATCATGACGATCATGGTTTCATCAAATGAACCTTCATGTCCAGGTACAAGAATCATGACGATCATGGTTTCATCAAATGAACCTTAACATCCAGGTACAAGAATCATGATGATCATGCTTTCATCAAATGAACCTTCATGTCCAGGCACAAGAATCATGACGATCATGGTTTCATCAAATGAACCTTCATGTCCAGGTACAAGAATCATGACGATCATGGTTTTGTCAAAAGAACCTTCATGTCCAGGCACAAGAATCATGACGATCATGGTTTCATCAAATGAACCTTCATGTCCAGGCACAAGGATCATGACGATCATGGTTTCATCAAATGAACCTTCATGTCCAGGTACAAGAATCATGATGATCATGGTTACCTCAAATGAATATTTATGTCCTGGTACAAGAATCATGATGATCATGGTTTCATCAAATGAATCTTCATGTCCAGGCACAAGAATCATGACGATCATGGTATCATGAAATGAACCTTCATGTCCAGGCACAAGAATCATGACGATCATGGTTTCATCAAATAAACCTTCATATCCAGGCACAAGAATCATGACGATCATGGTTTCATCAAATGAACCTTAACGTCCAAGTACAAGAACCATGACGATCATGGTTTCATCAAATGAACCTTCATGTCCAGGCACAAGAATCATGACGACCATGGTTTCCTTGAATGAACCTTCATGTCCAGGTACAAGAATCATGATGATCATGGCTTTATCAAATGAACCTTCATGTCCAGGTACATGTACAAGAATCATGATCATCATGGCTTCATCAAATGAACCTTCATGTCCAGGCACAAGAATCATGAAGACCATGGTTTCCTTGAATGAACCTTCATGTCCAGGTACAAGAATCATGATCATCATGGCTTCATCAAATGAACCTTCATGTCCAGGTACATGTACAAGAATCATGATCATCATGGCTTCATCAAATGAACCTTCATGTCCAGGCACAAGAATCATGATCATCATGGTTTAATCAAATGAACCTTCATGTCCAGGTACATGTACAAGAATCATGACGATCATGATTTCATCAAATGAACCTTCATGTCCAGGTACATGTACAAGAATCATGACGATCATGGTTTCATCAAATGAACCTTTATGTATGATATTGAATTAAATCTCAGAAAGCTTAAAATTTTCTAGTAGATTTTCTGAAATATGATTTAGTCTTCCAAGTTAGAGACAGTGAAATATTAATACTGTTAAGTTTTAACAATATTGAACAGTTAGGTATACGTATAGTCTCCAAGCATTGAGGTTAAATAACTGTGTACAAGTAAATATAAAGAAGGTGAATTGTGCAATATCACAGTGGCCGGAATAATGGTTATTAACTGAACATACTGACACAATAACTGAATACATGTAACTCTAAAAAAATAAAAGAACAGAAAAAGTTGACAATAAATATTTTTAGTTAGTACAGCATTATAGACAACATATTTTTTTTGATTAGGTCATAATAGAATATGTTTTAGTGAGTGTCATTCCAGTGTTGAGAGAGTTTGTACCTCGGCCTTCTTAGCCCTCTTCTGAAGGGTTGGCCAATCAGGGATAACATCAGCCAATGACGTACGTCTCTGTGATTGAGACATTCTACGTCTTTGTTCTTCCATCACTTCTAACTTCTCCGTGTCCACTTTCATAACCGGGATCTCTGGGGGTTGCTCTACAGACATTTTACGTTGTTGTTCTTTCTGTGGAGAGAGTTTAATATCCACCCCATTCAATAAAACAGAAAAAAACATTTCAAACCTATCACCAAAAATGCTCTCAAGGCATTACTGAAACAAAAAATCTGTGTTCTGAAGCGCAGAACATAGTTAGTTCTTAAAGCAACACACAACAACGTATCAGCAAAAGTTAAACACACAGAATTTGGAGACAAAACACATGGCATGCCAGAAAACTGATTTTGTCTTTAGTCAAGGAAATAAGAATAAACCTTCAGTACAATTTATCTTAACCTTTTCTGAAGATTTCCCTCATCTATAGACACAGATAAAACACTAGATGGTCATCATTAACAATCACATCCTTACTTGATGCAGTATTTTCTGACTGCCGTTATGTGCTATTTACTTGACAGCCATGCAAAACCAACAGTTATGTACAGACTGTGAATACCAGACACAATAAACATGCTGTCTGTATTTCAATGTGACACGGTAGTTTGAGGGCCAAGATTTGAACCCAGGACTTCCAGTTAAGTAGCAAACATTGGTGACTATAATAAAGCTTCTTTAGTACATGTACAAGAATTGTAAAAGTTTGTAGGTCTAATTTTGCCCTACCACTGAATATTATACTATAGAAAAAGTAAAGTGATTCACAATTGGTGGTGGAAGCATCCTGTCAATGTGGAAGGCAGTTCCCAGTACAAGAATACCCCAATTATTGTGAAGTTCCTCTATATACAAATCCACACTCCCAAAAAGCATGCCATGTTAAAATGCCTCAACCAAGTACTGTAAAAAGCATCAAACTTTGAACTAATTTGACAAGTATCACTCCAAATAATGAGGATGGCTTATCAATGCCATAATAAAGACATCCTGAAAACATGCCTCTTTATCTGTCTGCCTGTCCACGGAAGCTCGTTTCTTTTCAGCGTGATCATGTCCCTGTCGTTCAAGTTTCCCATGTGCAGCCTTAAAGGTGGAAAGAAAAACAAGACATTGGGTGGTATGGGGGGAGAACAACAGGAAATCATACAATTAAACAAAATATATTTCATCCCTCAAGCATTCCGTATCCATGCTATACTCTTGATAGCTTATTAATATTAGTTTATTTGTATTGTTTATGTCTTACTGCTCATTCAACAATTATGTTTCAATTTCATATCAACATTTTCAGTCCGAGTTTATTGGATTTTTAAATTTTATATGGACAGTTTTGTTTTGATGTATGATTTTTTTTTTTAATTTATCTTTCATAATTGAAACAGCTTGAAAGAAATGTTGATTTTGAAAAATTATGATTTCGGAATAAGCAATTGATTTGGTATTAAATTTTTGGAAACTTTAAAACTTATATATGGTAGCGTATAAATGTTGCATGTAGTGTTAGATAGCTGTGGTTAGAAGAGAATTTTGGTTATAGAAACTATGGTTTATAAGGTTGTATCTACAGGACAAATTGCAGACAGCACTTTCTTCAACACATAGTTACAAAGTGTAGCTTGTATTCAGTTAGAGAAATGGACAGAATCACATAGCAAAGGTGTCTTCTTGTTAGATCCTATTTAAAATTTATTTCAGAAAGAGAAGGGTTAAATTATAGGCTTTGTCAGACAACAGCAACAGTTGGTCATCGATATTAACTCTAGTTTTAGTATGAAGCTTTTACATTGGTTAAAGTACGCTGCGCAATATGTCGTCTTCAGATTTAAGCAATCTCCCTCGATCAAGGGCCCGTAACTCTGCTGCACTTGCAAGGCCTACAAGCTTTAATAATATGAACAAAATAAAATCAGAATTTAATTAACAATGCTTAAGATCTTAATTGACTTGTATAATATATATAATGGAATAACACATAGATATTGACAATTCTATTTTACACGCAGAAAGGTTATCATGAGCTTTATAAACCTTGATATTACAAAAGTCAATTACTTAGTGAAGACAGGTTGAGGTAGCTTGATCATTGTTTAGAAAGATTAGGTTGACCTTATACCCCTGTCACACTGTGTCAGTTGTTTAGAATGGTGGGGTTGACCGTATACCCCTGTCACACTGTGTCAGTTGTTTAGAATGGTGGTGTAGACCTTATACCCCTGTCACATTGGTCAGTTGTTTAGAAAGCTTAGGTTGACCATATACCCCTGTCACATTGGTCAGTTGTTTAGAAAGCTTAGGTTGACCTTATACCCCTGTCACACTGGTCAGTTGTTTAGAATGGTGGTGTTGACCTTATACCCCTGTCACACTGGTCAGTTGTTTAGAATGGTGGTGTTGACCTTATACCCCTGTCACACCGGTCAGTTGTTTAGAATGGTGGGGTTGACCTTATACCCCTGTCACACCGGTCAGTTGTTTAGAATGGTGGGGTTGACCGTATACCCCTGTGTAACAATGCTAGCAATCTCATGTTAAATAAGATAAGGCTGTCATTCTTTAATTTTTTTGACCTTTTGTCATGCCAGAGTTATGTCCCTTACCCCCATTTTGTAGTCCCGGAAACGCTGTACTGTCGTAGTTTCCAGAAAACTATTTTCGTTTTTGCCATGTTATTAAGGAGATGTTGTATATCAGGTTCGTACATATATATTCATAAACCTCTGTACTTTCAATCTAGACATATGTCAAGTTGTGGTTAAGGTTAATTCTTTCTTTTAAATGTGTATTTGATTAGCCGTCACGGTAATTGAACTTCTCGTAATGTAAACAGTAATCTAACGGACCGTTGTTGCTTTACATTCATGTAAATTTGACTTGTAAGTTCTTGTGGTGCTCTAACTTCTAAGATTACGAGTATTTTTGGTAATTAACAGCTATTGTGTAGCAGTAAAAGGTTACTAGAAATATATATTTTGTTAAACGACTTATTTCAGTCGAGTTGTGTAATACTGAGTGGTATACCAGTTAACCCTTTGTGCTGCTAGCCTGAGTGTCAGTCTGACGTTCCAGACTTAGGAGGTTGGTACATTTTATTTGCCACAACATGTAAATATTTGTTTTTGGTACGTTTGTGGTAAATCTATGCTAGTTTTTGACAACATACCTATATACATATATCACGTGAAATTGGTCTGTTTTTACTCGGTAATGTACAAGTAGCCATGGTTCGAACCAGCCTTATGTTGGGCATATATTCCAAGGCATTTGCAGTAGGCATATTTGTGTTAGTCGTTACACCGTGGTAGTTATGTTACTGTACATTTTAAGGCTCGGGATGATGTTTAGCTGTCAGGAATATTTTACATATAAGTTTTATGTGAAGGTTCAGTATTAACTAGATATTGTATGTAGCTAACATGTATGTGTTGCCTTGATGATGACTAATTTGCATTTTTCACATTTACTAGTCAATTCGATAACAACGTAGGATCATTTGCATTTAGTATTAACCTTGCCACTATTAATTAATTAATTTTCTCGTCAGTAGATAGCATTTTCAAAGTTCGATGATCGAGTAGCACCTTTATAGTATTTCATGATTATTGGCTTGTTTCTTACTTTTTTTACTTGCCTATTTCTCTTAGATGTTTAGATACTGTTTGTTGATAGTTAATTGACCTATATTCATTTTAGCTGATTAGGCTAGTTATTACAAGTAGGTTGGTTGTTCATAACCAGGTTAGTTCATAGTTCTTTGAGTATTGTTTAATCTTACGGTTCCCATATATAGTTCCTGGTTCTGATTAACAGATGTTAATGCTCACAATCTAGGCCTAATTAAGTATAAATGCAGGGATTCTAGATCCCATCACATTTCTGAATATTGTTTACCATTCTGATATTCAGGTGTGACCTGTGCGATGACGTGTCAATCTGTATTAGCCAACCATGTTCCAGTATTTCAGTCTTCTGTGTAATGCAGGTGCGAGTCTTTACGACATTACTATTTAAGTATTTGCTAGTCAGACTTATATGGTAACGATATGTAAAATTAGTCTAAGCCAATTAAATATGGTTAATTGTTCTGATGTATTGTTCGTAAACCTGATAATGTCATACAAGTTATGCTTTCAACAATTTATGATAATAACAACAGAACAAAACAGTAAAAGTTTAAGAATATTATTTCTAATGAGATAACAAGATTGTCTAAGGAAATACTATAATATGTTTATTTTCTATTTTCTTCAGATGTGTTAGCTATACATCTAGTTGGCCACCTTAGTTACCACTAGAGTAACTACCATTTTAAAATCATTGCATTCATCATAGCCTTTTCCGTAGACAAAAACTCTGTATTATTAAGAAGTTCAAGGACGAAGTAAACATATTGAACCAAATTATGTTTGTTGGAGTTAGTCTTGTCTACACCTGTCACACTGGTCAGTTGTTTAGAATGGTGGTGTTGACCTTATACCCCTGTCACACTGGTCAGTTGTTTAGAATGGTGGTGTTGACCTTATACCCCTGTCACACTGGTCAGTTGTTTAGAATGGTGGTGTTGACCTTATACCCCTGTCACACTGGTCAGTTGTTTAGAATGGTGGTGTTGACCTTATACCCCTGTCACACTAGTCAGTTGTTTAGAATGGTGGTGTTGACCTTATACCCCTGTCACACTGGTCAGTTGTTTAGAATGGTGGTGTTGACCGTATACCCCTGTCACACTAGTCAGTTGTTTAGAATGCTGGTGTTGACCTTATACCCTTGTCACACTGGTCAGTTGTTTAGAATGGTGGTGTTGACCGTGTACCCCTGTCACACTAGTCAGTTGTTTAGAATGGTGGTGTTGACCGTATACCCCTGTCACACTAGTCAGTTGTTTAGAATGGTGGTGTTGACCTTATACCCCTGTCACACTGGTCAGTTGTTTAGAATGGTGGTGTTGACCGTATACCCCTGTCACACTAGTCAGTTGTTTAGAATGGTGGTGTTGACCGTATACCCCTGTCACACTGGTCAGTTGTTTAGAATGGTGGTGTTGACCTTATACCCCTGTCACACCGGTCAGTTGTTTAGAATGGTGGGGTTGACCGTATACCCCTGTCACACTGGTCAGTTGTTTAGAATGGTGGTGTTGACCTTATACCCCTGTCACACTGGTCAGTTGTTTAGAATGGTGGTGTTGACCTTATACCCCTGTCACACTGGTCAGTTGTTTAGAATGGTGGTGTTGACCTTATACCCCTGTCACACTGGTCAGTTGTTTAGAATGGTGGTGTTGACCTTATACCCCTGTCACACTAGTCAGTTGTTTAGAATGGTGGTGTTGACCTTATACCCCTGTCACACTGGTCAGTTGTTTAGAATGGTGGTGTTGACCGTATACCCCTGTCACACTAGTCAGTTGTTTAGAATGCTGGTGTTGACCTTATACCCTTGTCACACTGGTCAGTTGTTTAGAATGGTGGTGTTGACCGTATACCCCTGTCACACTGGTCAGTTGTTTAGAATGGTGGTGTTGACCGTATACCCGTCACACTGGTCAGTTGTTTAGAATGGTGGTGTTGATCTTATACCCCTGTCACATTGGTCAGTTGTTTAGAATGGTGGTGTTGACCTTATACCCCTGTCATACTGGTCAGTTGTTTAGAATGGTGGTGTTGACCTTATACCCCTGTCACACTGGTCAGTTGTTTAGAATGGTGGTGTTGACCGTATACCCCTGTCACACTGGTCAGTTGTTTAGAATGGTGGGGTTGACCGTATACCCCTGTCACACTGGTCAGCTGTTTAGAATGGTGGGGTCTAACTGGTCAGTTGTTTAGATTGTTTTTTTCATAATTTTATAATAAATCGCTTTTAAATATGCCACTTGTAAAGAGTTTTACATGTATTTTAGATGCAAATGATCCAATCACTAAGTTATAATTTAATAAAGTTATATTCAATAAATTTAGTGTTTATAAAATTGAAGTTTATAAAAACCCACGAAACCAAGAAGATGAGGTACCCAAAACAATAATGTATACAAGAAAAATAATATTCTTAATAACAATAAACATTTTTCAAAATGATAATTAAGTGAGCAAAAGCATAAATATTTTACTAAACTTTTGCATTAATGTAAAAATACAAATAAGATTTGTAGATGTTACTTCTGAAAAGAGAAAATAGTATTTGTTTTTGTTTTGTCTGTTGTATAACACTCACTCTCTCAGAATCGCTATCACTGTCTTCTCCTTGGATTTTCTTTAGGTTCATCTTTGTCAGTTCAATCTGGGAAAGTCGTCTCTTTCTCTCCACTAACAAATACATAATAATAACATCAGTCAGCTCATATAGATCTCCATTAGAAATGTACAGGGCACCAACAATACATACACCATTAATCTACATGCCACAATGAAATATTATATTTCAATTCAAAATCTATTTTTACATATTATACTCAAAAACATTTTTTTTCAGAAACTTTTACTTATTTTTCAGCTATCACATTTATCAGAAATGATTAAAGTTTCACTTTACGTTTATGATTAAAATTAAGGTAAAACTATGCTTACAAACTTCACTTTTAAAAAGGTATTAAGTTTACGTTAGCAGATGAAATGCAATGTTTTACAAATTCATTTTCCCGTTAAGATCAATAGGTAGGCTTTAATATTTTAATATTTAATAGGTTAACTTGGTTTTATAACTACATGTGCCTTTGGATGTCCTAATCATAGAAGGATTTCAAAGTTAAGACATTTGGATGTCACTATCATATAGGATTCCAAAGTTAGGTAAAGACCTTTGGATGTCATTATCATATAGGATTTCAAAGTTAGGTAAAGACCTTTGGATGTCATTATCATATAGGATTTCAAAGCTAGGTAAAGACCTTTGGATGTCATTATCATATAGGATTCCAAAGTTAGGTAAAGACCTTTGAATGTCATAATCATATAGGATTCCAAAGTTAGGTAAAGACCTTTGGATGTCATTATCATATAGGATTCCAAAGTTAGGTAAAGACCTTTGGATGTCATTATCATATAGGATTCCAAAGTTAGGTAAAGACCTTTGGATGTCATTATGGATAAAGTTTAGAGGTTCAAGTGGTTGAGCAACCAAAAAAAGGGTACAATTTTTGTTGGAAAAAAATGTATTTAATTGTTGATATTTTTATGAATAAGTGCAAAACAAGAACTTTCCACAGATTGCAAATCTTGACAATTAAGATACAATGTAGTCTTTGTTTCAACTGGGCCCTACCTACGTTTTTATTTCAACATCAACCCTTTACTTCTCCAATGTACTTTAAATGATAATATTCCCCTGATACTCAGAATTCATGTCACTTTAACCAAATATCTTTCTTTTATACATATGTCAAAATATTTTATTTTAAATGTTTTGCTTCATTGCATTTCATCATTTTTTATCTGTTAGTCTTAATAAATTTATTTTAAAACGCTACATTTATACACTTATGAGAACATGTATTATAAATATTGTTGATTAAAGAGGTATTTGGGAGATTATACAACAGTACATGCATCATATGATAGGCTAGTCTAGAGGACAAAGGCAGCATTATTATCTTGTTACCAGCAAGGAAGTCGTTTATTGTACCTAAATTTACTGTTACAAACGAAACCAATTGAACATTGTGTCTTCACGTTTATAGTGACAAGCTTTGCATAATTAAGTTAGCAATCCGTATAAAGACAATGACTCTTTATTTAGGTTTATTTGAGAAGACACATGTTTTTTTCACAAACAAGTATTAGATACAGGTATTAGAAACTAAAATGACAGGAAAGTTTTGAGTCAGTGGTAGTTGAAATTAGGAAAATGTCCTACTCCCTAACAAGATTTCAGAGAAGTAGAGAAGAGTTTTTTATATTAAAACCTTTTAAATTTTAGATTTGTTTAAATTCTATTAAAACGATACAGTATAAGCCACATTTAGGGAAATTGAGGACCATAATAATTATATTATTATTTATCTAAAAGGACAATTGTGTTAAATAAGACACCAGGTAATGAGACTAGTTTATAAAGCAAGACATTAATGCATCTACATAATGACTGTAAGCAAACACTCATTTCATATAGTGCCTGATATATAACATACTTCCTTGGCCCTCTGAAAAGAGAAAAATACAACCACACATACTTATCACTCATTTTATTGTTGAACGGTGTTTATTGCAAAAACTGCATAACTTTCAACTATTTTAAAGACTTTTAGATTTTTATATATTAAACAATAGGTTACATAAAAAAAGGAAATACAACAACAAAATAACAAGTCTTGGTCATGGATTTGGACAAAAAATAGAAAAACCAATAAAAAGTAAAGAAAAGCTATTCAAGTATTGTTCCAATGAATAAAATTTTACTTTCAATTTTCAATAACAGAAAAAAAGAGGATGGGGGGGGGGGGGGAGGGAGAGAAACCGCCGTTAGTCTCCTGAGGAAACCAAGCACATATGAAAGAAAGAAGATAATGGATGAGATATAAATGTAATTGCTGTCTTGTACTTTGTTACTGGTAGTGAAACAGTTCAGTACCTCATACTTGTACTTCACATAAATGTAATTGTAGATGAATTGTAGTTTGGTAGTGAAACAGCTGAGTTTGATATGTACCTGTACCTCACATAAATGTAATTGTAGTTTCTTACTGGTAGTGAAACAGCTGGGTACCTGTACCTCACATAAATGTTATTGTAGATGTCTTGTACATTGTTACTGGTAGTGAAACAGCTGGGTACCTGTACCTCACATAAATGTTATTGTAGATGTCTTGTACATTGTTACTGGTTGTGAAACAGCTAGGTTTGATACATGTATGTACCTGTACCTCACATAAATGTAATTGTAGTTTGTTACTGGTAGTGAAACAGCTGGGTTTCATATGTACCTCACATAAATGTAATTGTAGATAACTTGTACATTGTTACTGGCAGTGAAACAGCCGGGTTTCATATGTACTTGTACTTCACATAAATGTAATAGTAGATAACTTGTACATTGTTACTGGCAGTGAAAAAGCCGGGTTTCATATGTACTTGTACTTCACATAAATGTAATAGTAGATAACTTGTACATTGTTACTGGTAGTGAAACAGCTGGGTACTTGTACTTCACATAAATGTAATTGTAGATAACTTGTACATTGTTACTGGCAGTGAAAAAGCCGGGTTTCATATGTACTTGTACTTCACATAAATGTAATAGTAGATAACTTGTACATTGCTACTGGTAGTGAAACAGCCGGGTTTCATATGTACCTCACATAAATGTAATTGTAGATAACTTGTACATTGTTACTGGCAGTGAAACAGCCGGGTTTCATATATACTTGTACTTCACATAAATGTAATAGTAGATAACTTGTACATTGTTACTGGTAGTGAAACAGCCGGGTACCTGTACCTCACATAAATGTAATTGTTGATAACTTGTACATTGCTCCTGGTAGTGAAACAGTTCAGTACCTCATACTTGTACCTCACATAAAAACCCTGATATTTTTAACAATTGATTTGGAGCTAGAGGAACGGCAATATGTACGCTTAAGATATATTTACATTAGGCATCTATATATAGCCATTTTCTGGCAATAAATAATTACAAAAAGTAATAAAACTGCTAAAGTCTTAAATTAGAAAGAAGAACCAATATCTGTTGTGAAATTGCTGACGTGAATGATGTACTCACCTGGTTTGAGTTGTCCCCAATCTATATCATCATCCTCATCTTCTTTCTTTTGTACATCTCTGTACAGGTAAAAACACATTTATATATCATACCTTTTTATCAACAGGTAATGGTAGATACTGTAATTGTATTTGGATTCTTGTGATTTAATTGAATTCTTGTGACTTAATTTGATTTTCGTAATATAATGGAATTTTTGTGATCTGATTGTATATTTGTGATAGGTATTTAGAAAAGCATTGGTTCAGCAGGTAATTATTACTCCTGTCTTCCAGACATCAGAGTAGGCAAACAGAAACATGTATCACCCATCTATTACTCATGTCTTCCATACATCAGAGTAGGCAAACAGAAACATGTATCACACATCTATTACTCATGTCTTCCAGACATCAGAGTAGACAAACAGAAACATGTATCACCCATCTATTACTCATGTCTTCCAGACATCAGAGTAGGCAAACAGAAACATGTATCACCCATCTATTACTCAACAGACATCAGAGTAGGCAAACAGAAACATGTATCACCCATCTATTACTCATGTCTTCCAGACATCAGAGTAGGTAAACAGAAACATGTATCACCCATCTATTACTCAACAGACATCAGAGTAGGCAAACAGAAACATGTATCGCCCATCTATTACTCATGTCTTCTAGACATCAGAGTAGGTAAACAAAAACATGTATCACCCATCTATTACTCATGTCTTCCAGACTCTACAAACAGAAACCTGTATCACCCATCTTTTACTCATGTCTTCTGGACGTTAGAGTAGTCAAACAGAAATATGTATCATCCATATATTACTCATGTCTTCCAGACATCAGGGTGGGCAAACAGAAATGTACATGCATCACCTATCTATTACTCATGTCTTCTGGACGTTAGAGTAGTCAAACAGAAACATGTATCACCCATCTATTACTCATGTCTTCCAGACATCAGGGTGGGCAAACAGAAACATGTATCACCCGTCTATTACTCAACAGACATCAGAGTAGGCAAACAGAAATGTATCACCCATCTATTACTCATGTCTTCCAGACATCAGAGTAGGCAAACAGAAACATGTATCACCCATCTATTACTCATGTCTTCCAGACATCAGAGTAGGCAAACAGAAACATGTATCGCCCATCTATTACTCATGTCTTCCAGACATCAGAGTAGGCAAACAGAAACATGTATCACCCATCTATTACTCAACAGACATCAGAGTAGGCAAACAGAAATGTATCACCCATTTATTACTCATGTCGTCCAGACATCAGAGTAGGCAAACAGAAACATGTATCACACATCTATTACTCATGTCTTCCAGACATCAGAGTAGACAAACAGAAACATGTATCACCCATCTATTACTCATGTCTTCCAGACATCAGAGTAGGCAAACAGAAACATGTATCACTTATCTATTACTCATGTCTTCCAGACATCAGAGTAGGCAAACAGAAACATGTATCACCCATCTATTACTCAACAGACATCAGAGTAGGCAAACAGAAATGTATCACCCATTTATTACTCATGTCGTCCAGACATCAGAGTAGGCAAACAGAAACATGTATCACACATCTATTACTCATGTCTTCCAGACATCAGAGTAGGTAAACAGAAATATGTATCACCCATCTATTACTCATGTCTTCCAGACATCAGAGTAGGCAAACAGAAACACGTATCACCCATCTATTACTCAACAGACATCAGAGTAGGCAAACAGAAACATGTATCACCCATCTATTACTCATGTCTTCCAGACTCTACAAACAGAAACCTGTATCACCCATCTTTTACTCATGTCTTCTGGACGTTAGAGTAGTCAAACAGAAATATGTATCATCCATCTATTACTCATGTCTTCCGGACATCAGAGTAGGCAAACAGAAACATGTATCACCCATCTATTACTCATGTCTTCCAGACTCTACAAACAGAAACCTGTATCACCCATCTTTTACTCATGTCTTCTGGACGTTAGAGTAGTCAAACAGAAATATGTATCATCCATCTATTACTCATGTCTTCTGGACGTTAGAGTAGTCAAACAGAAATATGTATCATCCATCTATTACTCATGTCTTCCGGACATCAGAGTAGACAAACAGAAACATGTATCACTTATCTATTACTCATGTCTTCCAGACATCAGAGTAGGCAAACAGAAACATGTATCACCCATCTATTACTCATGTCTTCCGGACATCAGAGTAGGCAAACAGAAACATGTATCACCCATCTATTACTCATGTCGTCCAGACATCAGAGTAGGCAAACAGAAATGTATCACCCATCTATTACTCATGTCTTCCAGACATCAGAGTAGGCAAACAGAAACATGTATCACCCATCTATTACTTATGTCTTCCAGACATCAGAGTAGGCAAACAGAAACATGTATCACCCATCTATTACTCATGTCTTCCAGACATCAGAGTAGGCAAACAGAAACATGTATCACCCATCTATTACTCATGTCTTCCAGACTCTACAAACAGAAACCTGTATCACCCATCTTTTAGTCATGTCTTCTGGACGTTAGAGTAGTCAAACAGAAATATGTATCATCCATCTATTACTCATGTCTTCCAGACATCAGGGTGGGCAAACAGAAATGTACATGCATCACCTATCTATTACTCATGTCTTCCAGACATCAGAGTAGGCAAACAGAAACATGTATCACCCATCTATTACTCATGTCTTCCAGACATCAGAGTAGGCAAACAGAAACATGTATCACCCATCTATTACTCATGTCTTCCAGACATCAGAGTAGGCAAACAGAAACATGCATCACCTATCTATTACTCATGTCTTCCAGACATCAGAGTAGGCAAACAGAAACATGTATCACCCATCTATTACTCATGTCTTCCAGACATCAGAGTAGGCAAACAGAAACATGTATCACCCATCTATTACTCAACAGACATCAGAGTAGGCAAACAGAAACATGTATCCCCCATCTATTACTCATGTCTTCCAGACATCAGAGTAGGCAAACAGAAACATGTATCACCCATCTATTACTCATGTCTTCCAGACATCAGAGTAGGCAAACAGAAACATGTATCACCCATCTATTACTCAACAGACATCAGAGTAGGCAAACAGAAATATGTATCACCCATCTATTACTCATGTCTTCCAGACATCAGAGTAGGCAAACAGAAACATGTATCACCCATCTATTACTCATGTCTTCCAGACATCAGAGTAGGCAAACAGAAACATGTATCGCCCATCTATTACTCATGTCTTCCAGACATCAGAGTAGGCAAACAGAAACATGTATCACCCATCTATTACTCAACAGACATCAGAGTAGGCAAACAGAAACATGTATCACCCATCTATTACTCATGTCTTCCAGACATCAGAGTAGGCAAACAGAAACATGTATCACCCATCTATTACTCAACAGACATCAGAGTAGGCAAACAGAAACATGTATCACCCATCTATTACTCATGTCTTCCAGACATCAGAGTAGACAAACAGAAACATATATCACTTATCTATTACTCATGTCTTCCAGACATCAGAGTAGGCAAACAGAAACATGTATCACCCATCTATTACTCAACAGACATCAGAGTAGACAAACAGAAATGTATCACCCATTTATTACTCATGTCTTCCAGACATCAGAGTAGACAAACAGAAACATGTATCACCCATCTATTACTCATGTCTTCCAGACATCAGAGTAGGCAAACAGAAACATGTATCACCCATCTATTACTCATGTCTTCCGGACATCAGAGTAGGCAAACAGAAACATGTATCACCCATCTATTACTCATGTCTTCCAGACATCAGAGTAGGCAAACAGAAATGTATCACCCATTTATTACTCATGTCTTCCAGACATCAGAGTAGGCAAACAGAAACATGTATCACCCATCTATTACTCAACAGACATCAGAGTAGACAAACAGAAATGTATCACCCATTTATTACTCATGTCTTCCAGACATCAGAGTAGGCAAACAGAAACATGTATCACCCGTCTATTACTCAACAGACATCAGAGTAGGCAAACAGAAACATGTATCACCCATCTATTACTCATGTCTTCCAGACATCAGAGTAGGTAAACAGAAACATGTATCACCCATCTATTACTCAACAGACATCAGAGTAGGCAAACAGAAACATGTATCGCCCATCTATTACTCATGTCTTCTAGACATCAGAGTAGGTAAACAAAAACATGTATCACCCATCTATTACTCATGTCTTCCAGACTCTACAAACAGAAACCTGTATCACCCATCTTTTACTCATGTCTTCTGGACGTTAGAGTAGTCAAACAGAAATATGTATCATCCATCTATTACTCATGTCTTCCAGACATCAGGGTGGGCAAACAGAAATGTACATGCATCACCTATCTATTACTCATGTCTTCCAGACATCAGAGTAGGCAAACAGAAACATGTATCACCCATCTATTACTCATGTCTTCCAGACATCAGAGTAGGCAAACAGAAACATGTATCACCCATCTATTACTCAACAGACATCAGAGTAGGCAAACAGAAACATGTATCCCCCATCTATTACTCATGTCTTCCAGACATCAGAGTAGGCAAACAGAAACATGCATCGCCCATCTATTACTTATGTCTTCCAGACATCAGAGTAGGCAAACAGAAACATGTATCCCCCATCTATTACTCATGTCTTCCAGACATCAGAGTAGGCAAACAGAAACATGTATCACCCATCTATTACTCATGTCTTCCAGACATCAGAGTAGGCAAACAGAAACATGCATCGCCCATCTATTACTTATGTCTTCCAGACATCAGAGTAGGCAAACAGAAACATGTATCCCCCATCTATTACTCATGTCTTCCAGACATCAGAGTAGGCAAACAGAAACATGTATCACCCATATATTACTCATGTCTTCCAGACATCAGAGTAGGCAAACAGAAACATATATCACCCATCTATTACTCATGTCTTCCAGACATCAGAGTAGGCAAACAGAAACATGTATCACCCATCTATTACTCATGTCTTCCAGACATCAGAGTAGGCAAACAGAAACATGTATCACCCATCTATTACTCATGTCTTCCAGACATCAGAGTAGGCAAACAGAAACATGTGTCACCCATCTATTACTCATGTCTTCCAGACATCAGAGTAGGCAAACAGAAACATGTATCACCCATCTATTACTCATGTCTTCCAGACATCAGAGTAGACAAACAGAAACATGTATCACCCATCTATTACTCATGTCTTCCAGACATCAGAGTAGGCAAACAGAAACATGTATCGCCCATCTATTACTCATGTCTTCCAGACATCAGAGTAGACAAACAGAAACATATATCACTTATCTATTACTCATGTCTTCCAGACATCAGAGTAGGCAAACAGAAACATGTATCACCCATCTATTACCCAACAGACATCAGAGTAGACAAACAGAAACATGTATCACCCATCTATTACTCAACAGACATCAGAGTAGACAAACAGAAACATGTGTCACCCATCTATTACTCATGTCTTCCAGACATCAGAGTAGGCAAACAGAAACATGTATCGCCCATCTATTACTCATGTCTTCCAGACATCAGAGTAGGCAAACAGAAACATGTATCACCCATTTATTACTCATGTCTTCCAGACATCAGAGTAGACAAACAGAAACATGTGTCACCCATCTATTACTCATGTCTTCCAGACATCAGAGTAGGCAAACAGAAACATGTATCGCCCATCTATTACTCATGTCTTCCAGACATCAGAGTAGGCAAACAGAAACATATATCACTTATCTATTACTCATGTCTTCCAGACATCAGAGTAGGCAAACAGAAACATGTATCACCCATCTATTACTCAACAGACATCAGAGTAGACAAACAGAAACATGTATCCCCCATCTATTACTCATGTCTTCCAGACATCAGAGTAGGCAAACAGAAACATGTATCACCCATTTATTACTCATGTCTTCCAGACATCAGAGTAGACAAACAGAAACATGTATCGCCCATCTATTACTCATGTCTTCCAGACATCAGAGTAGGCAAACAGAAACATGTATCACCCATCTATTACTCAACAGACATCAGAGTAGGCAAACAGAAACATGTATCACCCATCTATTACTCATGTCTTCCAGACATCAGAGTAGGCAAACAGAAATATGTATCATCCATATATTACTCATGTCTTCCAGACATCAGAGTAGGCAAACAGAAACATGTATCACCCATTTATTACTCATGTCTTCCAGACATCAGGGTGGGCAAACAGAAACATGTATCACCCATCTATTACTCATGTCTTCCATACATCAGAGTAGGCAAACAGAAACATGTATCACCCGTCTATTACTCAACAGACATCAGAGTAGACAAACAGAAATGTATCACCCATTTATTACTCATGTCTTCCAGACATCAGAGTAGACAAACAGAAACATGTATCACCCATCTATTACTCATGTCTTCCAGACATCAGAGTAGACAAACAGAAACATGTATCACTTATCTATTACTCATGTCTTCCAGACATCAGAGTAGGCAAACAGAAACATGTATCACCCATCTATTACTCATGTCTTCCAGACATCAGAGTAGGCAAACAGAAACATGTATCACCCATCTATTACTCATGTCTTCCAGACATCAGAGTAGGCAAACAGAAACATGTATCACCCATCTATTACTCATGTCTTCCAGACATCAGAGTAGGCAAACAGAAATATGTATCATCCATATATTACTCATGTCTTCCAGACATCAGGGTGGGCAAACAGAAACATGTATCACCCATCTATTACTCATGTCTTCCAGACATCAGAGTAGGCAAACAGAAACATGTATCACCCATCTATTACTCAACAGACATCAGAGTAGGCAAACAGAAATGTATCACCCATTTATTACTCATGTCTTCCAGACATCAGAGTAGGCAAACAGAAACATGTATCACCCATCTATTACTCAACAGACATCAGAGTAGGCAAACAGAAATGTATCACCCATTTATTACTCATGTCTTCCAGACATCAGAGTAGGCAAACAGAAACATGTATCACCCGTCTATTACTCAACAGACATCAGAGTAGACAAACAGAAATGTATCACCCATTTATTACTCATGTCTTCCAGACATCAGAGTAGACAAACAGAAACATATATCACTTATCTATTACTCATGTCTTCCAGACATCAGAGTAGGCAAACAGAAACATGTATCACCCATCTATTACTCAACAGACATCAGAGTAGGCAAACAGAAATGTATCACCCATTTATTACTCATGTCTTCCAGACATCAGAGTAGGCAAACAGAAACATGTATCACACATCTATTACTCATGTCTTCCGGACATCAGAGTAGGCAAACAGAAATATGTATCACCCATCTATTACTCATGTCTTCCAGACATCAGAGTAGGCAAACAGAAACATGTATCACCCATCTATTACTCCTGTCTTCCAGACATCAGAGTAGGCAAACAGAAACATGTATCACCCATCTATTACTCATGTCTTCCAGACATCAGAGTAGGCAAACAGAAACATGTATCACCCATCTATTACTCATGTCTTCCAGACATCAGAGTAGGCAAACAGAAATATGTATCACCCATCTATAATCTGCTATCCACTGTATTAATACAAAACAATATCCAGCACAAGTGTTGTACCCTAGATTACTCTAGAAGCTTATCTTAAAGTGTATCACTTGAGAAAACAAAAATGAAATCACAAACCTGTGTTTCAGGAGAGCACGGAAATCCAAACTAGAGTCTTTTGGATCTGTAAAATATAAGATGTCTAAATAATACCAAGCCAAATATTACAAGGAACATGACTCAAATGTAACAACAAATAGTGAACCAAATTGGAGCAAGTCCAATATTGTTAGAGTAAAATCCTTCTGACATCAATGAAAATGTGAAGAGTGATGCAGTTACCTTTAATGAAAACACTGAATGTTCCTGTGTCAGTGATGGCTCCAGACTGTTCCAGATTAACCGTGTATTTTGCTTCATCAGTTGTTCGAGTCTTCTTGATTAATAAAGTGGCGGTTTTCTTCTTCTCGTCCATTACAATGGATGTTCTTGTATCCTCTCTTAATTCCCGACCAGCACGGAAGAACTTCACCCCAGGCATGGGTGTGCCATCTATATTCACCACAAACTTCAGCATGTCACCTAAACATATTGTCAACTTACTTATAATGTTGTCGATTGAAACAAATAATCACATTAGAAATGAAGGTATAAATGGAAACAATGTTTACAATGGACATACAGCCGAATCCTCAATCAATATAGAACCAAATAATGATCAAATCACCAAATGATCATATACAGTGGACTGACTTGTTGCTTTTCTATTGTACAATGTTAGGCAATACAGTGTGCTGACTTGTAACTTTTCTGTTGTATAATGTTAGGCAACACAGTGCACTGATCAATCATATTCTCGCGAGATCTCCTTTAGACGTGGCTAAGATAGACCTCGTACGACTACCGGACACAGCGCATGGATTTTCGCGTAGGATCTAGGGTAACATTTTTAAAAGCTATCAGATAAATATAAAAATCCTGACATCACGCTGTACGTGAATATATATATTAACGAAACCGTAGAGTCAATTTCACGAAATAGTCCCATTTTGACTGGCAAAATGGCGACGTTCCCTGTCGATCCGATTCACTTTGAACTGGCCACTGTGATAGGTTCCACGGGGCATTTCCAATAGCTGCTAGTGTTAAATGCGCGATGTAACTAACTATAGCTCTAGCTAAATGTAAGAGAATAATAGAAAAGCAGGTAGATGCAAGCAAATGCCAGGTAAAATTCCACGGTGTTGTTGTATTGCAGAAAACTTAAAAGTCACATGATCAATTGACCTCATATGTGAACTCTCCAACCCCATTCCAATGGATATTTCCGTTAAAATGTCGTCCAATGGCCTTAGAGGTTAAATCTGGCCTTAAGGACTAGGGTAACTTCTAATTTTAGATTGTGCACTGATTTGTAACTGTTTTGTTGTACTATGGTAGAAAGCAAAAAAGTGGATCTACTTTCCATAAAATCAGAAGGGGCTGAACTAGTGAGGTTCTACAAGCTGCAATCATCATCAGGGAAATTAATGAATTAGTTAATTAACCGACACTGATTGAACAGGTCAGGTTCTAGTTGACATAAAGAATATTCTAAACTGACCTTCCACAACCACCTGGTTTTGTAGCTTATCCTTTATCTTGGGTCCATCAGCTGATGGTTTAGATTTAGACATCCTCCTGGGTCCTTCTGCTTCATAGCCACCCTGAAATGTTCACATTTAATATCATGTATCTTAATGTAGGTCTCTGTGGCTTTTACAAAATATTCGAATAAAAAAACAGAAAACGTAAAATCCTAAAAGATAAGCTCACCGAACTATTTATAATCACTTTCACTCGGCGTGGCATTTCTCAAGTAAAGGAAGATATATGTACATTAGTAAGAAAAGATACCCATATACCCATCTCATTTCCTTTGAGTGGAAGTATCAAAAGTGAATGAGCCTTTCTTTTATATACTCGCAGGGTTCCAAGGGTTAGCCAAAATAGAAAGAAAAACAAATGGAGGAGCATCAGGGTGAGAGTAGTTTGGTTTGAGAAAATACCACTGACCAAGCTCTTACAGGAATCCTAATGAGTATGAGAGATGTTATCTGATATGAATGTAGCAGATATACAAACAAACGGTGGGTTCTGAACGTCACGGTGTTCATATAAAGTGAACATCTCTCTTAGGGGAGTATGTGTGATATTTACATCTCCAACACATAAACACAATATTAGTTTAATCTGACACCTCATTCCTCACAAGGATTGCTATATAACACATATTCCAAGAATCCCACAAAACTGAGATGGGAAACTGTATACAATCTACTACATTTAAGTAGTGTATGAATGTAGAATTCTATGTGAAAGTTATTGTATTGTATCAATGAAATTCTAACTTACTTGTTTATCTACACTTGATTTACCTAGAATGAAAAAAAAAACACAAATAAGAAAATTTTCAAACAAAAGAAAACGTTGAGTACTTGATTGAAATTCCCAGTGTATTTTGAGAGTAGATTTTGTTAGAGAGTACGTGATTAGCCACATTAGTAGGCCACTGCTAAAACAAATGGTATATCTAGAGAACATTATAGTTAAGTGAATTTCACAGAGTAATACTAACGCCAAGTCACAGACTTGTCTTTTGTATCAACTAAAACTGAAAAAAGAGGGGAAAAAAAACAACAAATGTTATTACAAATACAACAGTTTATATATAGTTTAATTGGAAACATTACATTTACACATTAACTTAATTAGACTACAGTCAACAAGAAAACATTTTAACAGAGAGTACAAAGGAAAAATTAAAAAAAATATAAATAAAAACAGTTTGCAATATTTCACAACTCTTTATAACAAATCTTAAAATAAAATTTAAATTGCTGATAAAATATTTCCAGTAAACCTTAAATAAGCCTGAATGAGCTCGCGACAATGGTTTGAAATAATGCAAACTTTAAAATAACAGAAGGATCTCTTAAAGTTAAGTAAAATCATCATAAAATGATTGAGAAAGTTGAATACATACGTTTCTTGACATCTTCTTGAGGGGGTTACAGACAGTATGGACATAAAGTTAGTAATATCTACTTATCACTTGTTACATGAGTGTACTATCTTTCTGATTACCCTGAGCTATGTTGGTCCAACCAAACAGTGGGTCATGGGTTTGCCCAATGTCATCCAACCAGAGGTGACGTAACATATAGCCCGCAGATAGGTAAATAGGCAGTTGAAGGACTGGGTTTGAATTCAAAGTGAGAGGTTGTGTCTGTTTGTGCTCAATCACTTTTTATCTGATGTTTTATTTTTGACACGCCACCATTCATTGTCAGTTACCAGACTAACAGTATTGGTTTCTGTTGATTCACACGTTAATATAAGAAATAGTAACACTGTAACGAGTGATAAGTGAGATAGATCCACAAATTCAAACACAAAACAAACATGTTGAGAAGAAACAGATTATGATGCAATATTTTACTTACATGAGACGAACAGACGGTGATTATTAACTCAGTTCTAAACAAGATCTAACTTTAGTCCGGTTGAACATTATCCCTACTTCGTTAAAGGGGAGTTAATTATAAATAATAAAAAAGGCCAGTGGAGACATGCAAGAACAAAGTTTAGACACAATTTTCTTTGTTAGTTAATTCTTTTGTCTCTACCCATCTTTGGGCTTAACACATTTATTCTTGAAATATTTTGTTAAATATATTATAAAGATATTTTTAGCTCAAAGAAATTATTTAATTTTAGAAGAGGAGATCTTTGGGTTTTTATTGGCCGTCTTTATTTTGTACGTACCATCATCATCGTAATCATCTATTTGGACAGTTGGTCGATCCTCATCTGCTTCATAGCCATCTTTTTCTGTCTCCTCCTCGGAGCTTCCTGGTGATCAGATATATACTAAACACGCCACACTTCTCAAACATGCTGCCAACATGGCTAATTCAATACTACAAACCAAATACCTTACAGAAATCAAACCCTGTCTTAAATACGGACCATCATTGAAACGTTATCGTTAAGGCATTCTCCAAATAGCCTTTCTTATAAAGCCTCAAATGGCACTTTTAAAGGCTAACCATAGAAATGCTAGCCAAAGATGATCCACTATCAACAGATTGGCATTTTCATTATATAAACTCCAATATTTGATTTCTGTAAGGTGATAATTTTAAAAACACTATGAGATACTACTAGACTTTTTGTATTCTTAGGTTTTATCAATTATGTATAATTTATTTAATCAAATCTTTTTTTTTTTCATTTACTGTAGATTTATTTTGAAAACAATAAATTTGATGTTGAAAATGAGTGTTATTTGTGTTAAAGGTTAGAGATACACGTCATCTGTGGTAAATCAACACATTTAGTAGAAGGGTGCATGTGATTAACATTGACGGCCAATTGTTTATGTTATAAACTAGCAATTTGAGATGTGAATAACATCCTCAAACTCAAGTAGCATCTCAAATTAGTTTGGTCATTTCATATTTTAAAGAGAATGTAAGCTACTGTTAGACCAGTAGTAGTTATTAGGTTTTATGACAGGCCAAGTGGTTCTCTAGTACAAAACTTAATAACTTAAAACGAGCAATAAGTTAAGAATCCTAAATTTCTACCGGCAGTTTTTGGTAGTGAAATATCGTGATATTTTATCAGTAAATTAATTCTACAGTGGTTAATATCCAGATAAGACAGACGCCGTATACAAGTCAGTAGTATCTCATGTGTTGTTTTTTGTTAGACTCAATTGAAATACATGCATATAAGATATGTGGTAAAGGGCTTTTTTAAGGTTCTAATCACAAGGAACAATTTGATAATACACATCAATCTCTCTTAAATCATGAGAGCAAATGAACAGGGACAGAAAACAAACTTTATAGACGTTTTTAGTCTTTTTTATAAGGATATGATAGCACGTCTTGTTATAACATACAAATATTTCTGTTATGTTAAAAGTTTCTCTTCAAAGTCTAGATCAAGAAAAAACAGTGATAGCTTTCAGATGTGTTTCACAGATAAAAAAAACCTTTGCCACAAGTCTTATGGTCTGTTTGATTATAAATGTCAGTAAAGTTATCCAAAATTAATGGTCTCTTTTTACTGAGCTCAATCCAAATTAACTACAAATACCAGCCCCATTTCATATTTTCAGCAATAATAGCTTGTGTTAAATAAATATAGATATGCTGATCTTTCTGCTTTATAGTGATAATGGACAGAACTCAGTTGCAGACAAAACCTTATATCAACAGCAGAGATAAAAGGTTCTTGAACATTCAGTTTTATCATGCAGAATTCTGCCATCACTATACCAACAATACATCTTATATAGCAAAGCAATTTGAGCTTAAGTCTAATGAGACAAATTAGTTAAACCAATGCTGGTTTTTGTTTCTGCTTTGAGATATCTTTGGAGTACCTTAGATAATAAATAGTATTTATACCTGTAGTGATCAATTGTTTATAGTTGATGGCAGAATTTGTGACCCATGCAAGAGCTAAGATAGACAATTACCTTCTTCCAAAATAGTTGTTGGTTGTTTTTTATATGGTTGTTGTTTCCTAGCATCTGCCGCAGCCTTAGACGAGGGTGCATTTTTATTATTCACTTGGTTTTTGTCGTTACCTTTTGTAGCTTCTTCGCTGGGTTTTTCTTCAGTTTTCTTTGCAGCAGGTGGCTGCTTTTTAGATTTAGGATCAGGTTCTGTAAGCGCAGGTGTGAGATAAAAGGGAAAGCATTCAGGTATGTCCTTACATCATGCTCTTGTAAGTTCATGGTAGGAAATCCCAGGTATAGGAACAAACGCAAATCCCTTTAAGAGAATTTAACTCAGGTCTATGTCACACAGAAGACTCAAAGGTGAAAATGAATTTAACCCAGGTCTATGTTACACAGAAGGCTCAAAGGGGAAAATGAATTTAACCCAGGTCTATGTCACACAGAAGAGCTAAAAGGTGAAAATGAATTTAACCCAGGTCTATGTCACACAGAAGACTCAAAGGTGAAAAGAATTTAACACAGGTCTATGTCACACAGAAGGCTAACAGGTGAAAATGAATTTAACCCAGGTCTATGTCACACAGAAGACTAACAGGTGAAAAGAATTTAACACAGGTCTATGTCACACAGAAGGCTAACAGGTGAAAATGAATTTAACCCAGGTCTTTGTCACACAGAAGAGCTAAAAGGTGAAAATGAATTTAACCCAGGTCTATGTCACACAGAAGACTCAAAGGTGAAAATGAATTTAACCCAGGTCTATGTCACACAGAAGACTAACAGGTGAATGTAGCTTCAAACAGTTATGGAATCACCTCTTATCTATTAAGAGCCCTTCAAAAACTAACTAACGAGTAAACACTCTTAGGAGACGGCAGATTCTTTACAAAATATTTCATGGATGGATCTCATGCTGAACGGGGAAGGATCAGCTAATAGCATTGTGTAAGGAAAGGTAATCATAACATGTATGTCCCAACTCCTAGGAATGAAAGCCCCACACACACTATTGTTCAATATATAAAACAAGCATTTAGGCACTTACGTCGCTGTTTTTTCTGATGGCATGAAAAAAAGAAAAAAAAATGATTACATTACATATTATACATTAACAGTATTGGTATGAAAGAAAAGGAAAAAACACTTAAGGAATTTTTACATTAAATATTTTCTCATTACAGTATAAAAGGATGTATAACAAAGCTAGCATCGCTATGGCCAAGATTATAGTAAAAGAATACAAACTACTTCAAAGTAAACTTGCTCGACCTCTGACCCAAAGGCCAGTCATTGCTTATAAAAAGAACAAGAGTTTGAAAGACATACTGGTCAGGGCTAAACTCCCCTGTCTGCCTTCTACCTAAGTTTTCTGGGAAAGGGGTATGGGTGGGGGGGGGGGGGTCAAATTTTCACTGTCTTTTCCCATGACCCCATAATATATAGTCTGACGATATTCTTACTATAGCTTAAGATGCGTAAGCATTGTCAATGTAATACAAAGTGTTCCAGAAAATTCTACTGACTAAGGCCAAGCTCCTGTCAGTCGTCAACCTAATGAAATATCATAGGTTTACTTTATTACAACAATTTATGATGAGGTATAAAGGTCTAAATGATATACCTCTTTTTAACACAATTAGAAACTTGTCTCCGTGGTTATTTTAGACAAGAAGATTTTCCCTGTGCCCGTGTGTTTTAGTGTTCATAAATATAAAAGGATGTATTTCACTTAATTTGCTCCATTTTGACTTTAAAGCTCCCAGGCAAAGGGAATGGTAGTGAATGGTGTAATGTTTAATGAAGGAATTGAGATAGCTATTACTTACCAATTCCTCAGGTGATGGAGGCGGAACTGAAATAACAATGTACATTATACCATTAACAGTGCATTTTATATACAATCTTTCCATACCATCAAAAATCAAAATGAATGAATGGGAAAGCTACAAAACTAAATTGTATAAAGCAAAATCAATGTACAAATAAAATAAAATGCTCTCAAGATTAATTTAAATATGATTTGTTCATTATAATTCTAAGATGTAGGTAAACGTTTTTTAAGAGAAAAACAGATCCATGTGTTAATTCCATACTTACCATCGACTTGCAGACTGGCAATTGAGTTAGCTGTTCCAAATTGATTCTCAACTTCTAGAGAATATTTGCCGGCATCTTCTGGGAAGATTTCAGGGAAATGAAGTCTACAAGTACCCTTTGAATAGGAGATCTCATGGATTTTAGTCGACTTCAGTTCTTTGCCATCCTTTGACCATTTAATTTGGAAAGGTTCCGTACCATTGAGTTTTCCGATGACATCTACAGCATCTCCATCTGTCACTACCTAATCACCAGAATAAAAACCCAATAAATCAATCATTGAAATCTAAGAACAGGTTTGCCATTTGTAGCCAAAAATGAAAATGCAATTTTTTGGGGGCAATACATCAACGACAAAAATTATAAATAAAAGCATAAATTCTATGAAAATCTGAGAAACCTGATTTAGTTCTTTAGATTGAGAGGTTACAACAATTTTACCTGAGAAGATTGAGAGGTTACTACAATTTTACCTGAGAAGATTGAGAGGTTACTACAATTTTACCTGAGGCTGGAGTTTCTGTGTGAAACTTGGTGGTTCTCCCTTCACTTTGGCAGCCGCTGGTTGAGGAGCTACAAAATACAAGATATCATGCTTTATTCATAAAACAGCCATCAATAACATTTATAATTTACATTATGACCAATATTGTGGATTTCAATAAAAAAATAGCTTATATTTGTTCTGGTATTTTCACACCACTTACCTTTCAAGTTGAGCGTGACATTTGCAGTAACTTCTCCAGATGGGGTGGTTATCAAACACTTGTAAGGACCAGAGTCTTTTTCATTTATCTACAAATAATGAGTGGTCACTTGGATCTGATTAATGTATTCAATTGTGTTGTCATTTGACGCAATGATAAATCAAGCCTTTAGTAGTGTTTAAAATTACTAAAATGAGCTTCATCAAACACATGACTTGGGTATTAAAAAAACTGTAGCCCTGTGCATGTACATGTAAAATGTATATGAATAATAAATGAGAAGACAGTTTCGCAAAGAAAACTGTCGATAACAAAGCCCAACAATTCAAAGAAACCATGTAAAGCCATGATAAGTCAACTTACTTTTTCAATTTCCATGATGACAATATAATGTCCATTTTCATGTGCAACATCCAAGAAGTACCTTCCCCCTGACTTGACAGCTTTGTTATTGAACGTCCAATCAGCTGTAGGTTTACTCCCACTTTTTACCTTAATCTCAACAACTACACGGCTGTTATTGTCTTCCAGTTTGATCAGAGGTTTACCCACAACAGTTGGCGGAGGCTCTTTTGGTCTACACATTGGAAAATAAACAATACCATTGTAATTAGAGGTAATTTGATGTTTTACACGCCACTCAAGATTATTTCACTTAAAGGATAAATGACAAGTTTAAGACAACACCTCCTATTTTGTAATCAGTTTGTTTATGAACATATACTGTAAGAACTGTAAGAAACTTATAAAAGTCTAGGAAGTCCTTTTCTCTCTATGACCTCTATAGGTCATTAATTAGTTTAACGTTGTTAAGGCATAGTTGACATCTGATATGAACATTAACATTGCTTTGATATTGAGTTAGCGGCGTCGTGATTAGTTGAAATGACGATGAAAGCGTTCAAATGTCAAGTACACATCTTCGATTAGTGACGGAAGATATGCATATTTTCAATCAATTCTTAGACACCCTGGGACCTTACAGGAAGCTTGTTTTGTTTCAACATTATGTTTTTTAAATACATTAACTGGTCTACATTTATCATTGATGGTTACGTACCCTTCTAGGTTAAGGCTGATGTTTGCATTTCCTTCTCCCATGTCATTTTTGGCTGTCACTTTATATTGTCCTCCATCAGCCTTGGTGAAATTCTGAAGTACAGATAATTAGTTACTGTGAATTACATGAAATTCTTCAATTGATTGACAATAAACAATATTAATTATTATTATGGAAGGGTATAAACATTCCATGATTCCCTGTATAATCATATGATGGATATTTACAAGGTTTTTATAAACAGAACTCGGACATCTTCAGCAAAAACTAAACTTATCCTAGAGAAAATGAAAACTGGTGCACCGTTGAATTTATTTTTTCACAAGATCTGACGCCAGAGTCAAAAAACTTTTACAGGAAAGAAATTTTTTAAAGGCCAGAAAAGTTAAGAAGAAAATATATATATATGTGAGAAGAAGTTTATTACCAGGATGTCTAAGGAAAGGCTGTATTCGTTATTATTGGCCTGCATGTTCATTTTATGTCTTGTATCTTCCTTCAGGACTGTGGTACCTTTATACCAGGTCAAGGTCGGGGCTGGATTGGCAGTACATTTACACTCAATAGTTAACTTCTTTCCACTAGGGTCTTGCACCACTTTGGGTTTCTCTTTAAAAGTGGGTGCGATTCCCCCAGGTATTTTTTGTTGTTTATCACCTCCTAAAATACATAAGTACGCAAATAGAAATTAAACAACCTCTCCATTGAATGATGGAGTAAGGAGTGTAAGCACATTAAAAAAAGTAGCATGTATAATTTCTCCTGGGTCCATCGGGAATGCTTCTGATTCAGATAAAGTTAGTGGTCAAGAAATCAGAATTTCGCCCCATTGACTCTATGTTATTTGTTTTAGGAGAGAGATTACCTTGGAAATTTAAAGCGATGTTAGCATTAGATTCTCCAAGCTCATTAGAAGCTGTACATTTATATGATCCCCCATCTTCTGTTTTTGGCTCCTGAATGAAATAAACACATACAATAGAAGTAATGGATATTTACAAAAATTCTAAGAATAAGAAAACAAAACATCTTGGGTTTATCTATTTGACTTTCACTCCTAAACTGTAATAACAAGAACTAGTTATTCATCTCCTCACTACTCACAGTCATTCTACAGCTTCCAAATAATCAAGGTAAAGGTTGTATAATCACCCATTTCTAATTGATTCCAAACTGCTATAGCCACATTGAACTACCAAGGACAATAAGAAAAGGTATAAAACCTACCCTAATAGTTAACATAAGTTTGTATATATCTTCTTTTCCTTTCTCCTTTTCACATGTGATTGTAAAGCGTCCTCCTTGTTTGATCTCGGTGGTTTCTTTAAACCAACGTACTTGAGGGGCTGGTTTAGCCTCTAGGGAACACGTCATATTTAATACGCTCTGTTGTTGAGAGATAGCAGGCTTTTGAAGGAAGTGAGGGGCTTTACCATCAGGAATTCTGAAATATTTAACAGGTCAAAAATAATCACTGCATCATTTATGCAAAACCCTTTATTAAAATTTATAAAATATTTCTTCAGATCACTGATTAACAAAAATTGCTAGTCGATTTTCAAAAAGTACACAGCTGGGCTGTCTTTGGATCCTTATCATATTTTTTTAACACTGGCTTTTCCCAAGCACCACAGTAATTACTGATTCTCTGGTAACGTAGGGCCAGATTGTTTTGATTTCTTTTGTTATTTGTTAATTTAACAATCAAAAAGAACCCAGGGTGATAATAACTCTTCTAACAGCATTTCATCTAAATTATGCTGAGGACTGTAAATAGAGGAGAAAGTGATTGTAAATAGAGGAGAAAATGATAACACACTTACTTTGGCTTCTTGCCCCCTGAAAGGAAAGGTACAAAGAAAAATTGTAAATCTTCCAAACGTCACAACACAAAATGAATTAAATCTAGAACTTAAACAAGCTATATATATATGGGAGAGGCTTGATTATCTGTGTTATCTTAAACTAATATTTATTAAATAAATCTGCATAAAAACCTTCATAAGACTGGGGGTTTTAGTGGGTTAATGGATGAGGGCGTCAATCTCGTCTCATTTTGTTCATCACTTGTTTATCACTTTCTAAAAACCTGTCCCCACGTGTCTTGAGTATTTTCATTTTGTGAGCTTATCTTGAATCTGAATTAAAACAGTAAACAATCAACTTTTCAACATTTTTTCACTGAACTGTGAAGACGTCCTACCTTCAAAATTGAGAGTGATATTGGCATTGGCTTCTCCAGCGGTATTCTTTGCCACTACTTTATACTCCCCTCCATCACTTACTCCTACTTTATCAATTTCTAAACCAACATTATATGTTGGCCCATTGCCTGTGAAAATGGTTTTATACCGTCCTCCTGCTTTGAGCACATTGTTCCCATGATACCAGGTGAGGCTGGGCGCTGGATCTGCACTCAGTGAACATTCTATGATGATTTTCTCTCCAGCTTGTTTGATGACAGGTTTCTGGGTGAAGATTGGTCTGGAGCCCTTGGCACCTTGTCCTTCTTGACCTGAGAGACATTCATAAATAGTTTAACTGGAGAGAATGCATGTATATAGTGCCGGAGGTAACATTTAAGTCATCACTTTGGCTAAAAGTTGTCTAAATCAGTAACTTAGTAAATTTCCTCTAGAATCTTGGTACTATAATAGTTAAGGACCTTTTTGCCATGTGATTTGTACAGTGGCAGTGGAAATAAAATTATATACATTAGGTTTCTTGAGTACCTGGTTATTTTTTAACAGTTCTGTCACACGGTGTGACAAATAGGCAATTATACTAAGTAAGATGGATGCAAAGGGGAACAGCTTGTTGTGTTGCCTTTCTGTATTTCATGTGATATGTTGTATGCTTCCTAACTGGCCCAACTTCTCACTGAGACAATTACTTACAGACTTCAAGATGACAAGAGACAAGAATTTTCACACTTACTGTCAAAATTGAGCTTGATGTTTGCATTACTCTCCCCCAGTGAATTTTTAGCTGTGACGGTGTAATTGCCCCCATCCTGTGCAGTCACACCCTTCACCTCTAAAGTTATTAAATATGTGTTGTCATCTTTTGGTCCATCGGGTATAGTTTTCAATGCATGACGACCTGAAAATACAAGAGATATGATGGAACACAAAATAAAAAACGTTGATTGAAAAAAGTTGATTGATCACACTTGTTTTTTATCATATATTATAATTCATACATTAAAGTCTTAGAAGCAAAATACCAGTAAGAAATGTTTGAAACTCTCTTTAAACATCGGCTTCATACTAATGAGAAATGATTAAGGCATCACCATGAAGTAAGTTCTTTGTGAACAACACACGCTTGTGTTGAGCTGGTGTTGAACAAGCTCACAAACAACTTTATACTTCATGGTGATGGCTTAATCATTTCTCATAAAAATACCAGTATTTACTCATCACCTACATGTATATGCCTATAAGTGTTCACAAGGTTTTTTGAAATTCCGAAATTGTGAAATTCATTGGGGTTTTCATCGAATTTATCGAAAACCATTTGATCACAAAAAGAACATGAACACGGAGATGAAGGCATCTAGCGGATGATTAAGGCGTCTTTACAGTTTACAATGCTGAATGTAGGCTACTGGTGGAACAATAATAATCTGTCCATCCATACAAAAAAGAAAACAAAACCAAAAAAACGGAGGTGGGGCAGGTAGTACGCGCACTACCTATTAAAGTAGCTTCCAATCTTGGGCATTTGGAGGATTTCAAAATTAGGATTCCATCCCATTCTCCTAATGAAATCTCCACTATCATGACTTATTACTCCTCACATGGGATATTTTTCCACCAAGATCTTTATTTCTCAATTATAAAAATATTTAAGTTCTAATTTAGTAGCGCTTTTTCAAGCCATCAGATATTATAAAGGTAGATATTTTGAAAAACATCTTCTTTACTGTTACATGTAGGTGCTGATTGTCTAATAGTAAATTTAAAGGATGCGTAACAGTTGACTTTCCTGAGGGCGCAAAGCTCTGTCCCTGGCTCCTCTAATAAACATGGCAAAATTAAAATGAACAAATAATGATGACTGAGTGTAGCATAAAAATGAATAAATTAATCTAATAGAAAGTTATATATGATAATTTGGAGTATTTACCCCATGGTTTGATAGGAGTTCCATCTTTTGTCCAAGTTATATCAGGTTTAGGATCTGCTGTCAGGCGACATTCAAATATAAGTTTCTTCCCATTGTCTTCTTGACGTGTTACAGGTTTTTGAATGAAATTTGGAGCAATACCATTTTGACTGCAAAAAAACATCAAGTTTATAGCTGCAAATTGGTGAGGAAATGGAATGTCAGGCTTTTTACAATGTTAAACTTTTATATTAATAATGGATTCACTCAAAGGCTAAGGAAACAGAAAAAAATGCTGAACATCCCCCCTCCCTCCCTCTACAAAAGTTAATGTAATTAATGTAGGCCTACATAAATCAAAACTTTGTATGGTTCTGTTTGGTTGACTTTATATTTTGATTGTCAACTAATATGATTATTTTACAACAATATAAAAATGAGATATTTAGAATACTCACTCTTTTTTCTGACCCGCTGAAAAAGCAACAGAGAAAAAAGATTACTAAATGTTTGTTTACAATTACATAATACAATAGTAAAAAGTGTTTTTGGGGTAACACATATTGTCATTCAATGTCATAGCAATATCTGAGTCTGAGTCATACATACGAGAAGGGTCAAGAGTAGTTAAATTTTACCGAACTTATGTAATATAAAATTATAAGTTATAACAGAACCATAAGTTCAGTGAACTAGGTCAATAGAAGAGTAGGCCAACAATAGTTGAAGTTCTTCAAACTATGTTGCCAAGATATTGATGGTGGCAAACAGATCTGTATGCCGCCCATCATCAATATCTTGGCAACAGAGTTTGAAGAACTTCAACTATTGTTGGCCTACACTGTAGCCGCGCTTGTGTGACTATCCTGGTTTTACTTACTTTGCCGGTCAGGTAGATACCTACACTGTAGACAACAGCAGCGCAATGAAAAAGGTCATCAACGAAAATAATGAATGCGTATACTGATATAGACAGATTTGTGTAAATGATGCCAGCTGCTCAGAACACATCAAAATTCAACATAACTTCAGCGTGTAGAGTTAACGCTCAGACTACATGTACATGTACATCATTAGGCGAAAACAGATAAGCGCACGGTCAAACCGGAAACCGGTCTCCGTGATCAGCGACATCTATCGTTTAATATTTTAATAAACGCGTTGGCAAGAAAAAAAAATGAATATTTTGAAGTTGAAACAGCTTCAGGTACGGTATGTCACTATAGGGCATGATAAAAACTTAAGGTGAGTGACTTATAGGCCTACTAAGCTGATTTGCTTTTTCCTTCAGAAAAGAAAAGTATCTTTATTATTATAGCTAATATAGCCTAGGATCTATTCCCAAAACTGCTCCATGATGGATGGCTCAAACTCAGCTATCTTGAGCTAGATCTAGACTTATGTTGAACCAGGTTTCGGGTCCTAGATGATCTTCTCGAGAACCCCATAGTCCCATTCCTTGTTTTAAAACAGAGATTTTAACTTGGTCCTCGAAAGAAGATCGGTTCGAACTTCCAATATAGGCAGAGAGGGCAACTTTGAGGATTTCTACACTTAGCCTATCTTGTATGACTTTAGGACTAGGCCTACGCTCTAGGCACCCGAAAACTGAGAATTTCAGCTGGCTGAACCATCTTCATAATGTGAATCTGTGATATGAAATGCGTGACATAAGACAAAATTAGTTTACCGGATTCCAGCACCCTATTAAGGTGCACAAATCCGGGTCTATTGTTCGGTAAATCAAGTGTGCAATTGTTTTAACACTCATTGGTAGGCCTAATAGAGCAATAAATCTGGTATCAAGTCGATATATCTATGTAACGAAGATCCCAGATCCTAATTTTGAATGCTCCATGGCTTTGGTTTATTCATTTTCTACATATATATGTTTTAATATATCCTTACTGTCACGAGCATTTATAGGCACAATTTAGTTATAGATTTCTATCTCTAATTGTTTTAGTAACGTTATAGGCCTATCCACTAACACAGAGTAGTATAAGTAGGAAAGATGTGGGGACAATAACTGAAATAACTTATGGTGGAATCAAAGAAAGAAAACAAACAATCCTTTTTAATTTTGTACGTTATGAGCACACATCTTCGGTTAGTACGGTTTCTACGTCACTCATTCAGTTTTTCAAGACACTTTTAAAACAGATTAGCCTACGCAACTTTAATAATGGATCGGATGCTAAATAATATATGTTCATGAGAAAGGAAGTCTCCAATGAGATATGGAGATATTTCCTATAGATCATATTTTCTTCTAGTAAAGGTCTATACGAACGCGCAATAGTTATAAAAGGAAGAGGCAGGGGAAAACCATGCAAATGTATTGAGCGGGCTCCCATAGAGCATCATATTCATGTGTGTGAATCTTAGATGTGGTTTGCGGTGTGAAAGAAAAAGTTTTCGCAAAAGGTTAATTTACAAGCAAGTAGCCTATATATGTCAGAGAAGTTAGAGTGCATGTCTTTGGATATCAGGGCCTCGATAGGATTGAAATTAACGTATGGGTTTAAATCGCAGGCTTTTAGAGTTGACCAATTTCTCATGCGCGTGTTCAGTGACTAGTCAGCTGTGCATCTGCTACGTGGCCATGCTGTTAAGATGGCTGCTGAGTCAGTAAGTCTTTCTCTGATAACGCCCGGCGCAGACGAAGAAGTTTCAGCTGAGCTAGCCCGAGCCGATTGCTTACGTATAGGCCTACGCGCCAACGTTAAGCACTTATAGCTCCAATTATCGAATAGCCAGATCATTTGTGCGCGCGATAAGGTTACAGGGAGAGAACAATTGTCAAACGTTCCTTCTAATGCGTCTCTAATGGCTTCCTAGACCTTTCAGCTGAGCTGATAGCTTACCGATGCCGCCAACGGTGCGTTTCTCGCCACTAGAGACGGAAAATATCAAACAGGACAGATCTTGACCTCAGATCTCGTGGTGGAAACCGCAGCAAAACTTCAACGCACACATGAGATTTTGGTTACTTGAGGCTGTTAGCTCAGCAAATAACCCAACGTGTACACCTGCCTTTACGCTTAGCAAGTTTCTTTCAGCACAGTTTCGCGAGGAAAATCGTAGAAATATGACTTTGGTACCATTGGAGAGGAAAACCACGTCTGTACCATATTTACTAATTTCTTACCTTTCCCTTAAGACAAAACAATGGCAAACCAATGATACAATAATCTTGGAGTAATAAGATAAATAAATACATGATTGGGTTAAGCTCGCGATAATAGAGATAAGATAGGAATTTACTGGATTGGCATATAGGCCTTATTTTACCGTTTATAATCGAGTATCTGGTTCTTTTGAACCAATACGTCATATAACTGGAAAATCAGTGGCATGGGTTGCAGGATATATTTCTAGGCCTAGATGTTATTATATTGAGTCTTTGGGAAAACAAAAATGGGTACAAACTGTAAACAAGTAATTCACAAATTGCTTTAGAAAAATACGCAGATAAGACATTTTTCAAACAGCTTTCAGCAGTATTCTTGCTGTTTGGGATTACACTTTCTTGAAAAATGACAGAAAAACTTCTACCGAATTTGGGCGACGTCCGGACCGCGCACCAGAGTATGGCACCTTTTGCAAGCAGTACTGTCTGTGTGCCAAAGTTCATCCTATTTATAGGGAGTAATCAGCAGCTCTATACAAACATTTAGTGGGTGTACGCCTATATGTCACGCCTGGAACAAACCATGCTATTCATTGAACACGATCAAGAAATATATATTACGGATTTAAATTACGCCTATTTGGTTACATTTGTGGACCAAGATAAATGTGAGACGACCAAACATTATGAGAATCATCGAAAATTGGAATGATTTAATGTCGTCCTGTAAACTCGAACTTGTTTTGGGTGATTTAATGTCGTCCTGTCAACTCGAACTTGTTTTGGGTGATTTAATGTCCTCTTGTCAACTCGAACATGTCTGGAACATACTATATTCTAATCGAAGCATTTACATTTATCAACTGTTGATAAAACCTTGGTTTTCTTTTCACGATTTTGAATTGTCAGTAGGCCTACTGCGTTCAGTTGCATGGGGAGTGAGCGAGTAAGAGAAGATTTAAAGGGAGAGAAAACAAAAAATAACCTTACGGTTCAGAAGAAGCGCGCTGATTTTCCTTTTCCAACGCGATTTTTTTACACCTTACAGTGAAGTTAATAAAAAATTACAAAAACAAATTGGTCAACTTTCAAAATCTTTCATTTAAGCCTAGGTTAAGTCCATACACTTCAAGGCCTTCGTAACTCACCAATATGGCACGTAGACAAGTTTTCGCATAGCCGCATTTCCATCAAAGCTTCCTTTGAAATTCAATGTAAGTTTCGAGAAACTGAAAGCAATTTTCTTGAGATACGAAGACTTTGAACAGAATGAAATTAACCTGGATTTGAATGGAAGGTTTTGAAAGTTAACCAATTTGTTGTAGCATGATACTTGGGAAACGAGCGCGCTTCTTCTGAACATATAGTAATTTGTTTTGTTTTCTTCTCCTTTAACGTCGCCTTTAACATTATTTCAGTCTTATCGCGACGAATGAGAGAATGTTTCAGGTGTCCATGAACATTTTTGAAATGGATGATGGAGCGGAGATATCGTTTACCAGAGGTGATAGTCCAGGAAACAAAGGTTCTAGCTATGAGGTATAGGATTGCTGGGTGACAGATGAACATCTTTGGAATTGGGAGGGGATGAGGGAAGCTTCAATCCGCCATGTTTATATGAGGGTTCAAAGGTATATGACGGATCGGTGTTTTTGGTCTCAGATGATAAGAAATAAAACATCATTTGGAGTGGAATGCATAGGCGAGGTTCTAAACTTTTGAAGCTCTGGGATCTCAGACAATCTGAGACAGGGTCATAAGGAAATCATGCAAATAAAATCGATCAGGATTGCCGTCATTTCTTAAAAAAGACAAAATTGTTTAAGTCCATAAACCTAATGGTTAGAATCCGATAGAGATTGAAGAGATTATTGTTTTGGTACATTAATCGCGTAGTTTTTCTGATATGTGTGAAGATAGCGAATTTATATATACTGAGACGCAATGAAAACACACCAACATTAAAATTGGTATATTTCTAATACAGTCCAATTCTTGTACATCAATCTTGCTAATCCGATTGAAGCCACGTCAAATCCATACCAAAACATGTAAAGGTGGTGTTTCAGTGATTGCGGAAAAGCAACACTGAACATGTTGCCGAAACACGAAAATGTAAACGTGGCTCAATGGTTATGTCGCTTTACATTCAGTTTTCATGCGTACGTGGGGTATAAGATGTGGCCTTTCAGAAGCTAGGGTCAGTACACCTCCTACTGTTCTGGTGAAGACGTAGAGATATGCCAAGATTGACACCCGAGTATAGAGAACGCGCCATTGCATTAATCCAGGAAGGTTTGCCCAGCAGAGCAATTGCTCGAAGGTTTGGATGTCATCATTCGACCATCGTGAGACTGACTCAACGTTTCCAGCAAACGGGGTCAACCAGGGATCGACCAAGACCGGGACGGGAACGTGTGACAACGCCTCGATAAGATCGACACATTGTACGACATGGGAACATCAGTGCGGACACTGTACGTTGCCGACTATACGCTCAGCCAGACTTCATACCAGACGGCCGTATGTTGACCAATACTGACTCAACGCCATCGGCAGTTTGTACCCCTTGTGTTCACGCGTCACTTCAATTAAAGTTCTTAAAGTCTCTGTGAGTTGTTGTTGTTTTTTGTGCATTGGTAATTGACCGTCCTACAAACATGCCAACAATCAGATTTCAGGAGATTAATGCCTCACCAGCACACTTAATCAAAATCGGTGGTGCGTTTTCATTGCGTCTCAGTATATATTTATATGTTAACTATCACTAGATCATTATAATTAAACATGGGGGGAGGGGCTATATACGTCCATTATGTTTAAAACCTATAAATAAAAACGCATGTGGAATCCATCGCACCAATTGATCGGTCGATTGATTCCAAATTGTAAAGACGAAATGACCCCAAAACATTTTAATTTGACAAGTTTGTCTATCTAGGAAAACAAAAACAGAAAATACGAAATTCGTTAAAGTTGTATCGGCTGCCATCGATCGGATGTTTTCCATAATGTTCGATGGTCATAAGAACTTGAGCGTTTGAAGTACCCTGCCGTGGAAAACTAACAGATTGACGTTGAGATTAAAATTCATGTCCAGTTAACCGTGCGAACCGAAAATGTGTGCTAAATAACGGTCAAAATTAAAAAAGCCGGGATATATGAATACATTTTCCAGCCTCTGTTGCTTATAAAAAACTAATTTAGTGTACACAGCCAAGATTGATGTCTGAAGAAAGAAGTATTTCGTACGTCTTGATACAAATGACGACTTCTTAGCTAATTCTGTTTCAATTTAATATTCCTCTTATCTAGTTGGCAGCTCATGTCACTTTAACGTACATCTTTAAGATTTAAGATCTGTTTCAAGCTCTCTTGAAACGTATAGGTTCAATTCTAATGCAAAATAATTAAGGTATAGCTAGCTAACGGAGTTTCAAATGGCTAAATGCAATTGGGCGAACGCGCTGTGGAAAGGGGGAGAGGTCGCCTAATTACATGTATATGTAATGCAGTGAAAATCGGCCGAGTTCGCTAGCATGTCGATGTTGCTGCTATTAACAATTATAAGTTGATATACGAAATCATGCATGGAGATTTACACACAGAACAGTATACACTTCGTGACAGATGAATGGATAATAAATTCCCATGAAAGCAGATCCGTTTTAACGATGAAAAACACATAGGACAACATGAAGAACAGAGGGGATATGGAATGATTGGAGTTTCCGGAGAAGTAAAATCCCATCAGTGAACACAGTCTTTGGTAAATCCAGACTTTGTAATAATCCCGCTTAGAGAGGTACACCAAACTACTCACCACCAAAATTTAAATTAATGGAGGCCGAAACTTCTCCTAATCGATTTTTGGCATTTACTTTATACATTCCTCCATCTTCTTGGGTCACGTGGTTGATGTCCATGGTGATGTTATAAGCATTTCCTCCAGCAGGCGCCACTTGCATTTTAAACCGGTCGCCCGCATTAAGTGGCGTTGTGCCCCTGAACCAAGACACTTCTGGTTTAGGGTTAGCCTCCAGGATACAATGGAATACAAGCCGATTTCCATTGTCTTCTTGCTTTAAGGCTGGTTTCTGTGTAAAGCGTGGGGCAACGTCGTCACCGACCCCCATTTCGGTTACCTAAACCTGCAAAACAAGAAGAACAGTTCATTAGCATAAAGTTCTATGAGTAATAATAACTAATACTGGCGCTAGCATGCCACTAATCCGGGTGTCTGGAACCCAAGGGTTTCTTCAATCTGGCCGATATCGTTTCTGGGCACTTCTTTGGATGCATTGTAAACAAATGCTTCTACAAACGTTTTGGTCAGGCTATCTGCTCCTCTTAGAACGGCATGTCGGAATCTCGTCTACTTAGGGCCCACACATGGAAATAACTAATCTCTGTAACCAAAATATATATTGATGTGCCAGGCATCAGAACATAGGACCAAGGAGCCTCAAGGGCTTATTATATAGGGGATCCAAATAGAACATCTCACGCTCAGACCTCGGTTATTTTCAGCCCGCCCAATCTCCCCTCATATTTTGTTGTTATAATACAAAAGACACCAAGGTCTTGATGCATATAGACTAAGGCCGACCAGATGCCTTAAATACTTCAACTTGCGACAATATTTGTAAAAAATTTGAACACGACATGGTGGACTCTTTTAGAAAAAATCACGGCAGACTCGTTTAGAGTGGAAGTATGATTTCAAATCGTTCAATGGCATTTAAAAGTTGGAAGCTACAATAAGGTGAAGAATAATAAGGTTCTTACATCGTTATCAAAGTCAATGACTTTGATAACGATGTAAGAACTACATCGAAACGTCGTCACCCAATAAACCGAGAAGTTGTTAACTCTTCACCTTGAAGTATGATTTGTGTAAGCCCTATAGTTTCAACAATGGGACCGGGGAAATAGATGATTATAATTTCCAGCGTTTCATTTTGGATGAATACGGAAAAGTCTTTGTCAAAATCAGACCATTGCAATCATACTGGAATATCAAAATAAACCCCCGTAAGACAAAGATATGAAAGCCATTTATTTTATCACAGAATTAAGCAAAGGGGATAGATAATAATCTAGCCGACGTCTTGCAATTTTGACTGATTTTCAGAGTGATTATGGGTTTATAAACCGAGTTACGTTACGTTGTTAAGTGTGCCGTCACCTGTACGGATTCAGTTTACAGAAATTGGTCAGAAAAATGAAGATGTTGTCTATTGCGTGGTTGATATCCAGTGTATTTATGTGTTGGGAAGAGAAAGTGCCGATGAAGCGGGTAGGTAACGAGATACACGCTATCCTAACAACAGCCAACTAATTTTGGAACAGACTGTTTGGCAAAGTCATATAAGAACATGGGAAGACGAGGGAAAACTAACGATTAGTCTACTAGAAGATGAATCGTGGCAAAACGACCGAGCTCAAATCTGTTTAGGAGGGTTAGGCCATGTGCTTTCCTCTGAAGTTTTCTCAGTTATTTCTTCAACAGACCTAAACATTCAACATTATCTTTTTTACAAATAACCAATACACTATCTTTTGGAGAGAAGCCATAAGTAACTAAAATCAGAAAAACTCTAACTTCCTGAGAATGGTTTCAGGGTGTCAATATTTATTAAAAAAAGACTTCAACAAATTATGAAGTTCTCTTTCCACTTTAATACCTGTAGTCATAATATTTAGATAGGTCTACTAACATGGAAACAAAATCTCAAGCCACATATAAACAGCATTGATTCACAGATAATACCAACTGACAGAGCTTAAAGTTTTTATTTCTCTGACATTTTCACGCAACTGTGGTTTAGTTTGTGTTTTTTTTTCTGATATTTTCAAGTAGTTATGGTTTAGTTTTTGTTTTCTCAGATAATATTCCATGGTTGTGGTTTAGATTTGTTTTCTTAGATAATATTCCATGGCTGTGGTTTAGTTTTGGTTTCTCAGATAATATTCCATGGTTGTGGTTTAGATTTGTTTTCTTAGATAATATTCCATGGTTGTGGTTTAGTTTTGGTTTCTCACATAATATTCCATGGTTGTGGTTTAGTTGTAGGTTCTCAGATAATATCCCATGGCTGTGGTTTTGTTTTGGGTTATCAGATAATAATTCATGGTTGTGGTTTAGTTTTGGTTTCCTCACATAATACCCCATGGTTGTGGTTAAGTTTTAGGTTCTCAAATAATATCCCATGGCTTTGGTTTAGTTTTGGTTTCTCAGATTAAGCCTTAAGTAACATAAGTTCCATGACTGTGTTTTAACCGATGATATTCCATGGTTGTGGCTTAGTTTTGGTTTCTCAGATAATATCCCATGGCTGTGGTTTAGTTTTTGTTTCTCAGATTAAGCCATAAGTAACATAAGTTCCATGACTGTGTTTTAACCGATGATATTCCATGGTTGTTGTTTAGTTTTGGGTTCTCAAATAATATCCCATGGCTGTGGTTTAGTTTTTGTTTCTCAAATAATATCCCATGGATGTTGTTTAGTTTTGGTTTCTCAAATAATATCCCATGGCTGTGGTTTAGTTTCACAAGTTATGCAACGTATCTGTGTGGACTTCCATAGGTCAGAAAGAAGTTTTATGTTTACCTCTGTAATGATCCAAAGCAACAGGGATGGTGAGTGGATATAAACATGGTTTTGTTGTTGGTTAACTTTATCAGAGAAAATTTAATTTGGATGATATAAAGCCAACGAGTTATTTATTACATTACATTGAGAGGAGATAAAAATCCGCCAGTCAGTCCATCTTTTGAGTACAAAGAGTCCAGGGCTGGGGTAGTTTGTAAAAAGTCTTAGAAGTGCCCAGCTGTTATGTATGTTTGGTAGTTATTCACCTCGTGGCTGGTTAACGCGGACAAACAGACCAACCCCTCTGGCCATTTCCTACACCTGGCTTTAATCCCGACAAATTATTTTTCCGCTTCCCCCAACATGCCTTTCAAAGAAAAATGACGCACGCTACCAACATTAAATCTACGCCTTAAACGTAACTCAATATTAAAATTTACGCATTTTGTCACACTGGTATTAAAAAAAGGTAAAGTAGATTCTAATCAAATATCAATATTATCAAAATTGAAAATAATTTCTTTCTGCAGAACGTAAACCTTTGACAGGTGAAATATACACCTATAGCTTATATGTCAGTAAAGAAAGAAAATCATTGATGGTCTAATAAAAGAAAAGTCAATGGAAATTGCAGCTTTACCTGTTCGTGAAAAAACTAAAGATAATCCAATTAAACAATACCTGGTCGAAAGTTTCAATGGTCGAACCAGTTTTTATCCACCAAAAGTTCCAGACACTTGCAAATATCCCCACTTTTCTCTCAAATGTGACAGAATCTTCGTGAGTGCGCATGTACAAGAGTAACCCGATAAAGGAAGGTTTATGTGCTAGCAAGTCATACTCGCTGTTGGAAGCTAACTGTTCTGAGCAGACATGCTTATGACGAGCAGCATTTCTCATAGATATACATGCATGTGAAAACTACTTACCTACACCCAACCGCAGGGGAAACCAGATACCTTCGTAAGTTAATGTATGCCAACTTGCTGCAAGGATATATACCGTAGTAAATCAGCCAAGTCTTATCTCTCATACCATGGATTCATATTCCATATGCCTTTTCTTGAAAAAATCTAGTTTATTGCAACTAATATAGAGCCCATAGCGGCATGAAAATTATATCAATTTACATGGCATACTTGCCAGCAATGGTTAAACATTTCACATTCAAAGTCAATCCAAATCCGTTAAAATGGGTGAAGACATTTGCCAGATGTCTAAATGTATTACCTAATTACTTATATAAAATTGAGTGGATCTTCTTCTTGATAAAACTGCCCCTCTTGACGCTGGAACCTTTGGTAGAGTGGGCTGAGCAGAACTATTCTTGTCTCGTCTAATATTAGGCCATTCCTTTGTGTACAGACGTAGAGAGTTATCCACAGACACCGAGGTAGACAAATATAAAGCCAGGGTTAGTTTACATGAGATATGAATAGTTTTTGGTGAAAATGTCATCCGTATGTTATCACCATGATACAACAACAACACCTGTTTGCCTGACTCACTCATCTGGTTCGAATATTAGTAGGTCCTATACTTGACTCACAGCCCTAGCACTTTGATAGCTTCTCGACAAATATTATCATTTTCACCCACATTACAACACAGTTTGAACAATGCATTTGGATTGAGGTTTTCTTAATATTTCACTTTTTGCAGTAATTTATCAATATGGTAATGTTCCTTTAGTATCCATCATTTTGTTTAGAGGAAAAAGGCAAATTGGTTCGTCAATTACACACAATTGACAAGTAAGAATCTTATACAAGCGACAAATTTAAAGGCAATTAGAAGAGAGATCATCGAAACAATTGCTAATACAATTCAGTGCGAAATACCTACAACTCTTTAGAAATGGTCCAGCAATACATTCAAATCAACTAGCTGCATCCAATACAGTACAATTAAAGCGACTATTGTTTCCAATATCTACCAAACTGTACATAATAAACAGGTTACTCCCTTATAAATCATCTAAGTAAATAGGCATCGAACATTGGACACAGACCACCAGCAGGTAATCTATATCGGATAGATAAATCCATGAACACAACAAAATAGGCCTACAGTATTATGACAGTTCTTGGCCCCCAAATTCCAGCAGTTTTACTGAAGATGACTCCCAATCCTATCAGCTTATTACAATTATAACAGTAAATGTAATTCCCACCCTGTCTTTGCTTTGTAATATATAACATTTCCCGGATCTTTATCTTTACGGTCAGAGCAAACGTGTTATGCAACACAAGAAAAGTGAAGAGAAAAGCGATGATTGGAGTAGTATAAATGTGCTTCTCAAACGGAATTCCACATTTGACGGTGTATGTTTCTCACGATTCCAATGTCTATACAGATATTCTACATTTTACGTAAACATTCAGCAATATGTTGGTTGGTTGGCTTTAGCTTATTGGCGCGTCCATTCGTATGAATGATGTACGCCATTTCAGCAATATGTACTAAAATGTTAAAGGGATACAATTATTATTTTCTAGACACTAAAGTGGCATGTTCTGCCATTTTGTACACTGTGCTAAAAAGATTCAGAAAGCTCTAACAGACTAATAAATGTTCAACTTGAGAGTTTTAAACCTCGAGAAAAAAGATGGGAGGATGTTTCTGTCCTTACATAAGCGTGCCTGTCAGTTGATGTGAAGGTTAGAATGGAGAAAAGCTTATACAGATGTTTATCTCCCGCATCAGTGAAGCTCATAGGAATAGACCAAAATAACCCTCACTCTTTACCAGTGCTTTATAACACGGTTAGAGGGCTCTTCGGGGAATTGTTAGCCTTGTTATGGCTGTTAAACACCCAGTTTTCAAGCAGCAATAGGTTTCTATATACTTCTTACCAAGAAATTAATATCGATATATGGCATATTCTACACTTTTGAAAAGACGAAAAGCCACCAAAGTCTGTCAATTTTTTTTCCAGTGAATGTTTAATAGCAACCCGAAATTTGAACCATATATCAAAGTTTGTTACACTGCATGAATTAAAGAAAAAAATACATTTTCTTTAACAGACAGTAATCTTAATGTTTCCATAAACAATCAATACATGATATTCTTATTTCCATTTGTACTCACCTAAATGATATACATAGGCGGGGTAAACCAAAGAAAGAAATGGCGGAAATAAAGTTCTAAAGAACTTGTTCTATATCTGAATAGAGGTTTTTGATAAAACATACTGAAGTTGAACCTTTATTCGTCATATAACTTATAAGTAATAATAGTTACATAATAAGATATGGCGGGAATAAAACAAAAACCCTATCACTTGTAAAGGTTGAACTGTAAAATAAATCATTTATGGATGAAATTGTTACAACTTTTTTTCAAAAGTATATATTGGCTTAGTCTCGGTTGGCTTGGGGGGTTTGTGTGATGGGTTCCGTTTCTCGCTGTCAAATAAAGGTAGCTTTCAAAGCCCAAAATGCATAGTTGACCATCATTCATTTACTTATAATTCTAATGAATAAAAAGATATAAAATACGGCCTTAACTAACACCATCAGCCCCCTGTGACGAATTATGTACATGTATACTGTACAAGACGAAGGTGTATCTCCAATTCACGTTTAATAAAGCGAAAACGTATTTTCAATTATAGAAGAACAATAATTATATCGGAAGTAAGTTTGCTATTTAAATATTTTTAAAAAATTCGAGCCTACGGAACCTATGGAATCCAATATCAAAGAGAATCTTAAACGGCATTGGAAAGGTCAGAAAAAAACCTTTCTTAACTTTTGACTCGAGTGAATATTGCTGTTGAATATTGTTATTCCGCTGTGAATCATTATAAATGAAACTCTACTTCTCTATAATAAGTGCTTAAAAAACCGAACTATTTTTTCCTGATTGACAAACGGAAGGGAAATTCTTAATATTTACATTTCTCGAGAGTAATCAAGATAATAGCAGAAAACAGACAATGCGTCGCCATATTTTATAAACCTTTATTCTATGATAACACAACTTCAAAAAAGTCGTAGTCTAACGTACTTCTTTTCAAAGCTAATGGTATTTTATCTGACAGGAGTCTCTCGTAAAGATATGTCTTAAGATCAGGAGGAAGACAAATTCATTGAAACCCATTAATCAAGACAAGATGACTAAGATATGACCGGTCACATGCGCAACATCATCATATCGGTCCCGAAAATCAACGTCAATGGAACAAGAACTAGTGCATGGAAGTGTTCATTTCTTAAAGAGTTTATCAAGTGCGTCCATAGTTTGACTGGTCTAACATATATACTGACATAGTGTTATGTAATTAGGAGCAGATTATATTGTCTACTAACATTGTAGTAAAGGCTATAGGTCTGACATTTCATCTGCCATTTCTTGTGTTTACATTGGGAAGCCATGTGGTAGTATATAGATTTGTAACTCTGAATCTTTCACCTTTAACCAAGTCGGCATTTTTGTGGAACATATATACAGCTTGTCTGAATTATTCTATCCTTTAAACTTAGGATAATGAATGTGAATTTGTCTAAACTGTAACTTTTAATGTTGATGAACCATCAAAGTATTACTGAGCAAAGTATTACTGATGGGACATTCTCGTGGAATTAAACTTTTTCTATCTAAATTATTATAGTGTAGATGACGATATCGCAGTGCGCTTAATTTTTCAATAAATTTATTTTCCACCTACCTGTAAAGTCTAGTTCCCATAAACCCCAGTTCTAAACAAATCTCGGAAGTTGTGACCGTGTTAGCCGGTGACTGCCAGCCATAAGCTCTTAGAAACAGCAGCTATTGGAAGTATGCAAAAAATCTGTAGAGTAGATGGGAAACCCTATCTGTTCAACAGGAGCACCATATATGTAACTCACTGCACATGTGCACTGTAACGTCACGGGACCAGGCTTCACTGAGGGCGACTTCCTTAAACAGAATCTACTGTATCCAATGGAAACACAGAGAAATACAACGTACAGGGAAAATGCATCAGTAAACTGTGACGATTTCACTTTGCTACGGGAAGATAAAGTGATTAAATCTGCAGACACATGAACTACGAGGTTCAATGAAGAGGGGATAGCAACACGTCACGACGATACCCAGTTTACGGGTACAATGTGCTGAGTTGCCTTCTTGCTTTGGATACAGTCTTCAGCGGAACACAACACCACATGGATAACTGCTCATGTTGAGGAGTCTTCCCTGTGTAGCGCTAATCAGCCTGTCGTGTTTCTACCATTACCTGGAAAACTCATCGAAGTTCTAGAAATACCACACACAGTTTTTATCGTAAAGATGGTTTTTTTACACCCACATTCCATAATCTAAGCGAACTTTCTGGTTGATATGATGAAATGTAAAATACTTTACTCAGTTATACCCTAACATGTTATGAAGCCATAGGCCTACTTGTGACCTTAAAGTTGACCATTTATTTCGGTTGGATGTGTTCTCTTTAACCCTTCCCAACCCCCAGGGGAAATGGTAGGATATAAACCATATGAAAGCCATATAACACAGCTCGCTATATTTATTTTAATAAAGTACCAATCATAGATAAGCTTTTATTTCCTCCAAATAGCATCGATCCCACAAAATACCTTGCTCTCGGTCAGTGTTTGAGGGCGGATTAGGTTTCAAATGTAGGAAAGGGGATGGCTACTGATGATGGTCGAGGTAATTCATCTTTTATGCACCAATTAAAGCGAAAAGACACAGTAATTGGTGTTGTTTGTTAATTAGTTAAAATCGAATAGTTCATACCATTTCAGTTTTTAAGTGTTGACTTGTCGTTTGACTAAGAAGCTAATGATCTAACCATGGTTTACACCAGGGGCAATAAACACGAGAAGAGTGGGAGAGGCTAAATATACCGGAACAATCCAAGAGCTGTCAAGTGGAAACAGAAATGAGCCGATGAAGTATATTTTGAAACATTGTGACCTGACACCTAAAGGGGCTTTCACAATTGAGACTTTCACCGCACGGTCAAAATACTGAAATCGATCGCACGGTGGAGATAAAATTTTTCGGGCCGCAGTAGAATCGGAGAAATTACCGCAAGAAAATAATCCATTTTACGATGGGCCGGGGCATCGTAAGGGCGTGGCAAGGTTCCCGCACATTTTAATCCACGAATCTCTTGCGGCGAACTGCGCGGAGTGACGCAAGCAACGCACGTCTAGCGCACGTGATCCGTGAGACAGTTGCTCGGAGGTGCTACGTGATTGGTTGGAACGTGCGGCGTGCCGCAAGATGCATCGTGCGTCATTGTTTTTCGCCGCGCACCAATGAGCGGGCGCCTTACGGCGTTTTTCCAATAGTGCGGCGATGTTGGGCTTCGCAGACGTGATTGCAGTATAAAGAGGCGCAGAGATCCAAAAAAACGTTAGAAAAATATATACCTGTAGCACACCTGATGGTATTTTTCGCACGGTGAACGCAAGGCGGTGCAAGGCCGAGACGGCGAATCGTTCAATGGTTTACGACTGCCGCAAGGTTGGCGGAACAAGAAATTTCACCGTACGGAGCATCATACGACACAAAAAAATCGTGCAATAATCTCACATCAAGATACAACGGTTTACGGTGAACGTACTAGCGCCCGCACGGATCAGAGGTAATAAACAAATTCGCACGGCCGAAAATTGGATTCCATGTGCACACCAAACTATTCTGCGGCTCTTGCGGCACAAAAATTCCGCGCGGTAAGGTGCGGTTGCCCGCAAGGAAGGCTGCGGTCCATCGTACGGAAGGCCAAAATTCGTGACCGCAAGAGCCGTAAACCCGCCGTATCTCAATTGTGAAAGCCCCTTAATACGTAGTATTTCCATTAGTAGAACTCTTCCACGTGGAGGTGCATTTGGTGGTACGAGTGGGACAGCCTCCTTCTCGCTATAATGCAAAGCAATACAAACAATGAAAGAGATCTATTTACAGATAATTTCGTTAGGTTTTAATTAATTATTTATGTCTTTACATATTCATTTTTACTATCTCAGGTAAAATCCAAAGAAATAGTTTGATCTTATAGCCTGTCAGCAGGTTTCTCTACAATTCCCTTCCACCAATGGGTCGCGGGTTCGAATCCCACTCAGTCCAAAAAAATTGGAAAATTTTCTGACCGGGTTTTCACTCGAACGACCTATGTGGGATGGTTGCCGTTTACCAGCGGAAGGTCGTGAATTTCCTCCGGGCATAGAGCCCGGTTTCCTCCCACAATAAAACTGGCAACGCCGCCATATAAGCGAAATAATCTTGAGCGCGGCGTAAAACACCAAACAATCAATCAATCTACAATTCCCTATTCATTTAACACAAGGCCCGTCCCAGAAATCTCGCGAGAGTGGAGAAAGGCTTCCTCCTTTCCAGCAAGGGGAGTAACTTTTCCTTGATGGAAATATAACTGATTAGAACCAGGGCCCTGTCTTACAAAGCTGGCGTAAGTTACGTCGGACGTAAATCAGTGTTAAAGCTATAGGAACTTACGCCCTAGTCGCAACTGGTCCATGTTGTAGGCCTATGCGCAACTTTACGCCAGCTTCGTAAGGCAGGGCCCAGGATGTTATATATTGAGCAGCAAGTCTGCCGTTTTAAAACTGAACAAAGTATTTGACCTATAGCCAGAGAGAGAAACACAGACAAGAAGTGGACCAGCGGATGTGATGCACAGAGAGAGAAACACAGACCAGAAGTGGGCCGGCGGATGTGATGCACAGAGAGAGAAACACAGACAAGAAGTGGACCAGCGGATGTGATGCACAGAGAGAGAAACACCGACTAGACGTGGACTAGCGGATGTGATACACAGAGAGAGAAACACAGACAAGAAGTGGACCAGCAGATGTGATGCACAGAGAGAGAAACACAGACCAGAAGTGGACCGGCGGATGTGATGCACAGAGAGAGAAACACAGACTAGAAGTGGACCAGCGGATGTGATGCACAGAGAGAGAAACACCGACTAGACGTGGACTAGCGGATGTGATGCACAGAGAGAGAAACACCGACTAGACGTGGACTAGCGGATGTGATGCACAGAGAGAGAAACACCGACTAGAAGTGGACTAGCGGGTGTGATGCACAGAGTGAGAAACACAGACAAGAAGTGGACCAGCGGGTGTGATGCACAGAGAGAGAAACACAGACAAGAAGTGGACCAGCGGGTGTGATGCACAGAGAGAGAAACACAGACAAGAAGTGGACCAGAGGATGTGATGCACAGAGAGAGAAACACAGACAAGAAGTGGACCAGCGGATGTGATGCACAGAGAGAGAAACACAGACCAGAAGTGGGCCGGCGGATGTGATGCACAGAGAGAGAAACACAGACAAGAAGTGGACCAGCGGATGTGATGCACAGAGAGAGAAACACCGACTAGACGTGGACTAGCGGATGTGATACACAGAGAGAGAAACACAGACAAGAAGTGGACCAGCAGATGTGATGCACAGAGAGAGAAACACAGACCAGAAGTGGACCGGCGGATGTGATGCACAGAGAGAGAAACACAGACTAGAAGTGGACCAGCGGATGTGATGCACAGAGAGAGAAACACCGACTAGACGTGGACTAGCGGATGTGATGCACAGAGAGAGAAACACCGACTAGACGTGGACTAGCGGATGTGATGCACAGAGAGAGAAACACCGACTAGAAGTGGACTAGCGGGTGTGATGCACAGAGTGAGAAACACAGACAAGAAGTGGACCAGCGGGTGTGATGCACAGAGAGAGAAACACAGACAAGAAGTGGACCAGCGGGTGTGATGCACAGAGAGAGAAACACAGACAAGAAGTGGACCAGAGGATGTGATGCACAGAGAGAGAAACACAGACAAGAAGTGGACCAGCGGATGTGATGCACAGAGAGAGAAACACAGACCAGAAGTGGACCAGCAGATGTGATGCACAGAGAGAGAAACACCGACTAGAAGTGGACTAACGGATGTGATACACAGAGAGAGAAACACAGAGTAGACGTGGACCAGCGGATGTGATGCACAGAGAGAGAGAAACACAGACCAGAAGTGGACCAGCAGATGTGATGCACAGAGAGAGAAACACAGACTAGACGTGGACTAGCGGATGTGATACACAGAGAGAGAAACACAGAGTAGACGTAGACCGGCGGATGCGATGCACAGAGAGAGAAACACAGAGTAGACGTGGACCAGCGGATGTGATGCACAGAGAGAGAGAAACACAGACCAGAAGTGGGCCGGTGGATGTGATGCACAGAGAGAGAAACACAGACTAGACGTGGACCAGCGGATGTGATGCACAGAGAGAGAAACACAGACTAGAAGTGGACCAGCGGATGTGATGCACAGAGAGAGAGAAACACAGACTAGACGTGGACTAGCGGGTGTGATGCACAGAGAGAGAAGCACAGACCAGAAGTGGGCCGGCGGATGTGATGCACAGAGAGAGAAACACAGACTAGAAGTGGACTAGCGGGTGTGATGCACAGAGTGAGAAACACAGACAAGAAGTGGACCAGCCGGTGTGATGCACAGAGAGAGAAACACAGACAAGAAGTGGACCAGCGGGTGTGATGCACAGAGAGAGAAACACAGACTAGAAGTGGACCAGCGGATGTGATGCACAGAGAGAGAGAAACACAGACTAGACGTGGACTAGCGGGTGTGATGCACAGAGAGAGAAGCACAGACCAGAAGTGGGCCGGCGGATGTGATGCACAGAGAGAGAAACACAGACTAGAAGTGGACTAGCGGGTGAGATGCACAGAGTGAGAAACACAGACAAGAAGTGGACCAGCGGGTGTGATGCACAGAGAGAGAAACACAGACAAGAAGTGGACCAGCGGGTGTGATGCACAGAGAGAGAAACACAGACAAGAAGTGGACCAGAGGATGTGATGCACAGAGAGAGAAACACAGACAAGAAGTGGACCAGCGGATGTGATGCACAGAGAGAGAAACACAGACCAGAAGTGGACCAGCAGATGTGATGCACAGAGAGAGAAACACCGACTAGAAGTGGACTAGCGGATGTGATACACAGAGAGAGAAACACAGAGTAGACGTGGACCAGCGGATGTGATGCACAGAGAGAGAGAAACACAGACCAGAAGTGGACCAGCAGATGTGATGCACAGAGAGAGAAACACAGACTAGACGTGGACTAGCGGATGTGATACACAGAGAGAGAAACACAGAGTAGACGTAGACCGGCGGATGCGATGCACAGAGAGAGAAACACAGAGTAGACGTGGACCAGCGGATGTGATGCACAGAGAGAGAGAAACACAGACCAGAAGTGGGCCGGTGGATGTGATGCACAGAGAGAGAAACACAGACTAGACGTGGACCAGCGGATGTGATGCACAGAGAGAGAAACACAGACTAGAAGTGGACCAGCGGATGTGATGCACAGAGAGAGAGAAACACAGACTAGACGTGGACTAGCGGGTGTGATGCACAGAGAGAGAAGCACAGACCAGAAGTGGGCCGGCGGATGTGATGCACAGAGAGAGAAACACAGACTAGAAGTGGACCAGCGGATGTGATGCACAGAGAGAGAAACACAGAGTAGACGTAGACCGGCGGATGTGATGCACAGAGAGAGAAACACAGACAAGAAGTGGACTAGCGGATGTGATGCACAGAGAGAGAAACACAGACTAGAAGTGGACCAGCGGATGTGATGCACAGAGAGAGAAACACAGACCAGAAGTGGGCCGGCGGATGTGATGCACAGAGAGAGAAACACAGAGTAGACGTGGACTAGCGGGTGTGATGCACAGAGAGAGAAGCACAGACCAGAAGTGGGCCGGCGGATGTGATGCACAGAGGGGGAAACACAGACCAGAAGTGGACCAACGGATGTGATGCACAGAGGGGGAAACACAGAGTAGAAGTGGACCAGCGGATGTGATACGCAGAGAGAGAAACACAGACTAGAAGTGGACCAGCGGATGTGATGCACAGAGGGGGAAACACAGACTAGACGTGGACCAGCGGATGTGATGCACAGAGGGGGAAACACAGACCAGAAGTGGACCAACGGATGTGATGCACAGAGGGGGAAACACAGAGTAGAAGTGGACCAGCGGATGTGATGCACAGAGTGAGAAAAACACAGACTGCTTAAAGCAGAGAGCAGTTTTAGGTGAATCACTATGTTTGCATCTATAGTTATTAATAGTTTGCCCTGGTTGGAGGAATCGTGACCTTCCTGATTTCCTATGTCTGATCTTCTTGGTCAGCAAGTAAGTGAAACAGGATGAGAGGCGGAGCCATGAGCAGAGAGCGAATAGTATAGACCTATGATGAACTGGACTATTCGTAAACCCAGGAATAAATACCATTACGGAGTAGGCCTGTCTTTTAAAGCCGATAGAACTACGCATTGATTTGAGTTTTTCCCTTGGATGGAGTTTTCCCCATGGATGTAGTTTTTCCCATGGATGTAGTTTTTCCCATGGATGGAGTTTTCCCCATGGATGGAGTTTTTCCCATGGATGGAGTTTTTCCCATGTATGGTGGATGATTGTTTGCTTACCGTGTAAGCCGTACACAGTCACCACTGATTGTCTTCCAGAAGGGAAGAAATCTAACTGAGAATGGTGTGTTGTAAGACTGTTTACACCCGATGGTCTACCTGTAGCTTAGGATGGTGTGTTAAAAAACTGTTTACACCCGAGGGTCTACCTGTAGCTTAGAATGGTGCGTTAAAAGACTGTTTACACCCGAGGGTCTACCTGTAGCTTAGAATGGTGCGTTAAAAGACTGTTTACACCTTAGGCTCTGTAATTGTTTGGGGGTGCATCTCTCACGACTGCAAACTGGACGAGGAAACCTCACAGGTCACCGGTATATTCGGGAGGTCCTGCGACCAGTTGTCGTGCCTCATCTTGAGAACCACCCATTAGGCTCAAGGTCTGTGTACATGGATGACAACGCCAGACCTCATCGTTCCCCGGCAGTAATGGCCTACTTACCGAACGTCGAGGGTTTCCTCTGGACAAAGAACCCTGTTTCCTTCAAAGCTGTAACAACTCTGCCTTGACCCGACCTGAGTCCGGATTTGAATCCTTTAGAGCACATTTGGGATAGGATGGGCAGAAACATTCAAGCCCTGGAGACTGCTTTACAAAATCTGCATGAATTGGAAGCCACATTACATCTGTATTGGAGGGATGAGACGCAGGTTGGAAGCTGTAATTCAGGCTATTCGCGCTAGTGACCTACTCTAGGGATGTGTTCGACACACTCAAAGTGACATTTTTACTTCAATTATTCGCCCTCTGAAGCCAGATGGACTCATACTCAGATGGTTTCATACTTACAAGCATCTTTTTATATTATTAAAATAGACTTTTGATTTGGCTAACGATATCCCCAGAATCTTGCCCTTTATGATCACAATCGTTTCTGCAATATCAGTTTGCCAACAATCTCCCTACTCCAATGATTTTATCGGTCGGTGCAGACTTTCCAGGGGAGTGCTTAACTTTTTTCTTTGTGTATAGATACATGGTTGGCGGCTTTTTGTAGCAGAGAATTCTGAGTGACATTTTTTGCATTTGATAACATACAGAATTTTAAAGGAATTTATATTCTCTGACATTTTATAGTTGTGGCGCGATTGTGCTCCGAAAAAGGTTTCGCTATCTGGCGCATATTCATCAAGTTTCGTCTTTAGGCATTTCATCGATGTACCGTAAAGAAATGTTGGGCGGAAACGATACACTCCTGAAGGAGAGACGAGCGTGTCGTGATCTGAGGGGAGAGCGTGGGGAGGATTTGATTTAATGTGTCAGATTTGATCCTTCGGACTAACCTAACAGAATATCCCCTGGGGATAAGAGCTTTAAAAAAGAGCAGAACAAGCCTGATAATTTTTTTTTTACAGTTTCTATAGAATCTAGACCTCAGGCTCCCTTAAAAGCGTAGGGAGGGTGGTATGAACCAGCATGAAGCAGCTGATGCGTGTCAGTGGACTTGAAGGATACTTTGTAATCCAGATACCCAGCCGTTAGATATGTATGACCCTTGTAAATAGTTAGGCTACATTACCAAAAGATCTACCGAAGTGTGATCAATAATAGGCTGAGATTTAATGCTGGAGTCATGGAATTTAAGAGTGTCACTGAAAATAGGATGGCCTCCCAACGCATGCTGCAATATTATAAAAAATTCATTCAAATACCTATGGTAAATGAAAAGTTGTTTGTGACATTTGGCAAACAAATAATCAATATTTTTGATACAGTTAGGATGCAGATTCGCTATAGGTTTTAGATAGTATAATGAATTAACTCTGATATTCTATAGCTTTCACTACCGCATTTAAATGGGATGAGTGGTTGATTGGGACTTAATGTCGCACTCAACAGCTTGTCAGCAGCTAAGGTTATATGGCGACAAAAGTACCAACCAACCAGAAGATCACCCTCCCCACCCACGGACGCCTTTAATTTTGGACATAAGCCTCCACAGACCATAGCACTTCATGAAGGCTTATGCATTTGGCACACTTAATGTTCCTCCTAGCTGGTTCAGCATACATAGAGAAAGCAGAACCAGTCAACAATTCTCCAGTCCGAGGGCACATTTAAATGGGATACTTAAAAGCTTTTTGAAATGTGTTTTGCTTGTTGTGATCTTCCCTTAGTATTTTGCTTGAAGTCAATATCATGCATTTCAAAGCCTTCGTTACCCACCGATCTGGGACTCGTTTCATAAAGCAGTCGCATCGCAAACGAAGCATAGTTGCCATAGGATACCATAGTGAAGAAATACGGAGTCATGGCAATTGCGATTGATCGCACTTTGCGACGGCTTCGTGAAACGCCCCCCTGACACGCAGACAAGTTTATCGTAAAGCCACATTTTCCCTGAATCAATGTAAATTACATAAAACTGAAAACAATTGAATCGAGTAAAATTAACCTGGGTTTTGATGGAAGACCAGATTTTTTCGTCCATAGTGACATAGGCCTAATATTGTATTTTATAAACTTTGCCATGTAGCATGAAAGTTACGCAGACATATTTGTTTGGTGCCGTTGGAAAGGTAAATTTAACCCGACGCTGCCGAACATAAAAGTGCTTTTTTGTTTAGTTTTCTCCTCCTTTAATTCTTACCTGTTGCAATTGAACAAAGAAAAAGACAGTTAAAGTGAACATTCTATAAGAAGCATTGCCATCTCGGAGAAAAATTGGTTCGGATGTATAAAACGGATGGAAGGAGAAAGTTTGTTTTCTACCATCTTATCGTTACGGATGAGAACATTGGGCAAAGATTTGAGGTTGTGAATTTGTAACATTTCCTTTCGTCCATTATTTACTACTAATCCACAATGAGTAGTAGTCATTACTACAAATCTAGCCCAATCTCACACTCTGGCGTTGTTGTTTTCCTAATTCAATTTGAGGAGACATATTCAGCCATTCAATTTTAAGATTGGCGTATAGCTAGCTTAGCTCTGTGAGTGACCTAAACTTCCGTTGAAACCTCCCATCCATGAATTACCTGCCGTCTAATCGAGCCGCAGAGGTTTGTCAGCATGGGTGAGGGATGATAAAAAATAAACTATATTTTCTAACTTCCCTAGCCGTGCTTTAAGATATATTTACTGAAATATGTTTCCTGGCATCTGACAGAGTTAGAGAGATTAATGTAAGGGTTGGCGTGTCAGCTGTGTATCAGGTAACTTAACCACACCCGACCCTAACGAGAGGAGTAAATATTAAAACAACGTGAGTCAGCAATATAGTTAAAAGGGAAAAATCAGCTAAATAGGGTCTCTATCTCCGAGAGTACCGTATGATGTACACCACATGGTTTGGGTGAGGTTTACTGGAATGGCTGATATATGATTAGACTTTGTACACAGAAGAGGCTCAACAATGCAACAAGCTAAATTATGAGAAGTTATTTATAAATCAATTATCCAAAAACCTTCAAATTCAAATTAATCGTGTTGATTTAAGGATTTTTAGAGGAGTGTTTTATAATCTAGAAAGGTAGCGACGAAGCATATCAGATCTGCATGGCTTCCATCGATCAGTCGTGGGTTCGAATCCCACCCAGTCCAACTAAAAAAATCGAAAACAAAATTATGTGTTTTTTTTATATTTTATAGCCATATAAGGAATAATAGGTTACAGGACGAACAAAGAACCCTGTTTCCTTCCAAGCTAAACCCGCCATATATATACTGTGAAATATCTTGAGTGCGGCGTAAACATTAATAAGAGACATTCACGGGCCTTCACTAACTCTAATGTCATTTCAGATTTAAAAAAAAGTACCGTGTCTTAATTTCATCTCTACGGAGCCGTAAAAGGGACATCCGAAAGTTTTTTTTTACTCAAGGCCTGTTCGAAAATAAGATTTTTGGACCAAAATTATGTCGTGGTACAACCACGACATAATTATCTCGTACCACGACATAATTATCTCGTACCACGACATAATGATCTCGTGGTACGAGATAAATAAGTCGTACCACGAGATAATTTATCCAATGAAATTGAATCTTTAAAGAGTTTCAAAACTACGCGACATAGACCAGAAATTTCATTGGCTATTTTATACCGCGACAGGATACTTACGGCACATTGTGATTGGTCAACGAAATAGTAAGTCGTACCACGAGATAATTATCTCGTGGTACGACTTACTATATCGTGGTACGAGATAAATAAGCCGTACCACGACATAATAAGTCGTACCACGATATAATGTTAGTCCAAAAATCTTATTTTCGGATGCCCCATTTACGTCTCCGTACATCTCACGTAAAATGTGAAGAATTTTCTGATCATTCTATGCATCCCAGCATAAACAAAGATTTGACTACTTTTGACATGAGATGATAAGGCTCTCTTTTGATAAGGTGTGGTGATAAGTCTGCCCTTTGATAGGAAGTAGTGATAAGGCTGCCCTTTGATAAGATGTAGTGATAAGGCTGTCCTTTGACAGGATGTAGTGATAAGGCTGCCCTTTGATTGGAGGTAGTGATAAGGCTGTCCTTTGATAGGATGTAGTGATAAGGCTGTCCTTTGATAGGATGTAGTGATAAGGCTGTCCTTTGATAGGATGTAGTGATAAGGCTGTCCTTTGATAGGATGTAGTGATAAGGCTGTCCTTTGATTGGAGGTAGTGATAAGGCTGTCCTTTGATAGGATGTAGTGATAAGGCTGTCCTTTGATAGGAGGTAGTGATAAGGCTGTCCTTTGATAAGATGTAGTGATAAGGCTGTCCTTTGATTGGAGGTAGTGATAAGGCTGTCCTTTGATAGGATGTAGTGATAAGGCTGTCCTTTGATAGGAGGTAGTGATAAGGCTGTCCTTTGATAGGATGTAGTGATAAGGCTGCCCTTTGATAGGATGTTGTGATAAGGCTGTCCTTTGATAGGAGGTAGTGATAAGGCTGTCCTTTGATAGGAGGTAGTGATAAGGCTGTCCTTTGATAAGGTGTGGAGATAAGGCTGCCCTTTGATAGGATGTAGTGATAAGGCTGTCCTTTGATAGGAGGTAGTGATAAGGCTGCCCTTTGATAAGGTGTGGAGATAAGGCTGTCCTTTGATAAGATGTAGTGATAAGGCTGTCCTTTGATAGGATGTAGTGATAAGGCTGTCCTTTGATTGGAGGTAGTGATAAGGCTGTCCTTTGATAGGATGTAGTGATAAGGCTGTCCTTTGATTGGAGGTAGTGATAAGGCTGTCCTTTGATAGGATGTTGTGATAAGGCTGCCCTTTGATAGGATGTAGTGATAAGGCTGTCCTTTGATTGGAGGTAGTGATAAGGCTGTCCTTTGATTGGAGGTAGTGATAAGGCTGTCCTTTGATAAGATGTAGTGATAAGGCTGTCCTTTGATTGGAGGTAGTGATAAGGCTGTCCTTTGATAGGATGTTGTGATAAGGCTGTCCTTTGATAGGATGTAGTGATAAGGCTGCCCTTTGATAGGATGTAGTGATAAGGCTGTCCTTTGATAGGATGTAGTGATAAGGCTGCCCTTTGATAGGATGTAGTGATAAGGCTGTCCTTTGATTGGAGGTAGTGATAAGGCTGTCCTTTGATTGGAGGTAGTGATAAGGCTGTCCTTTGATAGGATGTAGTGATAAGGCTGTCCTTTGATAGGATGTAGTGATAAGGCTGTCCTTTGATTGGATGTAGTGATAAGGCTGTCCTTTGATAGGATGTAGTGATAAGGCTGTCCTTTGATAGGATGTAGTGATAAGGCTGCCCTTTGATAGGATGTAGTGATAAGGCTCTCTTTTGATAAGGTGTGGTGGTATTGGTTATAATGTTGTGGTAAGGTTGTTCTTTAACGAAATGTGGAGGTAAGACTGTCTTTTGTTAAGGTGTGACGGTAAGGCTATTATCTAGATAAGGTGTGGTGGTAAGGCTGTTCTCTCAATAAGGTTTGATGGTAAGGCTGTTCCCTTGATAAGGTGTGGTGGTAAGGCTGTTCAATCGATAAGGTGTGGTGGTAAGGCTGTTCTCTCAATAAGGTGTGGTGATAAGGCTGTTCTCTCGATAAGGTGTGGTGGTAAGGCTGTTCTCTAGATAAGGTGTGGTGGTAAGGCTGTTCCCTCAATAATGTGTGGTGGTAAGGCTGTTCTCTCGATAAGGTGTGGTGGTAAGGCTGTTCTCTCAATAAGGTGTGGTGGTAAGACTGTTCCCTCAATAAGGTGTGGTGGTAAGGCTGTTCTCTCAATAAGGTTTGATGGTAAGGCTGTTCCCTTGATAAGGTGTGGCGGTAAGGCTGTTCTCCCGATAAGGTGTGGTGGTAAGGCTGTTCTCTCAATAAGGTGTGGTGGTAAGGCTGTTCTCTCGATAAGGTGTGGTTAGGCTGTTCTCTCAATAAGGTTTGATGGTAAGGCTGTTCCCTTGATAAGGTGTGGTGGTAAGGCTGTTCTCTCAATAAGGTGTGGTGGTAAGGCTGTTCTCTCGATAAGGTGTGGTGGTAAGGCTGTTCTCTCAATAAGGTTTGATGGTAAGGCTGTTCTCCCGATAAGGTGTGGTGGTAAGGCTGTTCTCTCAATAAGGTGTGGTGGTAAGGCTGTTCTCTCGATAAGGTGTGGTGGTAAGGCTGTTCTCTCAATAAGGTTTGATGGTAAGGCTGTTCCCTTGATAAGGTGTGGTGGTAAGGCTGTTCAATCGATAAGGTGTGGTGGTAAGGCTGTTCTCTCAATAAGGTGTGGTGATAAGGCTGTTCTCTCGATAAGGTGTGGTGGTAAAGCTGTTTCCTCAATAAGGTGTGGTGGTAAGGTTGTTCCCTCAATAAGGTGTGATGGTAAGGCTGTTCAATCGATAAGGTGTGGTGGTAAGGCTGTTCTCTCAATAAGGTGTGGTGGTAAGGTTGTTCCCTCGATAAGGTGTGGTGGTAAGGCTGTTCTCTCAATAAGGTTTGATGGTAAGGCTGTTCCCTCAATAAGGTGTGGTGGTAAGGTTGTTCCCTCAATAAGGTGTGGTGGCAAGGCTGTTCTCTCAATAAGGTGTGGTGATAAGGCTGTTTTCTCGATAAGGTGTGGTGGTAAAGCTGTTTCCTCAATAAGGTGTGGTGGTAAGGTTGTTCCCTCAATAAGGTGTGATGGTAAGGCTGTTCTCTCAATAAGATGTGATGGTAAGGCTGTTATCTCGATGTTTAGTGGTAAGGCTGTTCTCTAGATAAGGTGTGGTGGTAAGGCTGTTCTCTCGATAAGGTGTGGTGGTAAGGCTGTTCTCTCAATACCGTGTGGTGGTAAGGCTGTTCTCTCGATAATGTGTAGTGGTAAGGCTGTTCTCTCAATAAGGTGTGGTGGTAAGGCTGTTCTCTCAATAAGGTGTGGTGGTAAGGCTGTTCTCTCGATAAGGTGTGGTGGTAAGGCTGTTCCCTCAATAAGGTGTGGTGGTAAGGTTGTTCTCTCGGTAATGTGTGGTGGTAAGGCTGTTCTCTCAATAAGGTGTGGTGGTAAGGCTGTTCTCTGATAAGGTGTGATGGTAAGGCTGTTCTCTCAATAAGGTGTGGTGGTAAGGCTGTTCTCTCGATAAGGTGGGGTGGTAAGGCTGTTCTCTCAATAATGTGTGGTGGTAAGGCTGTTCCCTCAATAAGGTGTGGTGGTAAGGCTGTTCTCTCGATAAGGTGTGGTGGTAAGGCTGTTCTCTCGATGTTTAGTGGTAAGGCTGTTCTCTCAATAATGTGTGGTGGTAAGGCTGTTCCCTCAATAAGGTGTGGTGGTAAGGCTGTTCTCTCAATAAGGTGTGGTGGTAAGGCTGTTCTCTCGATAAGGTGTGGTGGTAAGGCTGTTCTCTCAATAAGGTGTGGTGGTAAGGCTGTTCCCTCAATAAGGTGTGGTGGTAAGGCTGTTCTCTCGATAAGGTGTGGTGGTAAGTCTGTTCTCTCAATAATGTGTGGTGGTAAGGCTGTTCTCTCGATGTTTAGTGATAAGGCTGTTCTCTCAATTAGGGGTGGTGGTAAGGCTGTTCTCTCAATAATGTGTGGTGCTAAGGCTGTTCTCTCAATAAGGAGTGGTGGTAAAGCTGTTCTCTCAATAAGGTGTGGTGGTAAGGCTGTTCTCTCAATAAGGTGTGGTGTTAAGGCTGTTCTCTGATAAGGTGTGGTGGTAAGGCTGTTCTCTCAATAAGGTGTGGTGGTAAGGCTGTTCTCTCGATAAGGTGTGGTGGTAAGGCTGTTCCCTCAATAAGGTGTGGTGGTAAGGCTGTTCTCTCGATAAGGTGTGGTGGTAAGGCTGTTCTCTCAATAATGTGTGGTGGTATGGCTGTTCCCTCAATAAGGTGTGGTGGTAAGGTTGTTCCCTCAATAAGGTGTGATGGTAAGGCTGTTCCCTCAATAAGGTGTGGTGGTAAGGCTGTTCTCTCGATGTTTAGTGGTAAGGCTGTTCTCTAGATAAGGTGTGGTGGTAAGGCTGTTCTCTCGATAAGGTGTGGTGGTAAGGCTGTTCTCTCAATAGGGTGTGGTGGTAAGGCTGTTCTCTCCATAAGGTGTGGTGGTAAGGCTGTTCTCTCGATAAGGTGTGGTGGTAAGGCTGTTCTCTCAATAAGGTGTGGTGGTAAGGCTGTTCCCTCAATAAGGTGTGGTGGCAAGGCTGTTCTCTCGATGTTTAGTGGTAAGGCTGTTCTCTCAATAAGGTGTGGTGGTAAGGCTGTTCTCTCAATAATGTGTGGTGGTAAGGCTGTTCTCTCAATAAGGTGTGGTGGTAAAGCTGTTCTCTCAATAAGGTGTGGTGGTAAGGCTGTTCTCTCAATAAGGTGTGGTGGTAAGGCTGTTCTCTTAATAAGGTGTGGTGGTAAGGCTGTTCTCTCGATAAGGTGTAGTGGTAAGGCTGTTCTCTCAATAAGGTGTGGTGGTAAGGCTGTTCTCTCAATAAGGTATGGTGGTAAGGCTGTTCTCTCAATAAGGTGTGGTGGTACGGCTGTTCTCTCAATAAGGTGTGGTGGTAAGGCTGTTCTCTCGATGTTTAGTGGTAAGGCTGTTCTCTAGATACGGTGTGGTGGTAAGGCTGTTCTCTCGATAAGGTGTGGTGGTAAAGCTGTTCCCTCAATAAGGTGTGGTGGTTAGGCTGTTCTCTCAATAAGATAAGGTGGTAAGGCTGTTCTCTCAATAAGGTGTGGTGGTAAGGCTGTTCTCTCGATAATGTGTGTTGGTAAGGCTGTTCATTTAATAAGGTGTGGTGGTAAGGCTGTTCTCTCAATAAGGTGTGGTGGTAAGGCTGTTCTCTCAATAAGGTGTGGTGGTAAGGCTGTTCTCTAGATAAGGTGTGGTGGTGAGGCTGTTCTCTCAATAAGGTGTGGTGGTAAGGCTGTTCTCTCAATAAGGCGTGGTGGTAAGGCTGTTCTCTCGATAAGGTGTGGTGGTAAGGCTGTTCTCTCAATAAGGTGTGGTAGTAAGGCTGTTCTCTCGATAAGATGTGGTGGTAACGCTGTTCTCTCGATAAGGCGTGGTGGTAAGGCTGTTCTCTCAATAAGGTGTGGTGGTAAGGCTGTTCTCTCAATAAGGTGTGGTGGTAAGGCTGTTCTCTCGATAAGGTGTGGTGGTAAGGCTGTTCTCTCGATAAGGTGTGGTGGTAAGGCTGTTCCCTCAATAAGGTGTGGTGGTAAGGCTGTTCTCTCAATAAGGCGTGGTGGTAAGGCTGTTCTCTCGATAAGGTGTGGTGGTAAGGTTGTTCTCTCAATAAGGTGTGGTGGTAAGGCTTTTCTCTCGATAAGGTGTGGTGGTAAGGCTGTTCTCTCAATAAGGTGTGGTGGTAATGCTTTCCTCTTGATAAGGTGTGGTGGTAAGGTTGTTCTCTCAATAAGGTGTGGTGGTAAGGCTGTTCTCTCGATAAGGTGTGGTGGTAAGGCTGTTCTCTCAATAAGGTGTGGTGGTAATGCTTTCCTCTTGATAAGGTGTGGTGGTAAGGTTGTTCTCTCAATAAGGTGTGGTGGTAAGGCTGTTCTCTCGATAAGGTGTAGTGGTAAGGCTGTTCCCTCGATAAGGTGTGGTGGTAAGGTTGTTCTCTCAATAAGGTGTGGTGGTAAGGCTGTTCTCTCAATAAGGCGTGGTGGTAAGGCTGTTCTCTCGATAAGGTGTGGTGGTAAGGTTGTTCTCTCAATAAGGTGTGGTGGTAAGGCTGTTCTCTCGATAAGGTGTGGTGGTAAGGCTGTTCTCTCAATAAGGTGTGGTGGTAATGCTTTCCTCTTGATAAGATGTGGTGGTAAGGCTGTTCTCTCAATAAGGTGTGGTGGTAAGGCTGTTCTCTCGATAAGGTGTGGTGGTAAGGCTGTTCTCTCGATAAGGTGTGGTGGTAAGGCTGTTCTCTCAATAAGGTGTGGTGGTAAGGCTGTTCTCTCGATAAGGTGTGGTGGTAATGCTTTCCTCTTGATAAGATGTGGTGGTAAGGCTTTTCTCTTGATAAGGTGTGGTGGTAAGGTTGTTCTCTCGATAAGGTGTGGTGGTAAGGTTGTTCTCTCAATACGGTGTGGTGGTAAGGCTGTTCTCTCAATAAGGTGTGGTGGTAAGGCTGTTCTCTCAATAAGGTGTGGTGGTAAGGCTGTTCTCTCGATAAGGTATGGTGGTAAGGTTGTTCTCTCAATAAGGTGTGGTGGTAAGGCTGTTCTCTCAATAAGGTGTGGTGGTAAGGCTGTTCTCTCAATAAGGTGTGGTGGTAAGGCTGTTCTCTCAATAAGGTGTGGTGGTAAGGTTGTTCTCTCGATAAGGTGTGGTGGTAAGGTTGTTCTCTCAATACGGTGTGGTGGTAAGGCTGTTCTCTCAATAAGGTGTGGTGGTAAGGCTGTTCTCTCAATAAGGTGTGGTGGTAAGGCTGTTATCTCAATAAGGTGTGGTGGTAAGGCTGTTCTGTCAATGAGGTGTGGTGGTAAGGTTGTTCTCTCGATAATGTGTGTTGGTAAGGTTGTTCTCTCGATAAGGTGGGGTGGTAAGGCTGTTCTCTCAATAAGGTGTGGTGGTAAGGCTGTTCTCTCAATAAGGTGTGGTGGTAAGGCTGTTCTCTCGATAAGGTGTGGTGGTAAGGCTGTTCTCTCAATAAGGTGTGGTGGTAAGGCTGTTCTCTCAATAAGGTGTGGTGGTAAGGCTGTTCTCTCGATAAGGTGTGGTGGTAAGGCTTTTCTCTCGATAAGGTGTGGTGGTAAGGCTGTTCTCTCGGTAATGTGTGGTGGTGAGGCTGTTCTCTTGATAAGGTGTGGTGGAAAGGCTGTTGTCTAGATAAGGTGTGGTGGTAAGGCTGTTCTCTCGATAAGGTGTGGTGGTAAGGCTGTTCTCTCAATAAGGTGTGGTGGTGAGGCTGTTCTCTTGATAAGGTGTGGTGGTAAGGCTGTTCTCTCGATAAGGTGTGGTGGTAAGGCTGTTCTCTCAATAAGGTGTGGTGGTGAGGCTGTTCTCTTGATAAGGTGTGATGGTGAGGCTGTTCTCTCAATAATGTGTAGTGGTAAGGCTAAAGAAATATTGCAGATTTTCCACCATTTATAAAAAAAAACATATATACAGGTTATTAGCATTTCGATAATATTGGGCGATTGTTTGTCACTCAAGAATTAGTACATGTATATATGAAGATGTTTCCTCCTCGTATAAATGGCTGGGGTCTGGGAACCACAGAGAAACACTAAAGGGTAGAGATTTCTTGCTAATGAGAAATGTTTAAGGCATCACCACAAAGTAAGGTGTTTGTGAACAACACAAACTATCGACACCTTTATCGGTATAACTTTTTATCAAGGGTAACACTTGAAAAAGACATCGGTATAGGTGTCGAAAGCTCATGTTATTCACAAACACCTTACTTTGAGGTGATGCCGAACTCATTTCTCAATCGTATAGAACCCACGTTTAGAGAGAGTTTCGAACATTTCGAACATGTTTGGTAACGCCTTATCCACTGATAATGAGGTAACATTTTTTGCATAATTTCTGATCGTCAAGACAGTAAGAGGCTTTGAAGGCCATCGAAAAACTAAATGATTGGCGTTGGAATGAGGAAAATCCATACAGTATGTGGCCCGTACGAACTGGTATTCAAAAGGTAAACAAAATATAAATAACCGGGACGACCATTCATGTATTCTAAGATAAAGTTAGTTCAAAACAATACTTTATCGTACATTTTCTAGACTAGCATTAAAAAGCTTCTGCATTATACGTCTGGAGAAAAATAGCCAATAATTTAAACATTCTGTTTTAACTTCAAAATATCAACATTTTGGCAGCTCATGCCACTTTAACTGATTTGTGGAAGAGAATGGTCAACATTGAGAACCTCTTAAACTAATTCTAAATGCAAAAGACTATTAGAATAGACCACGGTTAGTAAAATATAAATAACATGACAAATCTCTTGTCCTCAAATTCATTTTATTACTTAATTACAAACATAAGACAAGCAGTTTACAGAGGAATAACTACAGTAAAACATTTGGTATAGACAATAAATTAAAACCTGTGTACAGAGGCATATAAACAAAAGGATTAAAATGTTAATATAAACGCATTGTTCAAAATGAGACATGCGAACGATATGAGTGAGTTTTAAAAAATGAAACTGGTGAAAGCTCACAAAGTAAGGTTTACAAATGGGGTTTGGTTCTATGTGTAACTATTTGAAGACAATGAACAGTGAATCTTTAACCATATTTGAAGCACACCTACAAATTGCTAAATTTGACACACATATTTGACTTAGATTTGGTTTTTGAATAAATCGAACCAGCTATTGCACGTAATGTAGATTTGGTTTATATGATATCTCGGAAACAATTATGACAAGTTACTTTGTTTTAACATGGCTCTTTTAAATAGCTCATGCATTGGTTTGTAAGAAGATCAAGTTAATGTAATTTTGTATAAGTGTCTTACATATAAATAGAATAAGCCCTATAACAGAAATGCATAACCTTTCACTTTAATAAGCCATAATATGTAGCTGAAACTTTCAACATTCTAATTAAAGGTTTTATGAACAACCAATGGCAATGTTTTCTAATTTGTGCTAAATGTGTAGTAGAATCTTTACAAGTCTGAACAAAAAAAAAATAAAAAATTCTGGCACAAAACATTCAAAATTAAATGTTGCATTCTCCGGTCTACAATGCTTACAAAAGTCAATTATCTCAGTAGTGACATATATTATGTCAAACTCTACCTCCATCGTGTATGTACCAACATAGTGGTGACCAAAAACATGATCTTTGCTGGGTCAGTACATCTTCAAGACAACAAAGGTTATGTATGATGTCCCTTTTGTCGAGTTTTTCAGAGTAGTTTTGAAAAATATGCATATTTCCTCTTCTCTTGTTTTAGGACTTACATAACATGAAGGATATTTTGTTTGAACATATATTTTTCCAATATAAATTCAGGCCAAAGAAACAAAAACCAGCTTTAAACCCTGTTCATAAATCCTTTAACAAAAACTGAAATTTATTACTTTTTGTCAAGTTGTGATAAAAATGATCATACTGACCAACTAACTATGTTGTAAACAAATTAAAAATAATGTGGCATAGTAAATGTACTTTATATAAAAGTGATCATGTACAAAGTTCAAACAATTGACACAGATGTTGAATTAGTTCCCTCTATTCACCGACCAAGGTTACGATTCAGTTTGCGTTGTGATATAGCAGTAGAGGGATACCAGAGACAGGTTTTCATCTGTAAAAGACATAAATGTTAGTCAGCAACTATTTGGATTCAAGTAGTACATGATCTTATTTCATCACATATATGATATGCAAAAACAGATTTTTCCAATAAGGCCAATGTGAATTTGTAGCCCTAGTGTTCAGTATACAATTCAAACATTCCCCCCAAAATGACATCTCCGCCCTCAATCTCACCTCCTGGTTTCCACAAGTATAATAAACTATGTCATTTATGTTTAGTAATTAAGTCTCTTGTATATGCAGACTTATTTTTAGATTTCAAATTCAAATGATGCAACCTCCAGGTGTCTTTATTATTTTGAGAATCTGAAGAAGTCAAGGGTTGATGTATTGATTGATGTTATACATCGCACTCAAGATTATTTCACTTATATGGAGGCATTACCAGGTTTAGTACGGACAAGAAACCGAACCCATTGCCGAGTACGTTGCAATTTTTCAATCTTTATTTGGTCTGAGTGAGATGTGAACACACGCCGCAATGATGGAAGGCCTGTGTCAGACTGAGAGACTATCACTCTAGCCGACTGAACCACCAAGGCCCGCAGAAGTCAATGGAAGGTCAATAACTTAAGTTGCAATACTTTGGGCAGTGTAAAGGACAATATGACATGATGGTACAATTATTGGAACAACTTGCCTGTTCTCAATGCTGGATTTAGTTGCATCTTAATGATCTTTTTTTTCTGCAAAAAATTTGGTAAAATGAAAGATCAAACACTTACCAAGATCTAATTTCTTTAGAGAATAATACAGCTTTTCTGGTCTCTAAAGGGGTTTTCAGATGGGGTAACTCCAACCACAAGGGCATCACTAGTGGAGTTTTGATTCATGTAGTTCAATAATCTGAAATAGAAATAAAACAAGAAATATCAATATCACAAACTTTCATAATGACCACTTCTGATTGGGCTGGACAGAAATCTTAGTTAATAGTCTCCCCTCAAACAATGCATTGCATCCGGGTAACTTAAAACAATCAAAGGCCTGTCTTTATTCCGAAAACAGTCCAGAGGATTAAAGAGTGAAATAAGCAATTAGGCTTATACATGTAGGATATTAGCTGGCTTTGCTGACCAGGACAAGTGTAGGTGTCTCCCTGAACAGGATTTTTACATTCACGTGGTGATGTGGATAGGTGAAACAGGTCAGCACTAAGTATATACTTTGGTTTATATTGAGAGTGTCATCAGCTGCCAAAATTAAAATATTTCAGATTGCGAGGGAGGAAACCAGGCTCTTTGCCAGGAGGAAATCCCAACCTTCGGTGAGTACCTGGCAACTCTTCCACATACAGAGACCTTGTGAAAAATCCATTCAATTTTTTGTCAATTCTTATTTGGTCGGAGTGTGATTTGAACCTGGGCTGAGGAACAGCAAAGAATACCAGGTAAACCAACGTGGCGGAGCAGCCATGGGAAAGTTTTTAATGGGCTTGCATTTACTAGTTCTTGACAAAATGCTCCACAATTACAGGCGCTTGGATATTTTAGGAGTATATAAAAGCCGTATATGGAGACGTCTGGAATTCTTAGTGTCAACTGCTTCTTTCATTGTATCTTCTTCTGTATACAACACCGTCACTTAACCTCTTACGGTAGTTAATTCCCTTTCCTGCAACACAGCTAAGGTATTAATAGAATACTTTTTTCCCTATTTACATCTGGTCTCAACAGGTCTTGAACCCCTACCTTCCCAATCAGAAGCTGTGCAGAACCACATGCACACTCAATAAGACCGAGAAATTTTACCGCTAGATGAACTACCAACACAGAGTTCTAGGTATTCAATTTCAATGTGTTACATGAACTGCGATGCACGCAGGCATACTTCTTATTTATTTACCCTTTGACCTTTTCTGTCAATAAACCCCGTCCCTAACCCTAAGTCCGCCTTTGGCTTGTGTCAATTAACCATGCCTAAATGCCAGCAAAGTTGTTGACAATTGGGGCACACCGTAGTCACCCTCCGTATCTATCAAAGAGCTGGCATACTGCCGAATGCCAACAGTCATCAACCACAGCTATGCCTCAAGCACAACGGGAACACTTTATCAATGAGTTGACTAACGACAAGTTTTAGGTTACCTACTATACTTTACCCATACCAAAGAAAAAAAATATCAGCTTCAAACTGTACACAAATAAAACTCCGCATTTAATGCAGTTTAACAAAGCTATGTTATTGTTATGCCCCTCTTCAGTTAAAACTGAGTTTCCCTGGCAGCCGTTACCGATCTAGTGGCGAGCATGGATTGAAACTTCTTGGTAGATGGCGGTGTTATCGTCCGAGAAAAATCACTTTGAACACAGAGGGAATTTAAACTTAGCGGAATTCGTTGTTGATGTTGTGTAAGGCCACAGATTATAATATACGTTAGTTCTACGAAGCCATTATGATACAGTTTTAGGTGCCGAACAGTGTTTGAAAATTTCGAGTGAGTTCAACTCTTAAATTTTTCAAATGCACCCTATGTTGACGTGGTAAGGAAGAAGGTTGATCGATTGATTGTTTGGTGTTGCCAGTTTTGTGGGAGGAAACCGGGCTCTATGCCGGGAGGAAATCCACAACCTTCTGTTGGTAACTGGCAACCATCCCACATAGGTCATTTGAGTGAAAACCCAGTCAGAAAATTTTGGACTGAGTATTGAAGAAGGCAGTGCGGCCGTATCAGAATAACTTAATCCACTCAACATATTGCGGACTAGATGCCGCCCGGTTTGAACAATACACCCTTTCAGTTTCAACGTTATTTTGTCTGGAGATCTGGACTATACTTACTCTTCAACAGCCTGTGAAACTGGAATTCTTTGAATACTAGCTTCTTGTCGAAGCTGAGCTACTTGCTTCTGCAAAGTTTGAATTTGACTCGACATATCGGAGCTTGGGAATTTTACAAATACTGCACAAGAATAACGGCAAACACAGCTTTACAAAGAACAGGCAATATGGCGTCTGAGGTCTCACGAGATATCGCTTCTCGTACGAGATATTGATAATTATTTTGCACTAATTATAATATTGAGGTTTAGTCATTGATAACTAAACGCCTGTGTAAAAAAGGGGAAAAATCAGAAAATATAAGAAAAGACCAGAGAGATATATTCTATTTTACGCACGGTTTCAAGTCAACTAATTCGAGTTAAAGTTTTACGTTCTATCGCCTTCGCTCATCAACTTCACGAAATTACGGTCCGTACCGTAGTTCACAACAACGATGCTACAGATGAATAAAAGCGTTTTAACAGTTCCCAGACGTTGTGCCCAACAAGTAAGGTAACGCGATGTGTTTAATGTACATAATCATACTACATATCCACGCTGTATCACGCTTTATCTTTTGTTTTAAAGACATTTTAGTTGTTTTTGTCAAAGAGAGTGAATGACGAAAATAGGTCACTGAATGGTTTAAGGCACACTCGACGCTCTAGCATTGGTGACATTTCATGATTTGGAAAGAAAGCCCATGTGTATGACTAGTAAAATAACTAAAGACAAAATTTAACATGGGGCTCGTCACAGAGTATTCCAGAAATATTCTACTGACCTAACTTCACCCGAATGTAATATCATGGGTAGTCCTAGTTACAGCTTTTAAATGAAATATGTCGAGGTTATTCGCATTACACATTCGAGCTAAGTCTTAACTATCCTTAATCTCACTTACCTTTCAGTTATTACCTCCTGTTATACCTTTGAAACATTCCTCTTTTCACCGAACCCGTTGATTTCTTCGAATTCCGTTGTTAAACTGTTAAATCCCTCGATTCAAAAACCGGTGTAAAAAATTTGTCCCTCAGATTTCAAACTCTCATCGAACAACGACAACATATCACATGATTCGGGTTTTTCCGGTACTTTTCCAAGTAACGTGACCTTTTTTCGGAGGGCTTCCCAATGAATTGTATGCGTGGAATGGAGGTCACGTGGTATTTGATATGCATCGAATGCCGCCATTACTAGGAAATGATGCGACTTCTATACAAGTCTGTTATGCACGCGCGCTTCAACTATCAATGGCGGCACATTTTACTAAGTCAGATCAAACCAGCCAATGAGACGTGTCCATTCCCCGCATATAGTTCATTGGGGCTTCCCCATCGAGATCTTAAAATAACTGGCCTTTGCACACGACACGAATCCTCGCATCCCGTGACTCCTTGCTTTTGAACAGCCTGTCGATCGAGCCAACGGATATAATGGTGGTCTAATGTGTGGCTCTACCTGACCGTCAAAGTAAGTAAACCAGGATAGAGACACATGTGTGCGGCTAGGGTAGTCCGGGTTTCTGACTCCAAAATTACTATTTTTTATACTGACGCCGTGACGGTCGTATTTTGGAGTCAGGGTTCATTGCAATCAAAAAGTCGGAGTTGGCTGAAGCGGGCAGTATGTGGTCTGATTTATACAAAGAAATAGCAATATAACCTACTCAGATCGTGTCTAAACGGCCATAATCGCGTTCATGGATAATTTCGCTTCCTACCAGTGCCTGATATGGACGAGTAGCATTATTCCTCCCCTGAATTTACTTTTGCCTTCCCCAAGTTTCAAACTCTCCGCCATTGATGACGTAACGCTGTTTAGCGGTTTTTCAGTTTTTAAACGTTAAAGTGGCATGAGCTGCCAAAATTCGCAGTTTTTTTCATAACTTCTGATCGTCACGACAGTAAGAGGTTTTGAAGGCTATCGAAAAACTAAATGATTGGCGTTGGAATGAGAAAAAATCCATACAGTATGTGGCCTGTATGAACCGAAAACGTGTTCAAAAGTAAACAAAATTTAAATAACCGGGACGACAATTCATTCATTCTAAGCCAAAGTTAGTTCAAAACAGTACTTTATCGTACATTTTCGAGACTAGAAGCATTAAAAAACTTCTGAATTCTACCTTTTGAGAAAAATAGCCAATAATTTCAACATTCTGTTTTAGCGTCAAAATATCAACATTTTGGCAGCTCATGCCTCTTTAAATTCACTTTAAAAAATGCTAAATTCATAATAAATGTCGTACTGACACTATTTGAGTTAGTTATGTTGTTATTTACTATCTAAATCAGACCGCAAACTGCCTGATCAGAAGCGGGCAGCCAACTCCGACTTTTTGATTGCAATGAGCCCTGACTCCAAAATACGGCCGTCAGTATAAAACAATAGTAATTTTGGAGTCAGAAACCCGGACTATATCATGGGCTTTACATGTACGTAGTTTATAACAACAACCTATGTCAGATTAGGTATCAACGTCTAAATGACATAGTCCTCTTTTAACACAACTAGCAACAATTGAGGAAAACAAATTTAAAAAGAAAATCATTTGGAAATTCAGTTAGGCGTACAACAATTAATTAAGAAAATAGATATTAATGAAACTGATCGCAAGATAATGAACACTTAGAATTAGATTTGGAGTTATTTTGGATACGATTGCCATAACATAAGAATGCCAAGTATTAGAAGTTAGAATGAAGAAGCACATTTGTTAGTATTAACTGGATTTTTTGTGTCATTGTTGTTTTGTTACAGATCAGATTTAGAGTCGAATGGTCTGTGGGACAAAAGAAGGAAGTTACAAAGTATTGCTGGAGAGAAGGTTGCTATCCCCATTTTGGATGCGGCTCTTACTAAGGTTTTTATTGAACAAAAAGGAATTGCTAAAGACTATGATATCATACAGTATGACCTGCCGCTATCCAAAATATCCCTTCTTCAAACCCCATATGATGGACTGGTTAAAGAAGTGAAAGCACTTGTTGATCTTCCTGAAGAAGATTTTAACTCTTTACTATTGTCCAGTATACCCAGTCATTGGGAGGTTCATGGAGATTTACTCCTCCTAACTTCTGATGCATTTCAACATGACGTTTGGAAAAGTTTGGGTAAGTTACCACTTGGGATCTATGCCGTAAAAATGACATACATGTATAATATCTATCTTTCTATCAATATTATGAGGTAGTATTTCAAATTTGTCAATCCAAAACCCACAACTGAAAATGATATTATAGTTACATAGCGAAAAATGTACTAGGTAGTACATGTATGTTATACAGGAGAAAATGATGTAGGCCTACATTTGTGTATTAATGTAATTAGTATTTTCATATTTGAGGTGAAACCAAACGGCTCCTATTAAATTCATTGTGTATTGGAAGCTACATTTCTATTCAACTAACATCTCAATATTCATCTAATGTGAGATTATGTAGCATCAGTTATACAGTGACAATTATTTCCCTTGTTTCTGCAGGAGATAAACTTTGGATTGCTGTTGGCAAAAGCCTGAGATGTCGGCGAGTTGCCAGAAAGCACAGGATAGAAAAAGATGGTTTCCGCTCCCCAAAAGTGGAGATTTTACTTGGGGATGATGGCAAAGTTCAACATAATGATAATGGCATAATGTAAATCAAGTATTACCTTCATTATTTTAACTATATGATATGGATATAATTATGTTTGGTAAAGGGTACTTATAAGTCTTTAAACGTTAGAGGTTTTTACAATGTCCTCTTTCATTATTGATATTCAGACAAACATATACCATATTCATTGTTGATATTCAGACAAACATATACCATATCCATTATTGATATTCAGATTAACATATACCATATCCATTATTGATATTCAGACAAACATATACCATATTCATTGTTGATATTCAGACAAACATATACCATATCCATTATTGATATTCAGACAAACATATACCATATCCATTATTGATATTCAGACAAACATATACCATATTCATTATTGATATTCAGATTAACATATACCATATCCATTATTGATATTCAGACAAACATATACCATATCCATTATTGATATTCAGACAAACATATACCATATCCATTATTGATATTCAGACAAACATATACCATATCCATTATTGATATTCAGACAAACATGTACCATATCCATTATTGATATTCAGACAAACATATACCATATTCATTATTGATATTCAGATTAACATATACCATATCCATTATTGATATTCAGACAAACATATACCATATCCATTATTGATATTCAGACAAACATATACCATATTCATTATTGATATTCAGATTAACATATACCATATCCATTATTGATATTCAGACAAACATATACCATATCCATTATTGATATTCAGACAAACATATACCATATCCATTATTGATATTCAGACAAACATGTACCATATCCATTATTGATATTCAGACAAACATATACCATATTCATTATTGATATTCAGATTAACATATACCATATCCATTATTGATATTCAGACAAACATATACCATATCCATTATTGATATTCAGACAAACATATACCATATCCATTATTGATATTCAGACAAACATGTACCATATCCATTATTGATATTCAGATTAACGAATATCATATCCATTATTATGTATTTAAAATTTTGTTTAAACAGGAAAATTGTTAGCTTAAGCCACTTTCATCCAAGGGTATTGGCTGTATAATATTGAGTATGAAATAGTGTCTCAATATTTGCTTTATGATTTATATATTAGCCATATAATAAGTGCTAACCAAGGGGTAATGTGTACACATAGCACAATATCTTATTTTTCAGCATGTAAAACACATATGACATCCTTGCATTCTATTTTAGATATAGTTATGATGTGACAAAGTGTATGTTTAGCTGTGGAAATGTGCCAGAGAAGTTACGAGTTGCACAGTTCAACTGTGTGGGGGAGACAGTTGTGGACTTGTATGCAGGTTTGTACTGTCATGTTCAAATATTGACATTCATTTTTTGTGCCAGATATACATCAGTTACTATTCAACTGTATCCCTTGTATGGCTAAGGTGTGTATTGTCATGCTGTTTTTTGCGTTAGACCACCCTTGGGTTGCAGAGTTATGGGCCTTCGAAATATTGGCATCTGTGTTTGGTCCGGACTATATTTCAGTTACTATTCAACTGACAGCTTTGATACTCATAGTGAATATCCATGGTATGCCAGGAATGTACGCTGTCAAATTTACTTTGACCAAAGATACTTAGAATTGATGGAAGGTCTGTAAAACACCAATCAATCCAACCAGTGAATCGAACAGTGTCTTTTGATTTGATGCAAGTAGATTTTCTCACAGCTAATCAAAACCTGTGGCACTTAAACTATTCTGCAAGAAATAGCGTAATGACGGCTGTATACATCTTTTGCTTTTGTTTAACGAGTGCTGATTGGCCAATAGTCTGTAAGGGTGGGACAGTCAACTCTTTACGTTCCCACCAGTGGGCGCTGTTCGATTCACAGGTTGGAGTGGAGTATTCCGCCAAGGTAAAACACGAAATGGGTAACATGAAGATTTTAACTTGGCTTAAGATGCTATTTGACTGACAGTAATACTCACAGTAAATCTCCCTAGTTTCACATAGTTGTTGATATTTTATTTAACCGGATGTTTATTTTGAGTTATCTCCCTTATACTGAATGTAACCTGTTGTAGGGATTGGTTATTTTACCCTGCCTTATTTAGTGAAAGCTGATGCAGCGTTTGTACATGCATGTGATTGGAACCCAGATGCTGTGGAAGCTCTACGCGAGGCGCTTATCCTTAATGGTGTACAACACAGGTGTTTTATTCATTATGGCAACAATCAACAGGTAAACTGGAGTTAGTCATTCTCGTATCATTCAGTTAATTATGTTACATAAGTCGGCTTAGGATGGGGCCAATTAGCATTTTGGTGAGTATGTTTTTCAATAGCTGACAAGTTAGTTAATCCTCCCATTTTAAGGTGAGCAATGTATTAGTCTTATTTCAAATTTTCTATTCAGCAATTATGCGAACTGTAAGCTGGATTTCTACCAAACCGAAAATAATTGTTTACCACATGTGGAATTTATCACTCTAGAAAAGGGCATAGGTATAAGAATTAAAATAAAGGATATAACGTTGAAAGTTTGTGTGGTTACTGTTATGTACAGCGTATTGTTATATTGTAATACACGATTACATCAGTTGTTTATTTTCTATTGCCAGGTTTGTCCCCAAGGTGTAGCTGATAGAGTTAACCTAGGTCTGATACCTAGCTCAGAGGAAGGATGGCCTGTTGCCTGCAAAGCTCTGAAACCATCTGGGGGAATTCTTCATATCCATAATAATGTAACCTCATTCCCTGTCAACTGTAAAACTAGGACCAATGGAACTAATGTCACCAGTATCCCAAGTCTAGAAAAGTGGACTCCGTCTGGGCAGGTTGTGAATTCGGACTTGAATCCTTCAGCGAACTGTAGTGTTCCAGATAGTCTCAAAAGTAAAAAAGATTATTGGCAGCAGTGGTCTTTGGAAAGTGCAGGAAAAATAGAAACAATTTTATTGTCCCTTTACAATTCAAGATGGAAGACAAGGATCATGTCTATTAACCATGTGAAATCCTATGCCCCTCATGTAGACCATATTGTCTTAGACTTAGAGTGCAGACCAGCTATTGCCAGCTGATTAATAAACATGGTTACAATTTTACAGACATTGCCTTCACAATATGCATGGGTGATTTTAAAAAGAAATTATTATATATGAATTAAAGCTGCTAAAGCAGCTGTTTCCGGGGTCCAAGCGGAAGTCGTTCAGTTTGTTTATATCTGCAGACGGTGACGGTGCTATATGTCAATAATATATTCAGGGGAATTAATTCTTTTGATGGCCACCATACCATGTGACCTATGACGTCATACTTGTTTCGTTTGTATCTCTAGTCCTTTGCAGTCCTAAATGTGAAGTTTGAGTTTTATTCGACAAATACTTTTTGAGATATTGTCCGGCAAAGAACGATCAGAAAATAATAATAATAACCCTTACAAAAATAAGAGGGTTCCAAGCCAACGCTTGGACCCCTAAATATGTTAAATGCAAAGCTTGAAAGTGAAATCATAGTGTTTTTGTGTAGGTTTTTCTTTATTTGGTTATATTTTTTGCCCGTCAATATCTCAGAAACCTCAAACTGTAAGACCCTCAGATTGGGGGCGGTGTGGTTTTTGGCATAGCCATTTTCGCCCACCTAGCATGGAGGAAAATTAAGTATGCCAAATACATTGGCCTTCCTGACGTTCATATGAGCTGTGGAGGTTTTAATGTTAAAATTTAGATGGGATGGGGGCCTAACGGGTTGGGGGGTAAGATCTTTTGAGCGGTTGGTACTTTTGTCGCCATATAACCTTAACTGTTGAGTGCGACGTTAAGCCTCAATCAATCAATCAATTAATCAATCAAAAACCATGGGCGTTGTTTACAGCGTTGCATCGTCTGAACATTGAGGGAATGAGACTTGAAAGGAACTTGGGACCAAACTCTGTGATACGCCTGAGTGAGTTCAGATGCTGTTGTCGGCCTTGGCCGCACGAGATTGACCCGCCTCTGAATCTCCACACAAGTGTTCTATCGGATTTAAGTCTGGACTGAGAGCAGGCCATTGAAGAGTCTGTATGTTGTTTTGAGGGAGGAAGTCTCTCGTTGCTCTGGCAGTATGGGCTCGTGTGTTGTCCTGCTGGAAGACATTATTTCCATGACGAGCAAAATGGGGCACGATGAAGGGTCTCGGCGCCTGATCAATGTTGCTAGCAGCTGTTACACCATTTCCTCTACCAGGACCAACATTCTGGAACACCATGGGGCCTAGTTTTTGATTCAGTGCTATAGCACCCCATACCATAATGCTGGGACCTCCCCTCGCGTCTCTTTCCAGAACACACTCATCTGCAAAACGCTCCTCTCTTCCACGCCAAAATCTCATTCGCTCATCAACTGTCAAGATGCAATACCGGCTTTCATCGGAGAAGACTACAGTTTTCCACTCCCACACCCTCCTAATGTAACTAAGCAAGTATTATTACTTGGGGATTCTAATCTGTCTAGAATGAACCTTGACCCCCACCCTGATATGCAGGTAGAATGTTTTCCTGGTACCAATTTCAATTCACTTGAATATTGGTATCAATAGCAAGACAACTACTGAGCCAACCATTTCGTTACATCAGATATGGTGACAGCGGTTTGGAAGACTTTTTCCAACTCGCTCATCTACTTTGTAGAGATCCAGTCATCCACTAAATTACCGGCCAGTGAAGTTTCGAACCTGAACCTACCTGCTTCCAAGATGAAGAGAATCATGGTCATACCCGAAAATCCCCCAAATCACAATTTAAAGTATCCTCGGACAAGATTCAATGGACCGAAGATACAGCAAAATGTTTCTATATACCCACTGGCTTCAGGCACTTGACCTAAACTTAATTTCAGACAGGGCATGTGCCGCCCTACATTATAAAAAGAACAAGAGTTTCTAAGATACATTAGTCAGGACTAAACTCCATTCTCTCTCGTCTACCTAGGAAGCAAAGTACATGTGTACACTTTTCCCATTATCAGATTTGGTTCAATTTCAGTTTGCCCGACTTCTTGTCATAGCTGAAGATCTGTACAACTTTTTCAATAGGCCTATATTACAAAGTATTTCAGAAAAAATGTACTAAAGTCAAACTGTCCGTCTTCAATCTAATGAAATATCCTCAGTTTTGGCTCATTACAGCAACCTATGGCTGTGTATAAAGATTTAAATGACATGTCCTCTTTTAACTCAACTAGAAAATAACCATGGTTATTTTCGTCAAGAAGATTTCACTGTGCCCGTTAAAATCGCAATCTGTTCGTGTATGAGAACCAATCAACTGTCAAATGTTGTTAACATTGGTTCCGGAAACAACAGGCGGGTTATCACAACAGACGGGTTATGTTGTGGATACTCACGTATAACTTTCCAGGTGAACTACCAGGCGAACTGTTTGTCTGGGTGAGAAAGACTTCTGGGGTATACGCGAGTCTCCACGACATGAAAATGGATAAATCGTGACACAGAAACTCAAAATCTGCTACATTGGTTAGATTTACAAAAGCCAAAAATGTTTTGATTTCTTTCATTTATATAGTGGAATTCCTTGATAGAAATCATGTACATGTTGGTAAATTTGCTTCTGCGTCGATGATTTCCGCAAACACGATTCGTGGGCGTATCGTTATTGAGATTGTGTGTTATTCTTCACATATATTTATGAACACTAAAACACAACGGGCACAAGGAAAATCTTCCTGTCTAAAAAAAGTTTCTAATTGTGTTAAAAAATAGGTATATCATTATATACCCAATCGTACGTTGTAATAATCTAAAACCCATGATATTTCATGAGGTTGACGACAGACAGGAGCTTGTCCTTAGTTAGAAGGGATTTTCTGGAACATTAACAATGCGTGCGCATCTTCAACTATGTCAAGAATATCGGTAGACTGAGATTTAACCCCATTGGGTCATGAGGAAAGAAAGTGAAAATTTTGGTTCAAGACAAGGGAGTTTAGCCCTGACCAGTATATCTTTCAAACACTTCTTCTTTTTATAAGCAATGGCTGGTCTCTGGGCCGAGCCATTTTATTTTGAAGCAGTTTTGCATTCCGCTGCTATAATCTTGGCCATATCGATGCTGGCCTTGTTTTACTTAAACACAAATGGTGTAATAGTTTCGGGGTCCAAATTCAAACCCCAAAACCAAAGTTGAATCCAAAATCTTTCCCTTTCCAAACGTCCGTGCTTGGTACATGTATTTGCAGCGGAAGTGAGAGAAGGTATTTTATGGGCATGATTTCAAAGTGGTCCTTGACCGAATGACCTAGACTGTTGAAATGTGCAACGAGCACATCATGTTTTAGTATAATACTAAATAAATGGTTTGCCGTTCTTTGTCGTAGAGAATTCGGAGTTTCTCCGACGTATTGCTTACGACATCTTTTGCACGTTTTAACGTTTGTGGATATGGAGCCTGTGGATATGGAGCCTATGTGGCCTACTGCGGGGCCCAACGTCCAAGCCTATGGGGCTACTGTCTGGGGTCCCTTACATACTTAAGTTGCTGTCACTGCTTCATTGCAGCACCCTGGCCAATATATCCAGCAAGTTTCATCCCGACGTTTGTTTGGCCGAATAAATACGTTTTGGGGGTCACCATTCTCTCCCCCATTGTACAGGTTGGTACCCGGCAGCAACACGAAAATTGTATTCATACCAACACTATGAGACCATCATTATACATAGCTTATATGTTTTTTGACTCTTTGACCTATCTGGGCTAAAATGGCTGTAGAATACGGTCCTGTCCGGGAGGTTAAATGTAAGGCCCTTTTTTACCTTTTGGATTTGAATAAATTTTGACTCCAGTCGATACATTGTTGGTATCAGATTGAATCAAATGTCAAACTTGGTTAACAATGAATAATGACAAAACTATTTCACTGTAAACCAGATTTATAAACCAACAAACGTGCGAGTGATTATATGAAACAAACAATAGTTATGGTCATAGATAGGATTTGTCCCGCATTTATCAGTTGCCGTTTCAGGATATCGAAAGCAAGTGAGACAAAAATGTTATTCGTTTGAATTTTGAATCCAACAATAGCATTGCAGTCTTTGAATTTTCATATCGTATCTTTAGGTCGTCTCTTCCTTTATTCCCTGGTATGCTGTATTGTAGGGTTGCTCAGCTCTTAGTCAACTTGTATTGTTTCTCCTGTATATATATATAACCTGATGTTGATCAGTGATTGGAGTCGTTATACTCGGCTTGACCTTGAACAAGCTGTACTGTCATCCAATCCATAAATTCTCTCCAGGCACTCTCATGTAATGTCGTCCAATCAACGATCGCCTCTTGCATACACTGTCTCATGGCCTCCGCGAAATACTGAAATAGAAATCAAACTTTGTGATTGGGAAACAAATATTATTTGTGCAAACTGGATCTGCGTAGATCCATGTGATCTTTTAACAAACAACTGAACAATTCGAACAGTAATTTATATACTGAAAGATTACTTGATTCCTTTAGGCTCATTCGATTTTGGGGGTTAAATTGTTTTACCTCATTTTTGTTTTTATAACTTCTGTCAAGATTTTTTTGGGCAAAATAGCACGAGTAACTAATGTCAATACTGAAACTGATATCATATATACTCACTGTAAAATAATAAGCTGGTATGTCATAACCCTCGCTTCCATGGCGTCCTCCAAGCTGTTTAATCATAGACACCACCTCCTCCAAATGATCAATGCTTTCCAAAACTCGTCCAATGAACTTCATAACTCGTGTCACATGGAACATATAACGTTTGTTGCTGGTATTCTCTCCTTCGGAATCTTTCAAAAACTCGAATCTGTCTTTTATACGATGGTAATTCTTAAACATTCTACAACAAGCAAATGAAATTAAAATGGTATAGAAAGACTTTCTGTATTAAATATTTAGGAACTTCAACTACGGCTAGTCTGGATCAAATTGCTATAGATTATGCAAATGTCAAGTGGATACATTGCTGTGGTCATTATGATAGATACAATGGTAATGGCATATGTTTCGTTACTAATGCTTCGGTCAGTTTAATTATATCAGATCCTTGCACGGGATTTGCGAAGGCACGAGTAGAATGCGTCTCTACCCAGGCGCCTCGTTCTTGAGATAGTTGGAATAACATGTGGAGATATATATGGAAGCCGATGGAGGCCATCTTGCGATCTCGCCCTTTAAAGCCTAGGGCGAGATCGCAAGACGAGACGAGAACGCAAGACCGCGAGATGATATATCTCGCAATCCCGCCTCGAGGTCTCGCAATCTCGCGATCTCGCTAGGCTTTGACAGGCGAGATCGCGAGATAGCCTCTATCGGCTTTCATAGATATATATGTTAGAGTCGACCAAAGACCATATAATTCTTCGTGCGTTGAAATTTAAAATGTCAGCTTAATCTCACAAATATATCCTCAGGTAAACCCAAAAGGAAAGACTATATCATTCCGATAAGCTACTCTACTGTAAAATGATTTTCTACCTCGTGAAAATCGTGTTTCCAGCCTTTCCTGGATCTCCAGCCAGAAAGTGAGACCAGCTTTCCCTCAACGCCCATTTCTGACGACCACTGAGGTCTGGCCTTCGTCCTGTCTTCAGGAAACGCTCCCTCTCAAATAACCTGTGGGAGGAACTGAAGTCAAGTCAACCTTTATTCATTTTGCCCCTAAACCGTTTCTCCAATTTCAAGGAGAACTATTTTAGTTAAGATTTCATTTAAGAGACAAATTCATAGGAGTGTAAGAATATTTACAAATGATTCAATAAATTCCTAGTTTTCAGAATAGGTCCAGTTTTCTATGAACCCCGTTTTGTTCATCGCAGTTGGGCAAGGGGATGGAAGTTCCTTGGTTCAGAGGCAACGTAAAGTCTTCAACCAATGGGGTTAAGCACCTGGCTTAAACAACCGATAAATCATTTCCACCTTACATCTTGATTTCCTAACAATCAGTGACACCACTATTATTAATATACATGTAAACTATGTTTCTATTAATGTCATTTAATTCGGTAAATTTTACTATTCTCAAATTATGTCAATATTTTTAAAGCTTAATTGAGTCAATATCCCTATCCCTAAATTGTGTCTGTGTGACTATCCTTAGATTGTGTCTGTGTGACTATCCTTAGATTGTGTCTGTGTGACTATCCTTAAATTGTGTCTGTGTGACTACCCTTAAATTGTGTCTGTGTGACTATCCTTAAATTGTGTCTGTGTGACTACCCTTAAATTGTGTCTGTGTGACTATCCTTATATTGTGTCTGTGGGACTATCCTTAAATTTTGTCTGTGTGGCTATCCTTAAATTGTGTCTGTATTACTACCCTTATATTGTGTCTGTGTGACTACCCTTACATTGTGTCTGTGTGACTATCCTTACAGTGTGTCTTTGTGACTATCCTTAAATTGTGTCTGTGTGACTATCCTTATATTGTGTCTGTGTGACTACCCTTATATTGTGTCTGTGTGACTATCTTTAAATTGTGTCTGTAGTACTCCCCTTAAAATGTGTCTGTATTTCTATCTTTAAATTGTGTCTGTCTTTAAAGATGAATTAAACAACACCCTTAGTGGATAAAAAGACTGGCAAACTGTCTAACTTTGACTGCTTATTGGACAAATGTTATGAAACCGCCACCGTTTGGGGGAACCGTCATGAAACTCCGGGCACTCAAGATTAATATCTGTACACGTTACCAGCTTTAGTGGGTAACCTGACTCTTTGCCCCGAGGTACTTTAGCGAGTATCTAGTAACCGTTGACTAGTCATGATACCGCCAATCTTTGGCTATAGATATTGGAGAACCGTTATGGAACCACCTACCTTTGACCTGGTATTAGATAACCGAACCTCTGACCATTGGGTAGATATTAGAGAAATCGTCAACATTTGATTGGGTATTAAAGAAACATTATGAAACCTCGCCTGTTGGCTTTATATTGAACAACCGTTATGAAACCGTCTATATCTGACTGGATATTAAAGAACCGTTATGAAACCTCGGCCGTTGACTGTATATTAAAGAACCGTCAATATCTGACTGGATATTAAAGAACCGTTATAAAACCGTCAATATCTGACTGGATATTAAAGAACCGTTATAAAACCGTCAATATCTGACTGGATATTAAAGAACCGTTATAAAACCGCCAATATCTGACTGGATATTACAGAACCAGTAACATCTGATGTTTGACGGAATATTGGAAAAGCATTATGAAACCGCTACTTTAGGCTGGATATTTGAGAATAGGTATGAAATCCTTAACCCCAGGCTGGATAATGGAGAAGGGTTATGAAACCACCGACCTTTAACTGGATCTTGGGAGCGATATTGAAACCCCCGACCTTTAACTGGATCTTGGGGAGCGATAATGAAACCCCCGACCTCTAACTGGATATTGGGCAACGATTATGAAACCACCGACCTTTAACTGGATATTGGGGAACGATTATGAAACCACCGACCTTTAACTGGATATTGGAAAACGATTATGAAACCACCGACCTTTAACTGGATCTTGGGGAGCGATAATGAAACCCCCGACCTTTAACTGGATAATGGGGAGCGATAATGAAACCCCCGACCTTTAACTGGATATTGGGGAGCGATTATGAAACCACCGACTTTTAACTGGATATTGGGAAACGATTATGAAACGACCGACCTTCAACTGGATATTGGGGAGCGATTATGAAACCACCGAACTTTAACTGGATATTGGAGAACGATTATGAAACCACCGACCTCTAACTGGATATTGGGCAATGATTGTGAAACCACCGACCTTTAACTGGATATTGGGCAACGATTATGAAACCACCGACCTTTAACTGGATATTGGAGAGCGATTATGAAACCACCGACCTCTAACTGGATATTGGGCAACGATTATGAAACCACCGACCTTTAACTGGATAGTGGGCAACGATTATGAAACCACCAACCTTTAACTGGATATTGGAGAACGATTATGAAACCACCGACCTCTAACTGGATATTGGTCAACGATTATGAAACCACCGACCTTTAACTGGATAGTGGGCTACGATTATGAAACCACCAACCTTTAACTGGATATTGGAGAACGATTATGAAACCACCGACCTCTAACTGGATATTGGTCAACGATTATGAAACCACCGACCTTTAACTGGATATTGGGGAACGATTATGAAACCACCGACCTTTAACTAGATATTGGGAAACGATTATGAAACCACAGACCTATAACTAGATATTGGGGAACGATTATGAAACCACCGACCTTTAACTGAATTTTGGGAAACGATTATAAAACCACCAACCTTTAACTGGTTATTAGAGAACGTTTATGAAACCACCGACCATCTATTTGGATATTGGGAAACGATTATGAAACCACCGACCTTTACCGTGATATTGGGAAACGATTATGAAACCACCGAACTCTAACTGGATATTGAAAAACGATTATGAAACCACCGACCTTTTACTGGATCTTGGGGAACGATTATGAAACCACCGACCTTTAACTGGATATTGGGAAACGATTATGAAACCACCGACCTTTAACTGGATATTGGGGAACGATTACGAAACCACCGACCTTTAACTGGATATTGGGGAACGATTATGAAACCCCCGACCTTTAACTGGATATTGGGGAGCAATAATGAAACCCCCGACCTTTAACTGGATATTGGGAAACGATTATGAAACCACCGACCGTTAACTGGATATTGGGAAACGATTATGAAACCACCGACCTCTAACTGGATATTGGGGAATGATTATGAAACCACCGACCTTTAACTGGATATTGGGGAACGATTATGAAACCCCCGACCTTTAACTGGATATTGGGGAACGATTATGAAACCACCGACCTTTAACTGGATATTGGGAAACGATTATGAAACCACCGACCTTTAACTGGATATTGGGGAACGATTATGAAACCACCGACCTTAAACTGGATATTGGAGAACGGTTATGAAACCACTGAACTTTAACTGGATATTGGGGAACGGTTATGAGCCTTTACTGAACTTTGAAGGTTATTGGAACCCAATTTATTTTGTAGTTTGTGTTAAATCAGTCGGTTAACTGATTCTCTTTGCGATTAGATTTGAAAGTTACGATTTATCTGCTAACTTTATCTGCTAAACTGAGTGGCTTAGTTGACTTTAACGTTTAGATGAATAGGTAATAATCCCCTCGGCAGGATTTGTAGTTCGCTGATCAACTAATACTAATAAAGTTTTTCCTGTTAATATTCTCAGGTTATAACGTATAATATGAATATTGTATCTGACTTACTGTATTAGGGCGTTATTGGCAATCTTTTCACTTTCCTTCTCCATCTTAGACTGTAACACACAGAGAGAAAGCCTAACCACTAACCATTTTACACAAACAAAACCTCAATATTTATCAGGCTTAAATCTTTTTTTATGTAAGAGTTAACAAAAAGGCTAATACATACAAGATGACAACTGTCTTTTTCTGGCCTCTCTTGTTAATATAAACAAAGGAACAGATTACATTATAATAACTATAGTTGGTCCAATAATACGCTTCAATGGCTCTATCAATACTAATTACAACATTCAAATACTATATGTATGGGAAATAGCTTTTTCTTTACCTTCGGATCTAAGCATTCCGAAGTCAAAAACTGTTTTAAACACTGGGCTTTTATAATGTAGGTCCATTTGAGACATTTTAAAATGACTTATTTAAACAAAATATAATAAAGATGCTTACCGAATTTCTTATGTAAGCGATAAAACGCTTATAGCTGATCCCTAAGTAACACCGAAAACGTTTGCGAAATTCCTGCATTGGCTTGACTGAATGACCGACAGATGCTTTATAAGAAGTTTGTTTATATTTTAGTTTATATTTCTGAAACATAGACCTTAATTAATGTGCAATTATACCCGAGATCAATTTGAAAATATAACCTACAAAATGCCTCTTCTTTTGTTACTTTTATAATGTAACCTAGACCTCATTTGCACAGTATTATTCGTCTGACAAAATCACATCTATTCTACATGTGAACTATTAACATTGAATTTCGCCTTTAGCTTAATACATATATCATTACTAAGCGTTATTTTCATACATATATATGCGAATGAAAGGTAACTATAAATCGAGGTTGTGTAAAACTCGTCCCTAAGATAGTGTTTATACTAAGACGCTATCCGTGGGGTTGAAAAATAAAATTGTTACCTGTATCCGAGTTGCTTTTGGTTCAGTAGGACGCAGGCTATACAAACTAAAAACAATAGTTTGTTATTTCAAGGCTTTTGTTATTTCAAAATGATCGACATCTGAATGTTTCTGATGCAAATCAACATTTTTGAAATTGAGAAAGGGCTGCACAACGTAAAGGACCACGTCTCGCCTCGTCACTGCAGGGGTGGATACAGTTTTGTGCGAAGGATTTCCAGAGATTTCCAGAGAAGCGTTCCGAAGGCTTCCGGATTTTGCGTTTCCTAATTCTTAAAAGATATCACAGTAAAAATCGTTATGTTCCAGTTATAGGTGGAGCCTTGTAACTTTTTTTAAAGTGTGCGGGGTGGGATAGCTCAACCATATTGACGCTGATCCAGAGGCCACCTAGACCCCGGAAGATGTGCTCTAGATTGCCTAAGAAGCGTTTCGAGGGCTGTTCTGGAAACATAATTCTTAAATAAATAACAATAAAATCGCTATGTTACAAAGTTAAAGATGGAGCATTGGGGATGGGATGACTATTCCAGCGCATTAAGCGAGGGTTCAAGGGCCGCTTAGGCCCCGGAAGCTCAGGGGCTCTAGATTATCCGAAGAGCGTTCTGATGGGTGTTCTGGAAATAAAGCTGCCCAATGTTATTTTCTTTTTTTAATCCTAAAACAAAAATGGAACCGAAGCTCCGAGGCCCTTCATGATATGTCATGAAGTGGTAAAGTGGTAAAAGATTAAAACAATATCAGCGTTTATAGGGAGCTGGAGTAACCTGACAATTCCACAAATTTCCTGTCCCCGGCGTTGTCATTACGCATGTGGGGAGACTTTATCGTTCAAATTTGACGCTCAATTCTGAAGTGGTAGAACAAAAAACATCAATCGAACTGACAACGTCATCAAAAAACGTCATCTGTCACCGGATATCGCGAAATCTTTCGGTAGACTCCCAGGCCCTATTCCTAAAAGCAAGCTGGTATATATACACTGGTATATTCAATAAACGTTGTATAAGTTCTAACCTTAACGTTCGGGGGTAACATGATTCTCGCAACCTCGTTATTGGCTAATGTTCGGAACCCTTTTAGTGCCATGGGCGGAATTTTGACATTTCCATTCGAGAGATCATGTATCTCGAAGAAAATCAAGCGTTTACCTTTAAGTAAAACGAGAAATTCGAAAAACACAATTTTCCACATGCGGGTTTCGAATTTCTCTGCAAATCGTTTAAATTAGACGTATATTTCTTATGATGCACCCTCGATTTTCTATAACATACCGAGAACAACGTTTCAAAACGAAGTCACTACAGGGGTAAAATTCCGATCATCACCCCAAAACACCAGGAATATCAAAATTCTACGCAGGGCACCAAACGGCCTCCGTAACGATCATATTTTCAGTGTTTATATTCGTATATGAACAAGAAACTGTTTGAATAACCAAACGAAAGTCGACCCCCCCCCCAATCTAATTACCCAAAGGAACGCACATGAAAGACGTTTAGCCCTACCGGCTTCTATATGGGTGTATGTGGGATGGTTGCCAGTTACCAACGGAAGGTCGTGGGTTTCCTCCGGGCATAGAGCCCGGTTTCCTCCCACAATAAAACTGGCAACGCCGCCATATAAGTGAAATAATCTTGAGCGCAGCGTAAAACACCAAACAATCAATCAATCAATCTATATGGGTGAACCATCTTACATATGGGTAGGCCCTTAGTTGCCATCATTTCATTTCATTTGTGTGATTCGATATCTATTCGTTATGCTAATTCGTCTTTCATTTGGATGCAACAGTCATCTTTTCTATTCTTTTTAGTTCGACTTTCATTTGAGTTCATTTGGGTAATTCCCGAATAATTCGACGTTCATTTATTTAAATCCGTCATAATTTGGGTGGGTCGACTTTAAATAGGGCAATATGAATTTCAATTCGGTTCACGGACCAAATGCACCTGCGTTGGATAGATTTTAATAACGACTATCTGTAGCACGAGTTGTAAATGTCATCGGGGAAACATTAAGGTTTGAAAATAGAGCTGCAGCCTAAAATGTCGCCCCAGCCCTTGCAGATAGCCGTTCATATACATGTGAGTATCGCATTACACAAGCGAACGCAAATGATTGTATTTTTGTACAAATTAAATTCGAATTGTTTAATTTATAGTAGTTTTACCAACTGAAAGTTGGATTACCCAAAAAGAGGTAAATTTGCACAAACTAATCCAAATAATTGCAACTTTATTCAAAATAGATATTATGTTATTAATCTTTCGTTTGGGTTCGTTTATATAATCATTACGGTTTATTTTGGATTATTCAGCTTTAATTTCGGTTTGTTTGGGTAACAGACTTTCATTCGAACAATTGGATTTCATTTGTGCCCCCCCCCCCTCTCCGCATTTTCAGTTGTTTAATCCTTACGTAGACCCATTTTGGCTTACAGTCTTAAGCTATGTTTGGTTTTCTTGCAGACCTTCATTGTATGAATGTGTATGTCGGACCAGGATGGGAGAGATCGTATGAGCCATGTACCCGACCACTCAGTGTATGTCGGACCAGGAGGGGAGAGATCGTCTGAGCCATGCACCCGACCACTCAGTGTATGTCGGACCAGGAGGGAAGAGATCGTCTGAGCCATGCACCCGACCACTCAGTGTATGTCGGACCAGGAGAGGAGAGATCGTCTGAGCCATGCACCCAACCACTCAGTGTATGTCGGACCAGGAGGGGAGAGATCGTCTGAGCCATGCACCCGACCACTCAGTGTATGTCGGACCAGGAGGGGAGAGATCGTCTGAGCCATGCACCCGACCACTCAGTGTATGTCGGACCAGGAAGGGAGAGATCGTCTGAGCCATGCACCCGACCACTCAGTGTATGTCGGACCAGGAGGGGAGAGATCGTCTGAGCCATGCACCCGACCACTCAGTGTATATCGGACCAGGAGGGGAGAGATCGTCTGAGCCATGCACCCGACCACTCAGTGTATGTCGGACCAGGAGGGGAGAGATCGTCTGAGCCATGCACCCGACCACTCCACTCCCTCTAGGTAGGGACATGACTTCTTCAGCTGAACATGCCACATACAGAGGTGTTCAAAATGACATTAGGTATCATAGAGAAATTAATTTATGACGCTGCGTTTTTTTTTATCATACATGATTCATTTCTCCAAAACATATTATCATTGATGGACATGTGTTCGGGATAAATGAAACCTTTTTTTTATGTCGGGTAGTTTGCATAAGACTAGATCCAAACAGAATTAGCTTGAAACTACTTTAGAAATAACACATTTAGGCCGTTGTGAAACAAAAATGATATATTTAACAGCGGATGGAATGAAAAAAAAAAATAGAAATCTGACAGTCTGCTTCTGCTTAATACAGACAAGTTTACATTGAATCCACATTTTCTGTTGACTCAGAGAGACATTGTCAGGAACATATATCTGTTTGCCTATTTACATATATACAGAAGGGGCAGCGGGTTGGTTTTCTGATCAATTCTTAGGTTACTAGTTGGCGGAGTATTCCTTTTGTCCAGCGTTAATTTGGTCCGTAATCCATCCGTACAGCTCATTCCAGGCATCTTCTGTTGAACGATTGTAGGAACTGACCGAACCCGCCATCTTGTCCATCATGGCCCGACCAAGATACTGAAAGTACGAAAAGAATTTTATCAAATGAAACTAAATATCATTTATGGGTACATCAGATGGTAATTACTCTTCCAATGAGGATAAAGAAATAGACCAGGATGCTAAAAGTTGAAGACAAACACGTACAGGCTTGTACAGAAATCTTCTTCCCATTTTCCAGTTCGCCGGAGTAAGTTGTGTGAGGATAGCAGAGGGGGGGGGGGGGGGCGTTATTGGGTGCATGCGGGTGTATGTGAAAGGGAGGGGGGCGGGGGGCGGTGCTGTGTACAATGGATAAAAAAGCTGAGCACCTTCGGTCCCGTACCTAAATTGAGAATAGGGTCCAAATGACCGCCGCATCCTTTTGGTCTCATGCCTGCTGGGATCCAACTTCGAAAGCAGCCTTCAAACTACCTAAAACCTTTGTCCCATTCAAGCTATTAGAGGAACATGGAAGTAGGCCTATCCTTTGAGTGGCTTATCTGTGACTTTCCTGACTAAATCAAGTTAACAGGATCTGTTTCAACTCATAATGATCTTTTTAATCGCTCTTTTATGCGTATTTTGAGCTTTCGACCAATAGGAAAAGAAAGAAATCCAAAGAAAGTATTTGAACGTAAATTTAGGTTAACTTCGGAATGTCACAGTTGTAGGCATACTTGTCACTATGTCACACAACGTCCTTTAAATCCAGCCCTGGAAATAATATGTCTCAAACAGGACGTTTGGTTTATAAAGCATTAGTGGCCTTATACATATCAAACAGTTTTTCACTTATTTTATAGAAGCTTTTTCAACTGACGAAGCCGAATTCATCTAGGCATGATTGGCCGCATCTAAAGATGGCTTGTTTCATGAGACCTCAATAACTTACTGGGAAGTACTCGCTTGGGATGTTGTATCCTTGGGTACCATGACGACCTCCAAGCTGTTTCAGAATTGGGACAACATCTTCCAAGTTGTCAAGGTGATCGACCACCATTCCCAAATATTTGATAACTCTGGTCACGTGAAAGATCACACGAGAGTTATTCTGGAACTGTCCCGCAGCGGTTCCTCGTGCGAAGTCGAACTTGTCCTTGGTGCGTGGGTACAGCTCGAACAGCCTACAACAGAAAGACGTATTAGAGTCAGATTGCACAAAAGCCAACTCTTATATTAGCAGATTCACCGAAGATGAAGACAATGGAGATTTAAAACATACAGTTAAGCATCATACTTATAGATGGGTCATGACACATTAGTTCAAAGTGCGAATACATAGGTGATCGGGTGAAAACACACTCAGAAATATTTCAATTATTTTTGGACTGATTGGGCTTGAACCGGCGACCCAATAATGAAAGCTTATGTTGACGTGAGAGACGATCGTGTTGCCACAAAGCTTCCGGACACATAAATATAGAAACTGAAGAATTGTTACCTTAGGAAAAGGGCGATACCGGTTTCAGTTGGGTCCCCCTTTACATATCCGGCCCAGGCTGAGCGGATAAGGTTCTTCTGTCTGTCATCCAATCGTGGGTACCGTCCCTTCTCACGGAAACGGACACACTCAAATAGCCTGCAAGGGAAAAGGTATAAAGCTTTAAAACAAGTCTGTAGGATGATTGGCTGCGTTAGGACCTGCTGTACAACAACACACTCATACAGGTATGTGAACAATCTAATTGCTTTCTACCTTAAAATCGTCTTCCTGCTGTCTACAAATCGGCTAGAAACACGTTGGACTAAAAACTTATATCTTACTAGACAATTTAAATCAAACTATAGAACAAAATGACAAGTGTACACTTCGATCTGTATGATGTGCCATGAAACTGAATATGTTACGACGACTATAATATATGGAGAAATTCTGAGTGGTCAAACATATATATTAGAGTGTCACGAGTTACTAAAATTACCACTTATACATGGGTTCAAATTATTAAAATTAACAAAAAATCACTTAATATTTAAGTGGTACAAACCAAAGTGGTTCACATTCAATCGCTTGGAGTCGAAGCTATTCGTAAATATAGCAGGACCGGTATGAATTAAATTGACCTTTGACACCTTTTTAGAAAAATAGTAGAATATTATTTTTATGAAGTGAAAATTAAGATATATTTGGACAGCCAGGCCTCTTTAACCAGAGGGAAGGGGGGGGGGGGGGGGGGGTGAAGGAAGGGTCTTGAATGGATACATATGGGTTTATCCACCCGTTTTAATATGAAACAAGACGAAAACCAGAATACCACAAATCTATATGTTAACTAGACAATGATGTAAACTGGAATGATTCACAATAGAGGTTATTCTCCACACGACCAACTTACAGTTTCTATTTTTGTATTTTTATGTTAATATTTCTTCAGATAGACTGATAAATCCATCTTTCTGGGTTTGTTGATAGATTATTTTATATGGTTGTGACTGTAGTAAAAGCTGACTTACTGAAGGAAAACCGCTTCGGCTGTTTTGTCAATGTAGCTTTGAGACTAGAGAGGAGAAAACAAAATACAACTAAATTCAAATTGATGAAGAAAATACAGAATACAAATACAAAAAGTACCTAAAGTAAATGTGATCTTTTCAGTATTGGACATTCTGTTAAGATAATATGGACCGCATGCTACAACTAGAAAAACCCGGTTATATCAATTACATTTACCCCTCATTTATTGCTAATAAAAAATTCAAACAAACTCACCATGTTCCCTTAACAATTTGATGCCCAAATCAGTCTTACAGAAAAAAACCTCTGACCCCTGGGAGAAGAAGCGAACGGGCAATTGCTTTTATAGTCTGTTGCTGGATGAAAACCCCGCCCATTGGATGGTCCCAGCCAAGGTCATCTTAACATTGTCCGTTTAACGTGACCAATGGAGCATAAAGTGGTCATGCTCACCTGTATAGCCGTTATCAGTTATAGGCTGGATATGTTATGTAAGACTCACTGGTTTAGAACATACTAGGTGGATAGACTGGACATGTCGACAAACAACTTTGGCCTCGAGTTTTTTAAGGCTATTTTCAAGAAAATACAGAAAACGAAATGATTGAACAAAAAAATATCTGTCATTTCAATATCTAATCGTTTATCTATTCATTCACTGGTATTGGCAAGATGCTATTTATAATGTGAGAACAAATTATCGAAGATTTCTTAAATTTGTTTGATTGTAAATGTATCCACATTTTACAGACAGAGGTTAAGGTTTGGATCTGTGAAGTCTGATTGATGGGACCCAGAATGTATCCACAATTTGCAGACAGATGTTACGGTTTGGATCGGTGAAGTCTAATAGATGGGACCCAGAATGTATCCACATTTTACAGACAGAGGTTAAGGTTTGGATCTGTGAAGTCTGATAGATGGGACCCAAAATGTATCCACAATTTGCAGACAGAGGTTAAGGTTTGGATCTGTGAAGTCTGGTAGATGGGACCCAGAATGTATCCACAATTTGCAGGCAGAGGTTAAGGTTTGGATCTGTGAAGTCTGGTAGATGGGACCCAGAATGTATCCACATTTTACAGACAGAGGTTAAGGTTTGGATCTGTGAAGTCTGATAGATGGGACCCAAAATGTATCCACAATTTGCAGACAGAGATTAAGGTTTGGATCTGTGAAGTATGATAGATGGGACCGAAATGTATCCACAATTTGCAGGCAGATATTAAGGTTTGGACCTGTGAAGTCTGATAGATGGGACCCAAAATGTATCCACAATTTGCAGACAGAGGTTATGGTTTGGATCTGTGGAGTCTAATAGATGGGACCCAAAATGTATCCACAATTTGCAGGCAGAGGTTAAGGTTTGGATCGGTGACGTCTGATAGATGGGGCCACTGAGATCACAATTTGCAGGCAGAGGTTAAGGTTTGGATCTGTGAAGTCTGATAGATGGGACCCAAAATGTATCCACAATTTGCAGACAGAGGTTAAGGTTTGGACCTGTGAAGTCTGATAGATGGAACCCAAAATGTATCCACAATTTGCAGACAGAGGTTAAGGTTTGGATCTGTGAAGTCTGATAGATGGAACCCAAAATGTATCCACAATTTGCAGACAGAGGTTAAGGTTTGGATCTGTGAAGTCTGATAGATGGGACCCAAAATGTATCCACAATTTGCAGACAGAGGTTAAGGTTTGGACCTGTGAAGTCTGATAGATGGGACCCAAAATGTATCCACAATTTGCAGACAGAGGTTAAGGTTTGGATCTGTGAAGTCTGATAGATGGGACCCAAAATGTATCCACAATTTGCAGACAGAGGTTAAGGTTTGGATCTGTGAAGTCTGATAGATGGGACCCAAAATGTATCCACAATTTGCAGACAGAGGTTAAGGTTTGGATCTGTGAAGTCTGATAGATGGATCCCAAAATGTATCCACAATTTGCAGACAGAGGTTAAGGTTTGGATCTGTGAAGTCTGATAGATGGGACCCAAAATGTATCCACAATTTGCAGACAGAGGTTAAGGTTTGGATCTGTGAAGTCTGATAGATGGGACCCAAAATGTATCCACAATTTGCAGACAGAGATTAAGGTTTGGATCTGTGAAGTCTGATAGATGGGACCGAAATGTATCCACAATTTGCAGGCAGATATTAAGGTTTGGACCTGTGAAGTCTGATAGATGGGACCCAAAATGTATCCACAATTTGCAGACAGAGGTTATGGTTTGGATCTGTGGAGTCTAATAGATGGGACCCAAAATGTATCCACAATTTGCAGGCAGAGGTTAAGGTTTGGATCGGTGACGTCTGATAGATGGGGCCACTGAGATCACAATTTGCAGGCAGAGGTTAAGGTTTGGATCTGTGAAGTCTGATAGATGGGACCCAAAATGTATCCACAATTTGTAGACAGAGGTTATAAAGATTTGGACCTGTGGAGTCTAATAGATGGGACCCAAAATGTATCCACAATTTGCAGACAGAGGTTATGGTTTGGATCTGTGGAGTCTAATAGATGGGACCCAAAATGTATCCACAATTTGCAGGCAGAGGTTAAGGTTTGGATCGGTGACGTCTGATAGATGGGGCCACTGAGATCACAATTTGCAGGCAGAGGTTAAGGTTTGGATCTGTGAAGTCTGATAGATGGGACCCAAAATGTATCCACAATTTGCAGACAGAGGTTAAGGTTTGGACCTGTGAAGTCTGATAGATGGAACCCAAAATGTATCCACAATTTGCAGGCAGAGGTTAAGGTTTGGACCTGTGAAGTCTGATAGATGGAACCCAAAATGTATCCACAATTTGCAGACAGAGGTTAAGGTTTGGATCTGTGAAGTCTGATAGATGGGACCCAAAATGTATCCACAATTTGCAGACAGAGATTAAGGTTTGGATCTGTGAAGTCTGATAGATGGGACCGAAATGTATCCACAATTTGCAGGCAGATATTAAGGTTTGGACCTGTGAAGTCTGATAGATGGGACCCAAAATGTATCCACAATTTGCAGACAGAGGTTATGGTTTGGATCTGTGGAGTCTAATAGATGGGACCCAAAATGTATCCACAATTTGCAGGCAGAGGTTAAGGTTTGGATCGGTGACGTCTGATAGATGGGGCCACTGAGATCACAATTTGCAGGCAGAGGTTAAGGTTTGGATCTGTGAAGTCTGATAGATGGGACCCAAAATGTATCCACAATTTGTAGACAGAGGTTATAAAGATTTGGACCTGTGGAGTCTAATAGATGGGACCCAAAATGTATCCACAATTTGCAGACAGAGGTTATGGTTTGGATCTGTGGAGTCTAATAGATGGGACCCAAAATGTATCCACAATTTGCAGGCAGAGGTTAAGGTTTGGATCGGTGACGTCTGATAGATGGGGCCACTGAGATCACAATTTGCAGGCAGAGGTTAAGGTTTGGATCTGTGAAGTCTGATAGATGGGACCCAAAATGTATCCACAATTTGCAGACAGAGGTTAAGGTTTGGACCTGTGAAGTCTGATAGATGGAACCCAAAATGTATCCACAATTTGCAGGCAGAGGTTAAGGTTTGGACCTGTGAAGTCTGATAGATGGAACCCAAAATGTATCCACAATTTGCAGACAGAGGTTAAGGTTTGGACCTGTGAAGTCTGATAGATGGAACCCAAAATGTATCCACAATTTGCAGACAGAGGTTAAGGTTTGGATCTGTGAAGTCTGATAGATGGGACCCAAAATGTATCCACAATTTGCAGGCAGAGGTTAAGGTTTGGACCTGTGAAGTCTGATAGATGGAACCCAAAATGTATCCACAATTTGCAGACAGAGGTTAAGGTTTGGATCTGTGAAGTCTGATAGATGGGACCCAAAATGTATCCACAATTTGCAGGCAGAGGTTAAGGTTTGGATCTGTGAAGTCTGATAGATGGATCCCAAAATGTATCCACAATTTGCAGACAGAGGTTAAGGTTTGGATCTGTGAAGTCTGATAGATGGGACCCAAAATGTATCCACAATTTGCAGACAGAGGTTATGGTTTGGCTCTGTGGAGTCTAATAGATGGGACCCAAAATGTATCCACAATTTGCAGGCAGAGGTTAAGGTTTGGATCTGTGGAGTCTAATAGATGGGACCCAAAATGTATCCACAATTTGCAGACAGAGGTTAAGGTTTGGATCTGTGAAGTCTGATAGATGGGACCCAAAATGTATCCACAATTTGCAGACAGAGGTTATGGTTTGGATCTGTGAAGTCTGATAGATGGGACCCAAAATGTATCCACAATTTGCAGACAGAGGTTAAGGTTTGGATATGTGAAGTCTGATAGATGGGGCCACTGAGATCACAATTTGCAGGCAGAGGTTAAGGTTTGTATCGGTGAAGTCTGATAGATGGATCCCAAAATGTATCCACAATTTGCAGACAGAGGTTAAGGTTTGGATCTGTGAAGTCTGATAGATGGGACCCAAAATGTATCCACAATTTGCAGACAGAGGTTAAGGTTTGGATCTGTGAAATCTGATAAATGGGACCACTGAGATCACTATTTGTACACAGAGTTATTCAATTATTTTATCAAGTTAGATTTACCATTTTCCGTCTTATTCTGTCCAATAATAAAGTGTGAGTATTTTAACCCTCAAGTATCTGCCTGTATATATGCGAGAAGACCAAGTATAAATGTTGGTTACTGTCCAACAATTGAGTAACAAAAAAGTGCATGGACAAACTGAAACAGCTGCAGTTCAATTCCACTGCCACGACATGAAATAGACGACTAAAATTAAAATTGGAGAAGAGATTGATTTTTCATATCTAAAAAAGAATTCCCGAGTTTTTGTTTGGATCAGTGGGCTGGAAACTCTCAGAATGGAGGAAGCCATGTATGCATCTTTGCAACAAGAAATCGGCATGCACTATGTACGGGCCACATGTCAGCCTACTGGGAACTGGAACTGAAAAATACTTTGCAATTAGCTACAAATAGAAACGAAATGGTACAAGGTCTCCGAGCGATCGAAGAAAATCCACCCGTGGTTCTTCATCTGAAATTGAACGAATACCTCTAGTTTCTCTACTTTTGTGAAGCCTTTTTCTCAATCAAGAGACTGATAGCCTCAACTCAGGGGCATTTTTATTTTATGAACTGTTGACAACGTTTCGGCACAGGTACTGGTATGTGGCGAGTTTATCACTGGTACCGGTTTTGAAAGATCCCTACGAGTTAATTCAAGACGTTTGTTATCCTTCTAAGTTCGAAATGCCAAATTAAGAAACTGATCGGTTGGAACGAACTGCAGGATACGGATCAATGCTGTATGGTAAGTATACAAGTTCACAAGGACGTGTACTTTTGATCTGAGCTTGTTCTTTAAAGTACCGGTACATTAAAAAACCCTGTGGCTTTGAACCGAGGCATAGAGAAATGCTTCAGGGACATCAGTAATTGAACGTATATAGTTGTCAAACCACTTTAAATAATGGTGTGTCAAGTCAGATATATTATCTCGCTATTCAAATGACCGACAGCAGCCTGATCGAAGCTAGAATAATCACAAAAAGCTGGCCTGACTAATCATCAAATGAGAAAATGGAATAAATCCTTGATAATATTCTTCTGATAAAGCGGAATAAGTTGAGGAGTGGGGATGGAGAGAGGGTGTGTCGAAGAGAACAGCATTAAAAGTAGTTAAACCACGAAAAACAATTTTTCAGGACTAGAATCATTAGAGATCTCATTATTTCAGAAATTTAAGTTTTAGACAATGTAGAGAAAAGTAAAACCCCTTGCCTTGAGGTAAAACAAGTAACTGCCACATGTGGATACTGAAGGTGTTTAGAAATAACTTTTCATGAAACTGGTAACGTTAGTATAATACAGTGCTTCAGGACAAGAAAAGTCGTTGATTTACAGTACCGGTACCTTGGAAATATCTAATAATCACAAACTAGCATTCCATTAAATGATATTACAAGAAACTCCTTACGAATAAGCTCATATGTCACAAATTAATAAACTACAAGTTCTTCTGCTAGTCCACAATGTCAAATCCGCTTCCACTTAATGTCTATAATTTATTCCTACACCAAACGAGTGTCCATCATTATTCAACCAGACAGCAAACCTTCGATTTATATAGACCTTATTCTAATTCAAATATTTCGTTTAATTCGCTCAGATCATCTGACCAAAAGAATGCAACAAGAATACCCATTGACCTAACCTATTTTGTCCATATCTCTTTTTAAATCCTGTTTTAAAGAACCTTACTACGTGAAATTTAATAGAAAATCAGTATAGAAAAAATAGAACAATCATTTTACGTTTTTTTATCCTTTTGCTTTTATATTCATTGCCAGTTTATTTCCCTCTTCTGCCATAATTATTTAATCTAGTTTATTTTACTACGGGATAGAACAAGCCATATTGGCTTTATTCTCGCCTTTTGTATATTTTCAAACTATGTACATGTATTTTACTTTGTATTATATGATGAATAAAAATCAATCAATCAATATTAAATTGACGATATACTGGTCAGGGCAAAACTCACCGGCCTGTCTTCTATGTAGGTTTTTCTAGGGGTATGGGGTTCAATCTCAGTCTGCCGATATTTTACCATAGGATACCATAAGATCCGTAAGCACTGTCAATGCATTGCAAAGTGTTCCAGAAAATTCTACTGACGAAGGCCAAGCTCCTGTCAGTCGTCAACCTAATGAAACATCATAGGTTTGGTTTATTACAGCAATTTATACTGGGGTATAAAGGTCTAAAGGATAGACCTCTTTTTAACCCAATTAGAAACTCGTCTCCATGGTTATTTTAAACAAGAAGATTTACCCTGTGTCCGTGTGTTATAGTGTTCATAAAAATTAAGTTGACTCCTTACGAATAAGCTCAGATTAAACGGACCCCAATACGTTAAAGTGGCATGAGCTGCCAAAATTTGTATTTTTTTCATAATTTCTGATCGCCATGACAGTAAAACGATTTGAAGGCCATCGAGAAACTAAATGATTGACGTTGGAATGATGAAAATTCATACAGTATGTGGCCCATACGAACCGAAATAGTGTTTGAAAAGTAAACAAAATTTAAACAACCGGGACGACCTTTCATTCATTCTATGCCTAAGTTAGTTCAAAACAATACTTTATCGTTCATTCTCGAGACTAAAAGCATTAAAAAGCTTCTGAATTATACATCTTGAGAAAAATAGGCAATAATTTCAACAGTTTGGCAGCTCATGCCACTTTAAGGATTGTTGAGATTTTATAAAGTGTTTTTATTCCATTCCCATTGATAAAACTATATACAGTCCTCTGAGTGGAAGTTAATTGTTTAGCAAAATGACGAGGCCTATAAACTCCGTCATTTTTAAGCCAAACCATTAGTTTACTATATAGTAGGCCTACACAGATACTCCTACTTTACTCAAATCGGATATATGACAAAATGGCCGCGATCTTGCGCTTCAATCTTGCGCTTCACTGAACTTTCAATTGTTAGTTATTCGCCGACAAAGGCACCGAAAACGTATTGGATTGTTGTTTTAGACTCAGGAAACACTGCTTAATGTAAATTAGTGAAACACTAAAATGGTCCCTGCTACTTTTGGCAAATTGTAAACAAAGACACGTGACACGGAATAAAGGGATACATATAAAATACCTTGAAACTTTTTTTCTCATCCATATCATGTTTTGCCTTGACATCCATCGACGCTGCCATCTTGTTTTGGAATGCATTTATGAGCTGATGTAGTGCCGATTATATTTTTGATTTTTAACAAGTATTTCTGCCCAAAGGTCTTCCGATACTGGTTATTATTGTAGGGTTACATGTCAAAGTTGGGTCAAAGCCAAGACAAAGAGTGATGTATGTACGTTTTGTATATACTTTTGTACTTTTAGAATGACGCGTAGAGGTTATCGTTAATTAGATGACGTCTCCATTTTAACTGATATCAGAAATGAGCATTTCATTGAAATAAAGACGGTCATTCCCCAAACACAGCAAAGGTACCGGGTCAGTTGTGGAAATCTCTCAATGATTACATTCACTGCGTGTGTTGTTTAATTCATACAGGTCCACTGTACAATTGTTACATTTAATAGATGTAACGGTCAAATTTGATGTTGTCGCGTTTTCTTTAGCGAGTTGTCATAACTAAAGGGAAGTAACTCCATGACGTGGGTAGGTGGCGCAGCGCTCGCTATCGAGCATGGTGCGTTTAAGCAAAAGCACTAAATACAAAATGAAAGTTAAGGCCCACAAAAAGCGGTAAAGTATTCTCCCATCGCTAAATATGATTTCTAAACTTGTTTTGAGATTGTTTCGCTCATATATTTAGGCTACATGTTATAGCTAGATAAAGTAAAATACTTGAGTCGTTCGACCGATTTCGAGTCGGCCTACAGAATCATTCGGTGCGCGATATTCGTTGGCTTGAGTGTAAAAATCGTGTTTCACGGTTATGTTTTATCTTTTTGTTTGGTTGTTCTCTAATTTGTTTATTGTTAATTTTCTAAAACTACAAAACACTCTTTTCATAAATGTTATATAGTTATTGGCTGCAAAAGGGTTAATTTAGACAAATACTTTAATATGTTAATTTTCTTCATTTGCAGTCAATCAGTTCCAATCACAGTCTCGATGTTTTTCTAAGATGGAGACTGTCCATAAAAACTAAAGCATGTTAAGCGCCTAAAATATAGAGAGCTAAAGAAGGGCTTAATATAAATAAAGCTATGGAAAAGTGAAACTGCATTGCGTTTTTTCTGCCTGTTATGTATACGCAAGTATAATAATAGATCTCTGGTTATTAGGAGACGTAATTGAGGAGAATGACATCTCTATACGAGAGTTAACTACTTTACCTTGGGCTATTATCAGACATCATAAACTATGCCATGGTTAACATTGTCACAAGGGTGTTGGGTTGAGGCTTCATATTGCCCATAAAAGAGTAATAAAGTTTAAGCTTTTTAAAGTGTGTCACGTTTTTCGTTAGTTCACATTCAAGGTAAGCCTTTAAATCAACTATAGCAACATGTTATCTGTCACAGTTGACCTGCATCTCAACTGCTACATATATGGGTCACGTAATCTCTCACGCTTCCAGCAGCTAACTTACTCTGTAAGCCGATATCTACTGCCATTGAAACAATATTTACTCAATTACGAATTCATTCACTTCAAACATTGAGTTTTTAAAATGGACAAAAACTTCCCAAATTCGAACTTTTTTGTTTTGGTTGTCGAGAGAAAAGGACGTTTAAAGTTCTTTAAAAAAAGTTAATAACTTTGAGAAAATATCTATTAAGCATGTAACTTTTCCGATACACGCCCGGACCCAACACTATTCGATAAAACCGGTTGTTATCTCTCCTCATTATGGACAAAAGCGCCGTGAGTACCTCGAAACTCACTTGTTGTGACCTTAAATGTTCTTGTAGTAGGCGATAAGTTTCTCAGCAATGCTGTACAGAGTAAAATCCAATATTGTTTTTTAATGTTCAAATCTGGTTGGAATGAACGCCCGTATTGAACGAGACACCACACATCCAGGATGAGAACATTAAACTCAGTAATGGATGCACTTCGTCTACTCAGATCTTTATATTTATTTGTTTTGCTCTGATGACCTTAGACTCTAGAAGTTACCCACCCCAGCAATGGCTGACTGTAAACTGATTATTGGCGGGACAACCCCCCCCCCCCCCCCCATCCATGCCTGACCGTAAACTGATTATTGGCGGGACAACCACCCCCCCCATCCATGCCTGACCGTAAACTGATTATTGGCGGGACAACCACCCCCCCCCATCCATGCCTGACCGTAAACTGATTATTGGCGGGACAACCACCCCCCCCCCCCCCCCCCATCCATGCCTGACCGTAAACTGATTACTGGCGGGACAACCACCCCCCCCATCCATGCCTGACCGTAAACTGATTATTGGCAGGACGGCCAATGAGTTTTTATCATAAATCATCAAAACATACAGAAGTCTTATGTAAAACATATACAACGTCCAGTAAGGTGTCGCAGATTCCATACTCAGACAAAAAAAAGAAAAGTTTTTTACCCACTTTTGTTGACACATCTTGTATTAAATATTAAAAGCTTCTTCGATGTCTTTGATTAATTGTTCATCTTTAAATGGCCGCTTAGACAAAGCCATTCAAGATATTCTTTCACATACAAAGACTTTCTATTCTTAGTTAATAATTTGTTATTCAATATTACTTGGTTAAAAATGTCCGTATTGCATGTTACAATTCAGACAAAATTTAAGACACCAACATAAAAGGGAGGGTAGAGGGTTGGGGGGTGGGGGGGGGGGGGCGTCTATCGGAAGAAAGTAGATATCAAAGTTACAGTTCAGAGGAAATTTAAAAAAACCAACATTATCTAAGATCATTTTTATTACACACAATATTTCATCCGGAGTTTGGTTTTGTCTTGGTTGAACATTGAGCGTCTGTTTGTGTCCACTAGTTTTGAAAGACAAGCACTTATTAATTCATAATAATATAATGGAACAAATGTGCCAGTTGAAAGTGGCATGAGTTGACACATTTAAGATATTTTCGGGAATTCCGATTGTCAACAGAAAAAGGGAATTTGACGCTCTTTAAAAAAATTAAACCAGTCACATGGAAGATTATTCAATGAGTTTAGGTTTTGTATTAACAAGAAAAAAAGAGAGAATTATCAACGTTTGAAACTGAGAGAAGGGTGCCATTTTGCTTCGCAGCTACCAAGCGATTCAGGTGGTGTTTCTCAAGAAGCTTCATCTGGTTGTACTTTTCTTGTCCCAGGCAGTGCATCAAGAATAATAACTGAATCATTTCCTTTGTATTTTACTGACCCGAAAGGGTTGTTTTCGTCGACTGAATTAGAATTGCTTAAAGAGACGTTGTATTTCCCGGACCTTGCAGTTTAGCTACGATCTATATATGGACATTGCCACGCCCACTGGTTTTTGAATGACAAACTTTGCCAGGATACATGAGTTTATTTTTGAGTGTTTATATTTCTAACCAATTGCTTAACGTGCGATTCCAAGGGTGATATCCACGAAAAGCTCGTTATTTGTGCTGTTATTAAATTTCATTCACTTTTCATTGGATTAAATATTTATGTGTATAATAATGATTATAGTTACATAAACTGCTAAATATAGCTAAAATTTCGTTGAAACAGATTCCTTGCCATTTTTATGGCAGTAGCAGCAGCAGCTCTCACTGTTGAAGTCTTTGGTGTGACTCGACCCAGGCTTGAACCTGGATCTCCCAGCCCTGATGCGGACGCTCAACCAACTGAGCTATCGGGGCTGGTCCCACTTTAAAATGGAAATATGTAGTTTGATTCACTCAATTAAATTTGGAACAGGCGAAAAATTAAGCAATACACAGAAAAGGGATTCTACCTTGGTCTGTAAGTCTTTAGCCAAGAAAGTGTGTATGCACGGCTGACGCAAATGTAGTTTTACTAACCTTTCTTCTATCCGTGGAGGGGGGGGGGGGGGGGGGGGGGGTGGACCGGCTCCGTGGCTCAGTAGGAAGAGCGTTGTACCCTCAATCCGAACAGCCTTCCACCAATGGGCCGCAGGTTCGACCCCCCCTCAGTCCCAAAAAAATTAAAAAAAAAATGGAAAATTTTCTGACTGGGTTTTTACTCGAACGACCTATGTGGGATGGTTGCCAGTTACCAACCGAAAGTCATGGGTTTCCATCGGGCATAGAGCCTGGTTTCCTCCCACAATAAAACTGGCAACGCCGCCATATAAGTGAAATAATCTTGAGCGCGGCGTAAAACACCAAACAATCAGTCAATCAATCTATCCGTGGGCTTCTCCTCTGTGTACGTCCCCTTTCTCTGCGCATCAATAAAACAAGCCAAATCCGACCCACCCCAAGGTTGGTTGTATCATCATTTTTGTTCATCACTCAATCAATCAATCTAAAGTTCGGACTTAACTGTTGCAAATTTTCTCTTATTAATTTAAATAAACCCATCGGATGGATCAAGGACCTGAATTTGAAATCAACAGATTTTATGATGGCAAGGGCGTGCGTGAAAACAGCCTGCAATCTTACGATTCAGATCGATTTCGTGATAACTTCGTATTGGAAGACAAAACAATGATTACTCATTATGAATAAATAACTTAGATCTCCCGGCATTGTTACTGGCAAGTTTTCAATGTTATCACAGAGATACCCGAACATGTTATTTTGCCATAATTTACCAAGCATTGTTTTATCCTCCCTTAACTTCTAACTCGACACGTGTTTTTGGAATTTGACGATAACACACGATTTCAAAACAAAACAATATTTATTAACAGCGGATGGAAAAAATACAGGATAAGATTTAACAAGATATATGTCTAAGTAGGACAGACAAGTTAACAACGAAGCGTTACCATTTTCTGTTTTACATAGAGAAGCATCTAATTTGGTTATGTACATATATACAACAGGGGCAGCGGGCTTGACGTACTTCCATTTCATTTTTGTGTTTTCATTTTATATTTTCATATTTCATTTACTGTTTTTCTTATTACTGGTTGGCGGAGTATTCCTGTTGTCCGGCGGTAATCTGGTCAGTGATCCATCCGTACAGCTCATTCCAGGCATCTTCTGTTGAACGATTGTACGAACTGACATTACCAGACATGCGGTCATTCAAGGCACGACCCAAATACTGAAAGAAAACCAAATTTACACGATCAAGACCAGTTTATTGTGTTGGTCCAATAATAGGTCTAGTATACCGTTATTTCATCAGTGTGGAGTGACGCTTGGTTCATGGTTTCCTAGGCAACGATACAATGATAGGTGCTTATATTAGGTCTGAACTTTTTTTTTAGAAAAAAAAGCCTCAACGAAAATCAGATTTAGGGGCGGGGAGATTTCTAATTACTGATTTAGGTGAAATAACATGATGTACGCAGATCTATCAATTCACATGACTATTAAAGTCCGTTCTGAAAGAACAGTCGATCAGAGCACAAATGATTTGATTTATTTTTGAAGTAGATAATATTTTAAGAAACGTGGTGTAATGGTTGTGTAAGATACTGACCGGGAAGTATTCCGCAGGAATGTTGTATCCTTGGGTACCATGGCGACCTCCAAGTTGTTTCAAAATGGGGACTACATCTTCCAAGTTGTCCAGGTTTTCAACCACCAATCCAATGTATTTGATAACTCTGGTCACGTGGAAGATCACACGAGAGTTATTCTGGAACTGTCCGGCAGCGGTTCCTCGTGCGAAGTCGAACTTGTCCTTGGTGCGTGGGTACAGTTCGAACAGCCTGTTAACAACAAAGGGATTTTTATAAGCATCACTTGTCACAGGATGATCTTAATGAATGAGACAGTATTTACGGATAAATGAAGTGTTTACCTGAGGAAGAGAGCAATGCCTGTCTCAGTGGGGTCTCCTGCAACATAGCCAGCCCATGAAGACCGGACTAAGTTCTTCTGTCTGTCATCCAATCGTGGGTATCGTCCTTTCTGACGAAAACGGACACACTCAAATAGCCTGCGAATTGAAAAAAAGAGAGTAAAGGAAACCTTAGAAACATGTTAGGCAGTTAAAATGCTGTCGTGAATGAGGTAAATGTAAAAAATCAACTGGTAAAAAAAGACAAAATGCATCGGATTGTTTGGGCCACAGCGGGATTCCGGGATAAAAAGCTACTATTACTTCAAGAGTTCTGCTCAGCCAAAGCAAAATGCGAAGCCCAGGTTATTGTCCCTCTTAAGGCTTGCAACAACCGAGCTATACCCAAGGCTCGTATTTAAAGAAAGCCCCTAATTTCTTACTTGAAAGATTGGCGCCTTATGTCAGTTACATATAACTATATCCTTTTGGCAAGATATATCTTATCTGCATACCATGAGCAATTGGAGCTAATTTTAAATAGATATATAAATGAAAGTATAATAAAACTTACTGGATGAATACAGCTTCGGCTGTTCTGTCAACGTGAGACTGCAAAAGATAAGAAGGAAAATTGTACGAAGAAATATCCACCAGAATGCAGAATGAAAGAGAAAATACTAAAGGCTCCAATATAAGAACACAATCAATGGCAATTGAGTATGCACATAATTTAGCCTTGTATTCTCAGAGCTTTAAGTGCCGGTCGAATGCCGGTTAAGTGCCGTCTGATAAGCCTAGTACATTCAGATAATTTTTGGAACTGGTTAATTTTTTTATAGAAGCATTGTACATTATTCTCGTTACGTTTGTTAAAATTATACTGCCGATCAAAAACCAAGGATGATTTTATCTCTTGTTTAACATTACTATGGCCAATTCTCTTTGCAAAACGTATAAATTTATAGAATTTCAAAGAAAGTAAATAAGAACATTACCATGTTTCCGCACAAATCCGCTGCCCAAAAATAGACGAAGAGAGACAAATCTTTGACCCCTGGGAGAAGTGACGATTTTGGTGAAACTGCAGCTTTTAAATAACTTTCATCAAATTAGTCCCCGCCTCCTCTAAACAAATAAATGTATGTCCATGGTTGGCAATATGTCATTTTGACGGCTTATTGTCACGTGGGGGGAGAAACCCCAACCATCTAGATCGTATCAAAAGGTGTTACGCTCGACTGGACCTCTGAAATAGCAAAAAAACGAACATGTGAGGAGATTGTACTAGTTTAGTTCTCACTTAATATATGCTTTTTTTGTCAAGAGGTTTGTGTCTGTGGAAGACATTAATATCCTACCTGCGATTGGGCACTATGATTGTAACGTAATAACAGGATAATGAGCCATACCAAATATAGCACGACCTGTTTTTTTCTTTTTAACTAAAGGATTGACGTTTAAATTAAAAAAAACTCGATCAAGCCTGTAACTCGTACGACCCAAAGCGATGTAATAATAACGGACAACATTTGACTAGCCGGCATGCATGGGTATATCTTAGGGTGTTTAATGTTTACTTTGATATCGAACATTTACTTAATGCCGTTTCAACGAAATGTTCCTTAAATTTGGTAGTCCATTTCTCTTTAATCAAACAATGGAGCTAATAAGCTAATTCTTTCCGACGATCCATTGGGTGTGAATAAAACATGATAACAAATTGATATTTACCTTACATCACTGTCAAACATAGGAAATGTCAAATAACTAAGAAAAGGTATCCGACGGTTTCTTCACGCCAAAGCTACTACATGTACTTTCCCCGTAAGCAAGACTTCACATGAGAGATAAACCGAGATAAAATAAATGTGAACACCAGAAAACCACCTGAAAGAAGTCATAATCTCTACAAAGAAAGTCTTGCTATGCTATTGTCTAATATAGTAATTATACGTTGAAACAATTTTAAATATAATAATTTTTTCTAAGTGACATGAGTTGCCAAAAAAAAAACGATTTAAAGATGTTTTGAAAATTAAAGAAAATCGAAATAACCGGATAGGGCGTTATTTTATTTGAATTCAATTACTCCCAAACACCGCCTTAACTTTCACTCTGCCGCCTGGTTTCTAATTGCACGGAACTTAAATCGTTGTTGCCATTTTAATATAGTAATAATAATGAAAAGACAAATATTCTCTAATACGAGAAAAAAGTCTTCTTAAATACATTCTGGAATTGAAAGAGACAAAACAACAGACCAAAATGATGTCATTTAGCATTTAATCTGTTTTCATTTGCGTCAGTTCTTCAGCTAACATTAACATGTGGGACAATTAACCATGGGTGAGATGCTATTAAAGCAGAATCACTGACTGGACATTTACATCGAAAACAACAGAAGCCTATAAAGGGTTATTTCTTAAATAAGGACACATACTTTTGGACAACCAATCAATAAAGCAATCCATACATCAGTCGATCGTTAATTAATTCAATAATATTAAATGTCAACAGATACCTCGTTATTTATGTTTGGATATTTATTGGTTGGTCAAATAAATGTAAAAGATAGTATTACGGAGGCCTTTACTTCAGTGACGTAATCGGTAATACGCCTGTTAACCTCGCTTTATAATACAAATTAACCTAGTGTCTGAGAGAGTGATCACGGTGCTCAAAACACGTCATCGATGTTTGCTGACGTCAAGGACTGGTGCCTGGACATAACCATCCAAGCGTGGTAATAGTTCGTGCAGAACAATTTTGAATGATGGTGTTTGAATAAATGTCAAATAAAGGATCGCTTTGTTAAATATTTAAAAAATTGCAATTGTTTAAACCAAGGAGAGAAAAGCGAATCGTTAAAGAAAAACAAATGAACAACAGGATACTTTATAATGGTAAAAACCGTGTTTTAAACAATACAACAGGTATCAACTAAAGTACATTTGACCCATTATCGACCCTGTTGTAACCGAAAATTACAGTTGTAGCATAATTCCACGCACTTCAGGTAAACTGCAAACGATAGGGTACTTTACAATAACGATATAGTAGTAATAAAATTACCCACCCTACAAACGATTGCTATATATATATACACCGGGCCAATGAAACATTACATATTTTGATCACTTATATTATCTTCACTGGTTGCAAAATCTGTGATTATGGGCAATGTTGGAGTGTGGCTTATGGAAAGTTGGTAAACTATGAGTGATGTCTGTGGAAAGGAGTAAGGGGGATCTGTAGATCAGACCATCTGGAGTTCGGAGATCTGCAGTTCGGGAAGGGAGTAGTGGGGGATCTGTAGATCAGACCATCTGGGGTTCGGAGATCTGCAGTTCGGGAAGGAGTAGTGGGGGATCTGTAGATCAGACCATCTGGGGTTCGGAGATCTGCAGTTCGGGAAGGAGTAGTGGGGGATCTGTAGATCAGACCATCTGGGGTTCGGAGATCTGCAGTTCGGGAAGGAGTAGTGGGGGATCTGTAGATCAGACCATCTGGGGTTCGGAGATCTGCAGTTCGGGAAGGAGTAGTGGGGGATCTGTAGATCAGACCATCTGGGGTTCGGAGATCTGCAGTTCGGGAAGGAATACAGGGGGATCTGTAGATCAGACTATCTAAGGTTCGGAGATCTGCAGTTCGGGAAGGAGTAGTGGGGGATCTGTAGATCAGACCATGTACGGTTCGGAGATCTGCAGTTCGGGAAGCAGTAGTGGGGGATCTGTAGATCAGACTATCTACGGTTCGGAGATCTGTAGTTCGGGAAGCAGTAGTGGGGGATCTGTAGATCAGACTATCTAAGGTTCGGAGATCTGCTGTCCGGGAAGGAATACAGGGGGATCTGTAGATCAGACCATCTGAGGTTCAGTGATCTGCAGTTCGGGAAGGAGTAGTGGGGGATCTCTAGATCAGACCATGTACGGTTCGGAGATCTGCTGTTCGGGAAGGAGTAGTGGGGGATCTGTAGATCAGACCATCTGGGGTTCGGAGATCTGCAGTTCGGGAAGGAGTAGTGGGAGATCTGTAGATCAGACCATCTAAGGTTCGGAGATCTGCAGTTCGGGAAGGAGTAGTGGGGGATCTGTAGATCAGACCATCTGGGGTTCAGAGATCTGCAGTTCGGGAAAGAGTAGTGGGGGATCTGTAGATCACACCATCTGGGGTTCAGAGATCTGCAGTTCGGGAAGGAGTAGTGGGGGATCTGTAGATCAGACCATCTGGGGTTCTGACATCTGCAGTTCGGGAAGGAGTAGTGGGGGATCTCTAGATCAGACCATGTACGGTTCGGAGATCTGCTGTTCGGGAAGGAGTAGTGGGGGATCTGTAGATCAGACCATCTAAGGTTCGGAGATCTGCAGTTCGGGAAGGAGTAGTGGGGGATCTGTAGATCAGACCATCTGGGGTTCAGAGATCTGCAGTTCGGGAAAGAGTAGTGGGGGATCTGTAGATCAGACCATCTGGGGTTTGGAGATCTGCAGTTCGGGAAGGAGTAGTGGGGGATCTGTAGATCAGACCATCTGGGGTTTGGAGATCTGCAGTTCGGGAAGGAGTAGTGGGGGATCTGTAGATCAGACCATCTGGGGTTCTGAGATCTGCAGTTCGGGAAGGAGTAGTGGGGGATCTGTAGATCAGACCATCTGGGGTTCGGAGATCTGCAGTTCGGGAAGGAGTAGTGGGGGATCTGTAGATCAGACCATCTGGGGTTCGGAGATCTGCAGTTCGGGAAGGAGTAGTGGGGGATCTGTAGATCAGACCATCTGGGGTTCGGAGATCTGCAGTTCGGGAAGGAGTAGTGGGGGATCTGTAGATCAGACTATCTACGGTTCGGAGATCTGCAGTTCGGGAAGCAGTAGTGGGGGGTCTGTAGATCACACCATCTGGGGTTCGGAGATCTGCAGTTCGGGAAGGAGTAGTGGGGGATCTGTAGATCAGACCATCTGGGGTTCGGAGATCTGCAGTTCGGGAAGCAGTAGTGGAGGATCTGTAGATCAGACTATCTACGGTTCGGAGATCTGCAGTTCGGGAAGCAGTAGTGGGGGATCTGTAGATCACACCATCTGGGGTTCGGAGATCTGCAGTTCGGGAAGGAGTAGTGGGGGATCTGTAGATCAGACCATCTGGGGTTCGGAGATCTGCAGTTCGGGAAGGAGTAGTGGGGGATCTGTAGATCAGACCATCTGGGGTTCGGAGATCTGCAGTTCGGGAAGGAGTAGTGGGGGATCTGTAGATCAGACCATCTGGGGTTCGGAGATCTGCAGTTCGGGAAGGAGTAGTGGGGGATCTGTAGATCAGACCATCTGGGGTTCGGAGATCTGCAGTTCGGGAAGGAGTAGTGGGGGATCTGTAGATCAGACCATCTGGGGTTCGGAGATCTGCAGTTCGGGAAGGAATACAGGGGGATCTGTAGATCAGACTATCTAAGGTTCGGAGATCTGCAGTTCGGGAAGGAGTAGTGGGGGATCTGTAGATAAGACCATGTACGGTTCGGAGATCTGCAGTTCGGGAAGCAGTAGTGGGGGATCTGTAGATCAGACTATCTACGGTTCGGAGATCTGCAGTTCGGGAAGCAGTAGTGGGGGATCTGTAGATCAGACTATCTACGGTTCGGAGATCTGCAGTTCGGGAAGCAGTAGTGGGGGATCTGTAGATCAGACTATCTAAGGTTCGGAGATCTGCTGTCCGGGAAGGAATACAGGGGGATCTGTAGATCAGACCATCTGAGGTTCAGTGATGTGCAGTTCGGGAAGGAGTAGTGGGGGATCTCTAGATCAGACCATGTACGGTTCGGAGATCTGCTGTTCGGGAAGGAGTAGTGGGGGATCTGTAGATCAGACCATCTGGGGTTCGGAGATCTGCAGTTCGGGAAGGAGTAGTGGGGGATCTGTAGATCAGACCATCTAAGGTTCGGAGATCTGCAGTTCGGGAAGGAGTAGTGGGGGATCTGTAGATCAGACCATCTGGGGTTTGGAGATCTGCAGTTCGGGAAGGAGTAGTGGGGGATCTGTAGATCAGACCATCTGGGGTTTGGAGATCTGCAGTTCGGGAAGGAGTAGTGGGGGATCTGTAGATCAGACTATCTGGGGTTCAGAGATCTGCTGTTCGGGAAGGAGTAGTGGGGGATCTGTAGATCAGACCATCTGGGGTTCAGAGATCTGCAGTAGTGGAAGGAGTAGTGGAGGATCTGTAGATCAGACCATCTGGGGTTCGGAGATCTGCAGTTCGGGAAGGAGTAGTGGGGGATCTGTAGATCAGACCATCTGGGGTTCGGAGATCTGCAGTTCGGGAAGGAGTAGTGGGGGATCTGTAGATCAGACTATCTGGGGTTCAGAGATCTGCTGTTCGGGAAGGAGTAGTGGGGGATCTGTAGATCAGACCATCTGGGGTTCAGAGATCTGCAGTTCGGGAAGGAGTAGTGGAGGATCTGTAGATCAGACCATCTGGGGTTCGGAGATCTGCAGTTCGGGAAGGAGTAGTGGGGGATCTGTAGATCAGACCATCTGGGGTTCGGAGATCTGCAGTTCGGGAAGGAGTAGTGGGGGATCTGTAGATCAGACCATCTGGGGTTCGGAGATCTGCAGTTCCGGAAGGAGTAGTGGGGGATCTGTAGATCAGACTATCTGGGGTTCGGAGATCTGCAGTTCGGGAAGGAGTAGTGGGGGATCTGTAGATCAGACCATCTGGGGTTCAGAGATCTGCTGTTCGGGAAGGAGTAGTGGGGGATCTGTAGATCAGACCATCTGGGGTTCGGAGATCTGCAGTTCGGGAAGGAGTAGTGGGGGATCTGTAGATCAGACCATCTGGGGTTCGGAGATCTGCAGTTCGGGAAGGAGTAGTGGGGGATCTGTAGATCAGACCATCTGGGGTTCAGAGATCTGCAGTTCGGGAAGGAGTAGTGGAGGATCTGTAGATCAGACCATCTGGGGTTCGGAGATCTGCAGTTCGGGAAGGAGTAGTGGGGGATCTGTAGATCAGACTATCTGGGGTTCGGAGATCTGCAGTTCGGGAAGGAGTAGTGGGGGATCTGTAGATCAGACCATCTGGGGTTCGGAGATCTGCAGTTCGGGAAGGAGTAGTGGGGGATCTGTAGATCAGACCATCTGGGGTTCGGAAATCTGCAGTTCGGGAAGGAGTAGTGGGGGATCTGTAGATCAGACCATCTGGGGTTCGGAGATCTGATGCTTGTAATTTTGTTTTACTGGTTGTAATATATTGATTCTTGAAATATGTCTTTGAATAATTCGCGCTACCTTTAAAATGTGCATAAACATTATGGTTGCTATCCCATTGTCCATTGCAGAAATGAAATACATTTTCTATTGATTCTGAATGATTTGTTAGTCTTGTTGTGGTTGTTTGCTGGGGGGAAATGGCGTTCTTTAGGCGGCCTCTGACTTCCAACCGTCGATCCCACTGGAAGGAAATTAAACTACTGTAGTCCTGCATATTAATGCAAAGACATGTTGAACACGGAGCAACAGTGCTATCATTTTAGCCCCAAGATTTATGCGGCAGGGGAAAAGTTTACCTAAAGTGGCATGAGCTGCCAAAATGTTGATAGTTTGACGTTAAAACAGAACGTTGAAATTATTGGCTATTTTTCTCAAGACGTATAATTCAGAAATTTTTTAGTGCTTTCAGTCTCGAGAATGAACGATAAAGTATTGTTTTTAACTAACTTTGGCTTAGAATGAATTAATGGTCGTCCCGGTTATTTAAATTTTGTTTACTGTTCGGACACTATTTCGGTTCGTATAGGCCGTAGACTATATGGATTTCCCTCTTTCCAACGTCAATCATTTAGTTTTTCGATGGCCTTCAAAGCATCTTCGTGTCGTGACGATCAAAAATTATGGAAAAAGAGTGAATTTTGGCAGCTCATGACGTTATATCCAGTCACTTGACATCTGAGAACAATTAAAGAGGCATGAGCTGCCGAAATTCACACTTTTTTCATAATTTCTAATCGTCACGACAGTAAGAGGCTTTGAAGGCCATCGAAAAACTAAATGATTGACGTTGGAATGAGGAAAATCCATACAGTATGTGCCCTGTACGAACCGAAAACGTGTTCGAAAAGTAGCAAAATTTAAATAACCGGGACGACCATTCATTCATTCTAAGTCAAAGTTAGTTCAAAACAATACTTTATCGTACATTTTTGAGATTAGAAGCACTAAAAAGCTTCTGAATTATACGTCTTGAGAAAAATAGCCGATAATTTCAACATTCTGTGTGTACGTCAAAATATCAACATTTTGGCAGCTCATGCCCCTTTAACCAATGGTACTTGTAGGAAAGTCATAAAAAATAAATAAACCCTGTTTTAGGACCAGGTAGATATTGTCTTTAAGATGAGGTATAATGTATTTTACCTAAAGACTTCACTTTAAATTGGCATTAACTGCCAAAATTCAGCTTTTTTTGTTTCATAAATTCTGATTGTCAAGAGAACCTTAGCGTTTGACATACCACGAAAAACTAAAGGATTGGCGTTGAAAACATTAGCGAAGTCAGTAACACGTACGAACCGAACGCGTGTGCTAATAACGGACAAAATCCAAATAGCCGGGACTTGTAAAGGTTGAACTGCCTATAAAACTATTTTAACGTTTCATCTACAAGTTTGGTATAATCTGAAAGCTCTTATTAACCCCTTTAAAGGTAACTACATAATGGTTGAAACCTAGACTCAAACACTAAAAGTGTGTATTTAAAACTAAATGTTCATCAAGTTTAAATCTGCGATGTTTTAAACCGGATTAGGTAACAAGGAGAAATCTGGCAGAAGGTGCTCAACTGTTGCACTGATCATTTGAATTTAATCCGCTGAAATTGAATAGTCCGTGCAGCGTTTGTGACAACGATCCTGCTGAAATTTCCACTGACGTCAAATGATTGCTTTTTTAAACATAAGTCTACTGGTTCAAGACAAAATTATAGATTCTGACAGCTTTCGACACTTTATTAGGATCAATTATGTCCAGATAATTTATCAAAATGAACCTTCGGCAAATAACGTCATTGAATTATGTTCAAGGATTGGACATGCGTCAAATGTATAATATCAAATAAATCATAATTGCTAAAATGTATGCAGCAGCAGCAGCACAAATTTGTAGTCGAAATCCTTCATTGAACCTCTGAGAGAGTGCTCAGATTAGATGCTTTACAAACAACTGTTCTATATGTATTGTCATTTTTGTTTCTATTCCTGTTGATATCACAGCCCTAATAAAATGAGCTCGACAAAACAAGCTGTTTGTATCAGTTTTTTTCTAAAAACGAACTCTGCTAAATGGACGAAAAACTTTTCATAGCCTATATTCAGTGATCCGAGAAAATTTGAAAACTGGTTAGGCTAGGAGATAGTAATGCTGATTCAGCGTTGTCCTAAATATCTCCTCATCTTCAAAAGCAGTAAACTTTTTTTTGTAATTTCAGTTACCATTAATGACAGGAGGTCAACGTTGACGTAAATACATGAGGCCTGGACAATGTTATATAGCCTTGACCTGAATATGTGCAAATATAGAATTGGCTGACAGCATTTTACACTCAAGTGACTACAAGAAATTAAGCGAGATTCATCGCAAAAGATTTGCTTCCAATCGTGAAATAAATCTACAGAAATAAACAATTTGCACTCTTTTCTGATCTGTTTTATTCTAAACCTTAATCCTTGGTTTAAAGTCAATGTGTGTTATTAGTTGACATATATAGGGAAAGTTTCGGTTAGATAGAAGTACATATAGCTAGCCTAATTGTTTGTCATTTCTATCAAGGAGTACAGAGAGAGCTGATGACAATCTCTGAGTTGTTCGTTGAGGTAGTTTTTATAAGCAACAAAGCCCCTAAAACTGATATATCCCGGCTATTTTTACTTTGTCCATTAGGGCAAATCTAAAATTCATAGGGGCTTCTGGCTTTGTCCATATTTCTTATTTTACCGTCAATCATTTAGCTGTTCAAACTTCACTAAGCGTTCCACTCCCCTTGACTATCTGAATTAAAAAAATCACAATTTTGGCATCTCCTGCCACTTAAATATTAATAAAATAACGCCATCTGGAGCACTTTAAAGACGTGTTTTTGTGAGACATTGAATATGTTTTTTAAAAACCTATTACATGTTAATGAATAAAAAAAACCCTCAAAACTGGCACAGAAATCAATGCCCCAGTGTTTACAGCGAGAATTAAAGTACATGAATTATATTGTAATATACTTCTGAATCTGTGTCTATGTTCTCACAGGACTATACAGTGAGAATTGAAGTACATTGTCATCTCCTTCTTTGTCTGTGTTCTCATAGCTGCGATGAGAATTGAAGTACATTGCCATCGACTTCTTCGTCTGTGTTCTCACAGGACTAAACCGTGAGAATTGAAGTGCATTGCGATCTTCTTCTTTGCCTGTACCTGTGTTCTCACAGAGCAACAGTGAGAATTGAAGTACATTGCGATCGACTTCTTCGCCTGTGTTCTCACGGAGCTACGGTGAGAATTGAAGTACATTGCGATCGACATCTTCGTCTGCGCTTTCACGGAGCTACAGTGAGAATTGAAGTACATTGCGATCGACTTCTTCGTCTGTGTTCTCATGGAGCTACAGTGAGAATTGAAGTACATTGCAATCGACTTTTTCGTCTGTGTTCTCACAGGACTAAACAGTGAGAATTGTAGTGCATTGCGATCTTCTTCTTTGCCTGTACCTGTGTTCTCACAGAGCAACAGTGAGAATTGAAGTACATTGCGATCGACTTCTTCGCCTGTGTTCTCACGGAGCTACAGTGAAAATTGAAGTGCATTGCGATCGACTTCTTCGTCTGCGCTTTCATGGAGCTACAGCGAGAATTGAAGTACATTGCAATCGACTTTTTCGTCTGTGTTCTCACAGGACTAAACAGTGAGAATTGAAGTACATTGTCACCTCCTTCTTTGTCTGTGTCTTTGTTCTCATATCTGCGGTGAGAATTGAAGTACATTGCGATCGACTTCTTCGTCTGTGTTCTCACGGAACTACAGTGAGAATTGAAGTGCATTGCGATCTTCTTCTTTGTCTATGTTCTCATGCAGCTACAATGAGAATTGAAGTACATTGCGATCGATTTTTCCGTCTGTGTTCTCACGGAGCTACAGTGAAAATTGAAGTACATTGCGATCGACTTCTTCGTCTGTGTTCTCATGGAGCTACAATGAGAATTGAAGTGCCTGCGATCTTCTTCTTTGTCTGTACCTGTGTTCTCACAGAGCTACAATGAGAATTGAAGTACATTGCGATCGACTTCTTCGTCTGTGTTCTCACGGAGCTACAGTGAAAATTGAAGTACATTGCGATCGACTTCTTCGCCTGTGTTCTCATGGAGCTACAGTGAAAATTGAAGTGCATTGCGATCGACTTCTTCGTCTGCGCTTTCATGGAGCTACAGCGAGAATTGAAGTACATTGCAATCGACTTTTTCGTCTGTATTCTCACAGGACTAAACAGTGAGAATTGAAGTACATTGTCACCTCCTTCTTTGTCTGTGTCTTTGTTCTCATATCTGCGGTGATAATTGAAGTGCATTGCGATCTTCTTCTTTGTCTGTACCTGTGTTCTCACAGAAGTACATTGCGATCGACTTCTTCGTCTGTGTTCTCATGCAGCTACAATGAGAATTGAAGTACATTGCGATCGACTTTTTCGTCTGTGTTCTCAAGGAGCTACAGTGAAAATTGAAGAACATTGCGATCGACTTCTTCGTCTGTATTCTCACGGAACTACAGTGAGAATTGAAGTGCACTGCGATCGTCTTCTTTGTCTGTACCTGTGTTCTCACAGAGCTACAATGAGAATTGAAGTACATTGCGATCGACTTCTTCGTCTGTGTTCTCATTGAGCTACAATGAGAATTGAAGTACATTGCGATCGACTTTTTCATCTGTGTTCTCACGGAGCTACAGTGAAAATTGAAGTACATTGCGAACGACTTCTTCGTCTGTGTTCTCATGGAGCTACAATGAGAATTGAAGTACATTGCGATCGACTTCTTCGTCTGTGTTCTCACGGAACTACAGTGAGAATTGAAGTGCACTGCTATCGTCTTCTTTTTCTGTACCTGTGTTCTCACAGAGCTACAATGAGAATTGAAGTACATTGCGATCGACTTCTTCGTCTGTGTTCTCATTGAGCTACAATGAGAATTGAAGTACATTGCGATCGACTTTTTCATCTGTGTTCTCACGGAGCTACAGTGAAAATTGAAGTACATTGCGAACGACTTCTTCGTCTGTGTTCTCATGGAGCTACAGTGAAAATTGAAGTACATTGAGATCGACTTCTTCGTCTGTGCTCTCATGGAGCTACAGTGAAAATTGAAGTACATTGCGATCGACTTCTTCGTCTGTGTTCTCACGGAGCTACAGTGAAAATTGAAGTACATTGCGATCGACTTCTTCGTCTGTGTTCTCATGGAGCTACAGTGAGAATTAAATTACATTGCGATCGACTTCTTCGGCTGTGTTCTCGCGGAGCTACAGTGAGAATTGAAGTACATTGCGATCGACTTCTTCGTCTGTGTTCTCATGGAGCTACAGTGAGAATTGAAGTACATTGCGATCGACCGTTTTGTCTGTGTTCTCGCGGAGCTACAGTGAGAATTGAAGTACATTGTGATCAACTTCTTCTTCTGTGTTCTCAAGGAGCTACAGTGAGAATTGAAGTACATTGCGATCGACTTTTTTGTCTTAGTTCTCACGGAGCTACAGTGAGAATTGAAGTACATTGCGATCGACTTCTTTGTCTTAGTTCTCACGGAGCTACAATGAGAATTGAAGTACACACATTATGATCTTCTTCTTTGTCTGTGCCCTCCCAGAACTACGGTGAGAATGAACATCTCCGTCATTTGAACTGAAGTGATGACTATTATGTTGGGTAATATTTAGGTGATATAAACAGCTCAACATGCGTGCTTATTTCACAGACGGATAGCTGACTAAAGGTATACCCTTGCAGTCAAAAAACCCCAAGTGACAACAAATCCTGACCCGTTGACGGTGCACGAAAGAATAACATAAATTAAAAAAGTCACATACATAAAAATGGATGTGCAAGGTTTATCAGCTGTCTTATTGATTTAGCGCATGTTGCATATGGTTTCCACTTGGTTGTAAACTATTATTGCAGTTATATTGCATCGCGGTAAAACAAAAATGGTTTATCTTTCTATCAGCTCTCCACTGTAAACCTATTACTGTGATCTGTTCTAACCAACATGTAAATAATACCTTCGCCATATCATGCAATCAGAAAACGTCTTTTCTTGGAAATTTCTACTTAATCAATTTACCTTTCTAAAGGTGATGAGAATATTTATTTTGCATGTTTCTTATATTCCACGGTGTGTTTACTGAAGCGTGCAGACCTTAGTTCAGGCTGACCTTCTGGCGACAAAAGTCATGTTTGTTTCTCGTGGAGTTCAATCGTTATCTTTTTCAACTGACTATTGTGCCGTGTTCATTTAAATTAAGAACACGATATTCACCTAACGGCTTGTGAAGAAAAAGTTACTAAAGAATTTACAAAATACCTTTGATTTTTTGGTGAGAATTTAATTACATTCTATATAGGCAAGTCAAACGAAAACAATAAAGGTTACACATGGCGGCTCCATTCTGTTTAATGATGTTCGCCATCACAATAAAGGTTAAGCGTTTCTCATGCTTATTAGTCGATTCAAAATACGGGTTACTACGAATTGGCCTAAAATGGCTGATTCTATAAATAGAACTAGTCGCTGTTGCTTACCTTACCTTTGAAAATAATGATATACTCAATATTTTTTCATTATTCGCTATTCACCTTGCTATATAGATATTTTTTAATTGCAGGAAAAAATCGTCATCAAATGGATTCCATGACATACGTGTTAACGGACGATGTTCCACTTCCCATTTGCCACAATGTTGACGATTGAATTTGTGTTTCAGATTTTAGTCATGGATTGTCGTATTCTTGTCATACACAGCATGGCGGTTTCGCGTCACACATATTTCAAGATGAGTTCTTCCTTTTTGACCCTTCAAAGCTCCATTCCAGTCCAGTCCAGTAACAAGCTTCTGTATATCAAATTAGAATTACGTAACATTCGTTTTGTGGGACCTCTTTCATAACTCAGGTTCGATTATGCATTCAGCGTTCGCCGAACACGGCAAACTGTTTTCCGAACGACTTTTTTCAGCGGAGAATTTGTGTATCACGTGACCGATTTATCCGCGCCACGTAATCCCCCAAAGCCAGGGTGCACTCAGATTCCAAGATGGCGCTCATGTCATTCAATTGCAGGTAAACAAGTAGTTATGGGAATCATGATGTTTGCTTACTTCCGTTAGTAACCGCACGTTTAATTTTGACGCTGAAAAGCAAACACATTTTTTACATTTTGCCTTCATAGGCCAGTTGATTGTTGATCAACCATCTTCATCCCACTGAGCAATGACTCGAATACCTTCAATTGCCGGTTGAGTGTTAACTAACACACCAAATACCGTCTTACGTCCGCTATGAGCAACAAACTCCATCTCGAATACCGTTCAACTATTGCTAGGGACAGCCTATCACTAATACCTTTAAAGGTCTGTTAATTGTTGATCAACACTTCGAATACCGTCCAACTTCCGCTAAACATATCTAGTATACGTTCTGGTCTGTTACTTGTTGAGCAACGCATAATACACCGTCTTACTCAAGCTAACCAGTGATCCACATCTCGAATACCTCCATTGGCTAGCTAAGTGTTGACAAACACATCGAATACCGCCTTACTCAAGCTAACCAGTGATCCACATCTCGAATACCTTCATTGGCTAGCTAAGTGTTGACAAACACATCGAATACCGCCTTACTCAAGCTAACCAGTGATCCACATCTCGAATACCTCCATTGGCTAGCTAAGTGTTGACAAACACATCGAATACCGCCTTGCTCAAGCTAACCAGTGATCCACATCTCGAATACCTCCATTGGCTATCTAAGTGTTGACAAACACCTCGAATACCGCCTTACTCAAGCTAACCAGTGATCCACATCTCGAATACCTCCATTGGCTAGCTAAGTGTTGACAAACACATCGAATACCGCCTTACTCAAGCTAACCAGTGATCCACATCTCGAATACCTCCATTGGCTAGCTAAGTGTTGACAAACACATCGAATACCGCCTTACTCAAGCTAACCAGTGATCCACATCTCGAATACCTCCATTGGCTAGCTAAGTGTTGACAAACACATCGAATACCGCCTTACTCAAGCTAACCAGTGATCCACATCTCGAATACCTCCATTGGCTAGCTAAGTGTTGACAAACACATCGAATACCGCCTTACTCAAGCTAACCAGTGATCCACATCTCGAATACCTCCATTGGCTAGCTAAGTGTTGACAAACACATCGAATACCGCCTTACTCAAGCTAACCAGTGATCCACATCTCGAATACCTCCATTGGCTAGCTAAGTGTTGACAAACACATAGAATACCGCCTTACTTCAGCTAACCAGTGATCCACATCTAAGTGCTGACAAACAACCGGAATAAAATCCTAAGCCCACAAAGCAGGGGCCCCAGATACGTTTAGAATCCGTGTAACCGGCTGTGACCCGTGGGACTTTCACATAGATTATGCATGGACTTGCACTACCGGAATAAATTCAATGTTTTGAGATACATGAGTCTATATGGAACCCACTTTTATTACATTTTACAATCGATCGAGTCATATTTGGCAAAACATTTGACAAAGAATGAAAAAAACGCTTTAAGTTATGAATAATTGTTGAATATAAAGAACTGTCATCCACAAACGCAATTTTAGAAACCATGGTGCCATAGTAGCCACATTTAAGGAAAAAATATTGCTAGAATTAACATTAAGTAAACATTAAAGTATACATATACATATAAGGAATGATTTATTTACAAAGGATTCATGTAAAATATGTCGAGGATTCTTCAGTCAATATTGTACGTTCGACAGGACAATATTCTATAACTCTATTATCTGTGCAATTGGTGTGATGATATATTTACACCAGGGGCAGCGGTCAGTCGTTTTTCTCTTCACTATTCCATCGGGTGTGTCCGCTTTATTGCGAGTATCAGATTTTTTGCTGGACGGCATATTCTACTTGACCTGCAGTAATCTGGTCAGTGATCCAGCCATAAAACTCTCGGAAGGAATTTTCAGAACTACGGTTAAAACTGTTGACTTTCTCGCCAATTCTCTGAATCAAAGCTTGTCCCAAATACTGAAATTAAGAGAGGAGATCAACCCGGATTATAGACTTTATAGCGTATATATAGATTTTGTTCAATTCACTGGTTGGAATTCGTTGGCGTCAATTACTCCCAAAGTCAGATGGGACACAACAAAATATCTTATATTTGTAATATGATTTGCCAAAATTTGATAGTATTGTTTAGGAACAGTTATTTTCGATTTCCATCGATACCACACTTGCACATTCCAAACAATGTTTACAAACAACAAAAATCTAAACTTAAATTATAATTTTTCTGTTACTCTGTGACATATGTTTTTTAATTTCATTTTGAAAGTATAGGATCTGCATTTGTCTTCAACATAATAATGGGGGTCAGCGAAAATTACCATTACATGTAATGTATACAGCTCAGATTTCATTCAACTACATTAAGAAGCTTTATATTGAAAACCAAATTTTAAAAGGACAATATTGCTATGAAATGGACAGCAGAAAATGATCAGCTCAATTATTATCAACAATCGGCAAACCTAATATGATTGAGGACTTTTGAAAGGGAATCTGTCAATACGATTGAAAACATACTGGAAAGTATTCACCGGGAATGTTGTATCCTTGGGTACCATGACGACCTCCAAGTTGTTTCAAAATGGGTACTACATCTTCCAAGTTGTCCAGGTTGTCAACGGCCAAACCAAGGTATTTAATTACTCTGGTCACGTGGAATATCACGCGAGAGTTGCTTTGGAATTGTCCAGCCGCTGTTCCACGTGCGAATTCAAACCTATCTTTGGTTCTTGGATACAGTTCAAACAGTCTGGAAAACAAAATTGACGAATACATTGGAAAAAACCAATACCAAAAAAAACCCAAATTGATTATCTAGATAGAGTTTGGTGACAAATCACAAGATTGACTAGATGGGGTTTGGTGATAACTAACATGGTTGTCTAGATGGGGTTTGGTGATAAATAACATGATTGTCTAGATGGGGTTTGGTGATAACTAACATGATTGTTTAGATGGGGTTTGGTGATAAATAACATGATTGTCTAGATGGGGTTTGGTGATAACTAACATGATTGTCTAGATGGGGTTTGGTGATAACTAACATGATTGTCTAAAAAGGTTTGGTGATAACTAACATGGTTGTCTAGATGGGGTTTGGTGATAACTAACATGATTGTTTAGATGGGGTTTGGTGATAACTAACATGATTGTCTAGATGGGGTTTGGTGATAAATAACATGATTGTCTAGATGGGGTTTGGTGAAAAAAAATTTATTTATTTACCTGAGAAAGAGTTGAATGTCGGTATTTACTTGAGAAAAAGTAGAATGCCTGTAGTATATGTACCTGACAAAGAGCTGAATGCCGGTTTCTGTTGGATCTCCGCAGACATAGCTACTCCAGATCTGGCGAATCTCGTTCTTCTGTCTGTTATCAAGCCGTGGATAACGTCCCTTCCCACGGAAACGAACCGCTTCAAATAGTCTGGCGATAAAATCAGCTATTCATGAATCCGGATTTTTATATATGTTGAAAAGCAAATGTATACATTTAATAAAATTCAAAGAGGAAGTTTATGGAAACTATACTTAGCGCCATTTAAAACGCACGACCCAAAGAATGTAAAATATTTTGAGAAATGTAAAGTGTAAAATATTGTAAGTACTCTTAAATTGAAGAACAAGGCATTGGTCACAATGAGACAAAGAATTGACAATACGTGAAACCCTGGTGACTTTTATTCCTTGCAAACAAATCGTTGATACAGAAATTGACGGTGTCATCATTCAATAATGGGCATGTCCGCATCAACGCAAGCAGTACATCTGCGACGCAAGGACCTAATGAGTGTGGCTATTCTGTGCTGTGGGATCCGGTCCCACTCTTCCTGCGCTACCTGGATCAATTCACGCCGGTTGCGTGGCCGGGGTTGACGTTGTGCAACGGCATTCTTAAGCTGATCCCACAAGTTCTCTATGGGCGAAAGATCGGGGGAGTAAGCTGGCCATTCCATGATGTTCACATTATTCTGTTGCAAGAAGTCTTGTGTCAGAGTGTGGGCGCGCATTGTCTTGCTGAAACGTAGTGACACCAGCATTGGCTTGGAGGAATGGAAGCAGCACAGGTCGAAGGATGTTATCCACGTAACCCTGAGCATTCAGGTTGCCATCAACAATGACAAGGGGAGTTCGTCTGCGAGAAGTCCCCACGCCATAACACTACATCCTCCCCAGCGATTTCCTTCCCTCACACATGCATTTGCGAAACGTTCACCACGTCTGCGCCACACACGTTGACGTTGGTCAGGACGATCAAGGCAGATACGAGACTCGTCAGAGAAAAGGACAGAGTTCCAATCATTGATACGCCATCTCTGATGATTTCGAGCCCATCGTAAACGGCTTTGGCGTGCGGCGGGTGTCAATATGGGCCCTCGGTAGGGGATGCGTGCATGCATCTGTATCTGTTGGAGACGGCGTCGGATGGTGCTGAGGCTTACCCTGGGCCTTCCAATTCCCACTGTCTCACGAGCAGTCTATGTCGCGGTGCGAAATCGGTCACGTGTGTGCAACAAATCGATGTACCGATCCTGGCGGGCTGTAGTGACTCTTGGCTGACCAGGACGTGGTCGGTCTGCAACATTGCCAGTTTCATGTTCCCTGATTCTGAGGCGACTAATTGTGGAGGGATGACACTGCATGTGACGTCCTACGGCGGCACAACTGAGACCTGCCTGTAACATGCCAATGGCACGTTCCCTTTGTTGTGTCGTAAGTTGGGGCATGGTAACGTTTTCTGATTTTTTTTCGTCTTTATGCTGAGCTTCGTGTAAAGTGTTGAACCCACGACAAATGAGCCCTGAAAGCTGTTCTCAGTGACGGTGAAACACTCAATGGACGTTATTAGGAAATGTTGCGTAATGTTCACGACAGGCGCGTCGGGAACACCACAGGTTATCCAGGTATTGCAACTCAACTCGAACTAACAATAAACAACAAAAGGTAAATGGCCAATAGCCTTACTGGGGTAGAAACATAAAATTCAACCGTGCGTTTTTAATGGCGCTAAGTATATAAAAAAGTGAAACTTAACCCTCATAGAAAGTTCATTTAAATTGAGATTTAGGGAACTTGTAGCGATACGGATTAAACAGTCCGAAAATCTAGATGTCACCTCATTTGAATATATTGTAATGGGGTTGGGGGGTTCACCCCAGAGGTAAATTGATCATGTGACTATCACTCAACAAAACAAAAACTGGCATTTGCTAGCATTTCCCCGCTTTTTTATCCCCTCATACATACACTTAACTTTAGTTACATTCAACATTTCAGACACTCGTAACTATTGAAGACAATGGTTAGTTCAAGAAGAATCGAGTTGACAGGGAGCGTCGCCATCCTGCCTGATTTGGTCAAAATGGGTTCGGAAATTTGACTCTCCGTTTTAGCTACTTGATTAACTTTTTTAAAAATTCCAAGTGAATATTCACGTATAGAGTGATGTCAGGATTGATTCTGATAGCTTTTGTATGAACTTACTGTAAGAAAACACCTTCGCCGGTTTTATCAATATAAGATTGAGACTGAAATGCAAAGAAAAGAAACAACATAAATTTAACGTGATGTTAAAATGTGTATGTACGTGTGATCGGTTAGAATGGTAATTTCTTTGTGTAGTTGTAAGCATGACTTACCATGATTTCAGCTACAATCCAGGACAGTAAGTAAATGCTATTATCTGACCTCCTTCTAAAAGTACATTAAGTGTAAATTATACATGTAAACGGGAGTGTTTTAAATACTGTCAACGTTCATTCGTGCGTGCACATATTCAACTATACATGCATTAACACAAGAGGAACTTGTCTCCATGGTTTTTCAGTCTAGAAGATTTTCTCTGTATCCGTGTGTTTTAGTGTCTATAAGTATAAATATGCATAAAAACAGTCTCTGTGTTGAAGGGGATGGTGCTAGGCTAGGGATGATGTCAAACAGTGTTGATGGGGATGGTGTTAGGCTAGGGATGATGTCAAACTGTGTTGAAGGGGATGTTGCTGGGCTAGGGATGATGTCAAACTGTGTTGAAGGGGATGGTGCTAGGCTAGGGATGATGTCATACTGTGTTAAAGGGGATGAAGCTAGCCTAGGGATGATGTCAAACTGTGTTGAAGGGGATGAAGCTAGGCTAGGGATAATGTCAAACTGTGTTGAAGGGGATGGTACTAGGGTAGGGATGGTGCTAGTGTTGAAGGGGATGGCGCTAGGGTAGGGATGGTGCTAGTGTTGAAGGGGATGGTGCTAGGCTAGGGATGATGCTAGTGTTGAAGGGGATGGCGCTAGGGTAGGGATGGTGCTAGTGTTCAAGGGGATGGTACTAGGCTAGGGATGATGCTAGTGTTGAAGGGGATGGTGTTAGGCTAGGGGTGAGGTCAAACTGTGTTGATGGGGATGGTGTCAGGCTAGGGATGATGCTAGCGTTGAAGGGGATGGTGCTAGGCTAGGGATGCTGCTAATGTTGAAGGAGATGTGCTAGGGTAGGGATGATGTCAAACTGTGTTGAAGGGGATGGTACTAGGCTAGGGATGATGTCAAACTGTGTTGAAGGGGATGGTACTAGGCTAGGGTGGATGTCAAACTGTGTTGAAGGGGATGTTGCCGGGCTAGGGATGATGTCAAACTGTGTTGAAGGGGATGGTACTAGGCTAGGGATGATGTCAAACTGTGTTGTGGGGATGTACTAGGCTAGGGATGATATCAAACTGTGTTGAGGGGGATGGTGCTATACTAGGGATGATGTCAAACTGTGTTGAAGGGGATGGTGCTAGGCTAGGGATGATGTCAAACTGTGTTGAAGGGGATGGTACTAGGCTAGGGATGATGTCAAACTGTGTTGTGGGGATGTACTAGGCTAGGGATGATATCAAACTGTGTTGATTGGGATGGTGCTATACTAGGGATGATGTCAAACTGTGTTGAAGGGGATGGTGCTAGGATAGGGATGCTGCTAATGTTGAAGGGGATGTGCTAGGGTAGGAATGATGTCAAACTGTGTTGAAGGGGATGGTGCTAGGCTAGGGATGATGTCAAACTGTGTTGATGGGGATGGTGCTAGGTTAGAGATGATGCTAATGTTGAAGGGGATGGTGCTAGACTAGAGATGATGCTAATGTTAAAGGGGATGGTGCTAGGCTAGGGATAAGGTCAAACTGTGTTGAAGGGGATGGTGCTAGGCTAGGGATGATGCTAGTGTTGAAGGGGATGGTGCTAGGGTAGGGATGGTGCTAGTGTTGAAGGGGATGAAGCTAGGGTAGGGATGGTGCTAGTGTTGAAAGGGATGGTGCTAGGCTAGGGATGATGCTAGTGTTGAAGGGGATGGTGGTAGGCTACGGGTGATGTCAACACGTGTTGATGGGGATGGTGCCAGGCTAGGGATGATGCTAGTGTTGAAGGGGATGGTGCTAGGGTAGGGATGGTGCTAGTGTTGAAGGGGATGAAGCTAGGGTAGGGGTGGTGCTAGTGTTGAAAGGGATGGTGCTAGGCTAGGGATGATGCTAGTGTTGAAAGGGATGGTGCTAGGCTAGAGATGATGTCAAACTGTGTTGAAGGGGATGGTACTGGGCTAGTGATGATGCTAGTGTTGAAAGGGATGGTGCTAGGGTAGGAATGGTGCTAGTGTTGAAAGGGATGGTGCTAGGCTAGGGATGATGTCAAACTGTGTTGAAGGGGATGGTGCTAGGCTATGGATTATGTCAAACTGTGTTGAATGGGATGGTGCTAGGGTAGGGGTGGTGCTAGCGTTGAAGGGGATGGTGCTAGGCTAGGGATGATGCTAGTGTTGAAAGGGATGTGGCTAGGCTAGGGATGATGCTAGTGTTGAAAGGGATGGTGCTAGGCTAGGGATGATGCTAGTGTTGAATGGGATGGTGCTATGTTGAAGGGGCTGGTGCTAGGCTAGGGATGATGTCAAGATGTGTTGAAGGGGCTGTTGCTAGGCTAGGGATGATGCTAGTGTTGAAAGGGATGGTGCTAGGCTAGGGGTGATGCTATTTTTGAAAAGGATGTGGCTAGGCTAGGGATGATGCTAGTGTTGAAAGGGATGGTGCTAGGCTAGGGATGATGCTAGTGTTGAAAGGGATAGTGCTATGTTGAAGAGGCTGATGCTAGGCTAGGGATGATGTCAAGATGTGTTGAAGGGATGGTGCTAGGCTAGGGGTGATGCTATTTTTGAAAAGGATGTGGCTAGGCTAGGGATGATGCTAGTGTTGAAAGGGATGGTGCTAGGCTAGGGATGATGCTAGTGTTGAAAGGGATAGTGCTATGTTGAAGAGGCTGGTGCTAGGCTAGGGGTGATGTCAAGATGTGTTGAAGGGGATGTGGCTAGGCTAGGGGTGATGTCAAACTGTGTTGAAGGGGATGGTGCTAGACTAGGGATGATGTCAAGATGTGTTGAATGGGATGGTGCTAAGCTAGGGGTGAGGTCAAACTGTGTTGATGGGGATAGTGCTGGGCTAGGGGTGATGTCAAGATGTGTTGAAGGGGATGTGGCTAGGCTAGGGATGATGTCAAGATGTGTTGAATGGGATGGTGCTAAGCTAGGGGTGAGGTCAAACTGTGTTGATGGGGATAATGCTGGGCTAGGGGTGATGTCAAGATGTGTTGAAGGGGCTGTTGCTAGGCTAGGGATGATGCTAGTGATTGTCTAGATGGGGTTTGGTGATAACTAACATGATTGTCTAAAAAGGTTTGGTGATAACTAACATGGTTGTCTAGATGGGGTTTGGTGATAACTAACATGATTGTTTAGATGGGGTTTGGTGATAACTAACATGATTGTCTAGATGGGGTTTGGTGATAAATAACATGATTGTCTAGATGGGGTTTGGTGAAAAAAAAATTATTTATTTACCTGAGAAAGAGTTGAATGTCGGTATTTACTTGAGAAAAAGTAGAATGCCTGTAGTATATGTACCTGACAAAGAGCTGAATGCCGGTTTCTGTTGGATCTCCGCAGACATAGCTACTCCAGATCTGGCGAATCTCGTTCTTCTGTCTGTTATCAAGCCGTGGATAACGTCCCTTCCCACGGAAACGAACCGCTTCAAATAGTCTGGCGATAAAATCAGCTATTCATGAATCCGGATTTTTATATATGTTGAAAAGCAAATGTATACATTTAATAAAATTCAAAGAGGAAGTTTATGGAAACTATACTTAGCGCCATTTAAAACGCACGACCCAAAGAATGTAAAATATTTTGAGAAATGTAAAGTGTAAAATATTGTAAGTACTCTTAAATTGAAGAACAAGGCATTGGTCACAATGAGACAAAGAATTGACAATACGTGAAACCCTGGTGACTTTTATTCCTTGCAAACAAATCGTTGATACAGAAATTGACGGTGTCATCATTCAATAATGGGCATGTCCGCATCAACGCAAGCAGTACATCTGCGACGCAAGGACCTAATGAGTGTGGCTATTCTGTGCTGTGGGATCCGGTCCCACTCTTCCTGCGCTACCTGGATCAATTCACGCCGGTTGCGTGGCCGGGGTTGACGTTGTGCAACGGCATTCTTAAGCTGATCCCACAAGTGCTCTATGGGCGAAAGATCGGGGGAGTAAGCTGGCCATTCCATGATGTTCACATTATTCTGTTGCAAGAAGTCTTGTGTCAGAGTGTGGGCGCGCATTGTCTTGCTGAAACGTAGTGACACCAGCATTGGCTTGGAGGAATGGAAGCAGCACAGGTCGAAGGATGTTATCCACGTAACCCTGAGCATTCAGGTTGCCATCAACAATGACAAGGGGAGTTCGTCTGCGAGAAGTGATGCCTCCCCACGCCATAACACTACATCCTCCCCAGCGATTTCCTTCCCTCACACATGCATTTGCGAAACGTTCACCACGTCTGCGCCACACACGTTGACGTTGGTCAGGACGATCAAGGCAGATACGAGACTCGTCAGAGAAAAGGACAGAGTTCCAATCATTGATACGCCATCTCTGATGATTTCGAGCCCATCGTAAACGGCTTTGGCGTGCGGCGGGTGTCAATATGGGCCCTCGGTAGGGGATGCGTGCATGCATCTGTATCTGTTGGAGACGGCGTCGGATGGTGCTGAGGCTTACCCTGGGCCTTCCAATTCCCACTGTCTCACGAGCAGTCTATGTCGCGGTGCGAAATCGGTCACGTGTGTGCAACAAATCGATGTACCGATCCTGGCGGGCTGTAGTGACTCTTGGCTGACCAGGACGTGGTCGGTCTGCAACATTGCCAGTTTCATGTTCCCTGATTCTGAGGCGACTAATTGTGGAGGGATGACACTGCATGTGACGTCCTACGGCGGCACAACTGAGACCTGCCTGTAACATGCCAATGGCACGTTCCCTTTGTTGTGTCGTAAGTTGGGGCATGGTAACGTTTTCTGATTTTTTTTCGTCTTTATGCTGAGCTTCGTGTAAAGTGTTGAACCCACGACAAATGAGCCCTGAAAGCTGTTCTCAGTGACGGTGAAACACTCAATGGACGTTATTAGGAAATGACACCTTGATGATGTCAAGATGTGTTGAATGGGATGGTGCTAAGCTAGGGGTGAGGTCAAACTGTGTTGATGGGGATAATGCTGGGCTAGGGGTGATGTCAAGATGTGTTGAAGGGGCTGTTGCTAGGCTAGGGATGATGCTAGTGTTGAAAGGGATGGTGCTAGGCTAGGGATGATGCTAGTGTTGAAAGGGATGGTGCTAGGCTAGGGATGATGCTAGTGTTGAAAGGGATGGTGCTATGTTGAAGAGGCTGGTGCTAGGCTAGGGATGATGTCAAGATGTGTTGAAGGGATGGTGCTAGGCTAGGGATGATGTCAAGATGTGTTGATTGGGATGGTGCTAAGCTAGGGGTGAGGTCAAACTGTGTTGATGGGGATAGTGCTGGGCTAGGGGTGATGTCAAGATGTGTTGAAGGGGATGTGGCTAGTCTAGGGATGATGTCAAGATGTGTTGAATGGGATGGTGCTAAGCTAGGGATGATGTCAAACTGTGTTGAAGGGGATGGTGCTGGGTTAGGGGTGATGTCAAGATGTGTTGAAGGGGATGTGGCTAGGCTAGGGATGATGTCAAGATGTGTTGAATGGGATGGTGCTAAGCTAGGGGTGAGGTCAAACTGTGTTGATGGGGATAGTGCTGGGCTAGGGATGATGTCAAACTGTGTTGTGGGGATGTACTAGGCTAGGGATGATGTCAAACTGTGTTGAAGGAGTGGTGCTAGGCTAGGGATGATGTCAAACTATGTTGAAGGGGATGGTGCTAGGCTAGGGATGATGTCAAACTGTGTTATGGGGATGTACTAGGCTAGGGATGATGTCAAACTGTGTTGAAGGGGTGGTGCTAGGCTAGGGATGATGTCAAACTGTGTTGAAGGGGATGGTGCTAGGCTAGGGATGATGCTAGTGTTGAAGGGGATGATGCTAGGCTAGGGATGATGCTAGCGTTGAAGGGGATGGTGCTAGGCTATGGATGATGCCAGTGTTGAAGGGAATGTGGCTATGCTAGGGATGATGCTAGCGTTGAAGGGGATGGTGATAGGCTAGGGATGATGCCAGTGTTGAAGGGGATGTGGCTATGCTAGGGATGATGCTAGCGTTGAAGGGGATGGTGCTAGGCTAGGGATGATGTCAAACTTTGTTGAAGGGGATGGTGCTTGGCTAGGGATGATGTCAAACTTTGTTGAAGGGGATGGTGCTAGGCTAGGGATGATGCTAGTGTTGAAAAGGATGGTGCTAGGCTAGGGATGATTCTAGTGTTGAAGGGGATGGTGCTAGGCTAGGGGTGATGTCAAATTGTGTAGAAGGGTGAAAATGATTCAGGTGGAAATGACTGAGATGGATGATGACTCGGCATAAAATAACTAATAGGAAGGGCAGGGGGGGGGGGGGGGTTGTTGGCTGGGTGGAAAATGACTCAGATGGGAAAAAGAAGTTGTGAGGTGACCAAGTTTAAGTGGCTGTGGCGTTGAAAAAAAACAATATTGTCTATAAAATCAGTTACCATAAATTGTTATACATCCTCTGGTTCAGTGATTCATTTCATCTGTCACTTTTTAGAATTGTATCAGTGTGTTTCCAGGATTTAGACTGTAGTTCCTATCAGTTCTCCCTACAGTTTTGTATTTCGGAACTCTTAGCCAACTTAGTTTATAAAAGAAAGTCATCTTGATCTATGTTTTTCTTTCCACTCTTTGTATAATATACACAAAGAAAAAAGTTAAGCACCCCCCCCCCCCCCCCTCCCACCCTCTGTAAAGTCTGCACCGACCGATAAAAACATTGGTGTAGGGAGATTGTTGGCAAAGTGATGTTGCAAAAACGATTGTGAACATACAGGGCAACATTCTGGAGATAAGAAATCCCCATTAATGGCAATAAGCCATACAATTTATTCAAGATATCGTCCGCCAAATCAAAAGTGTATTTTAACAAAATAAAAAGATGCTTGTAAGTATGAAACTTGAGAGTCCATCTGGCTTTACAGGGCGAACATGTTGAAGTAAAAATGTCACTTTGAGTGTGTAGAACACATCCCTAGAGCAGAAGATAAATAGCGTGTATAGTCTCCATTAGCTTCCAGCCTGCGTCTCAACCCTTCAGTGAGACGTCGGATCTGTTGAAGGGGTAACTGCGCGGATTTGAATCCCTTAACATTTGGGATAGGATGGGCAGAAACATTCAAGCCCTGGAGCCTCCTGTACAAAATCTGCAGGAATTGGAAGCCGCATTACATCGGTATTGGCGGCAATTACCCCTTCAACAGATCCGACGTCTCACTGGAGGGTTGACCCTTTTATGATCACAATCGTTTCTGCAATATCAGTTTGCCAACAATCCCCTACACCTATTTTATCGGTCGGTGCAGACTTTCCAGGGTGGTGCTTAACTTTTTTCTTTGTGTATATTTGTAAATACGTTATAGTTTAAATATAAATCAAAATTTGTAGATTAAATCTACCGGTCTTTTTTTTGTGTAAAACCTATAATAAATTTCCACGAACAGGGAAAATAGCTGTATTTTAAACACTATGAGACATTGTAAGTAAATTATATTTGACACGTCTGACACAGGTTAACTTCGTCATGCTTCAAGTCTTTTCAACTATTGTTTAAAAGGAATGAGAATATTTATGAGACGCTTAAGGCAATACACGACATTTGAAACAATATAACCCATTTTACACACCCAATTCTAGAAAAGATCTTAATATTTTTCTACAATTTATTTTGAATAAATCTAGCTTTAGTTAAAGTGGCATGAGCTGCTAAAATCTTGATATTTTGACGTTAAAACAGAATGTTGAAATTATTGGCTATTTTTCTCAAGACGTATTATTCAGAGGCTTTATAGTGCTTCTAGTCTCGTAAATGTACGATAAAGTATTGTTTTGAACTAACTTTAGCTTAGAATGAATGAATGATCGTCCCGGTTATTTAAATTTTGTTTACTTTTCGAACACGCTTTCGGTTCGTACAGGCCACATACTGTATGGAATTTCCTGATTCCAACGCCAATCATTTAGTTTTGCGACGGCCTTCAAAGCCTGTTACTGTCGTGACGATCAGAAATTATGAAAAAAGTGTGAATTTTGGCAGCTCATGCCACTTTAAGCTTCTCCTCGTTTCAACCAATATTATAGAAAAGGAAAATAATCGTTACCTGCATTATGAAAAAAACTTAAAGTGCCATTAGTTGCAATATGTGAAAGCTTGCAAAGTCATTAGTTGCCTTTTGTGAAAACTTACAAAGTCATAAGTTGCCTTATGTGGAAACTTGCAAAGTCATTAGTTGCCTTTTGTGAAAACTTACAAAGTCATTAGTTGCATTATGTGGAAACTAACAAAGTCATTAGTTGCCGTATGGGGAAACTTACAAAGCCATTAGTTGCATTATGTGAAAACTTGCAAAGTCATTAGTTGCCTTTTGTGAAAACTTACAAAGTCATAAGTTGCATTATGTGAAAACTTGCAAAGTCATTAGTTGCCTTTTGTGAAAACTTACAAAGTCATAAGTTGCCTTATGTGGAAACTTGCAAAGTCATTAGTTGCCTTTTGTGAAAACTTACAAGGTCATTAGTTGCATTATGTGGAAACTAACAAAGTCATTAGTTGCATTATGGGAAAACTTACAAAGTCATTAGTTGCATTATGTGGAAACTAACAAAGTCATTAGTTGCATTATGTGGAAACTAACAAAGTCATTAGTTGCATTATGTGGAAACTAACAAAGTCATTAGTTGCATTATGTGGAAACTAACAAAGTCATTAGTTGCATTATGTGGAAACTAACAAAGTCATTAGTTGCATTATGTGGAGACTTGCAAAGTCATTAGTTGCATTATGTGGAAACTTACAAAGTCATTAGTTGCATTAAGTGGGAACTTACAAAGTCATTAGTTGCATTATGTGGAAACTAACAAAGTCATTAGTTGCATTATGTGGGAACTTACAAAGTCATTAGTTGCATTATGTGGAAACTAACAAAGTCATTAGTTGCATTATGTGGAAACTAACACAGTCATTAGTTGCATTATGTGGAAACTAACAAAGTCATTAGTTGCATTATGTGGAAACTAACAAAGTCATTAGTTGCATTATGTGGAAACTAACAAAGTCATTAGTTGCATTATGTGGAAACTAACAAAGTCATTAGTTGCATTATGTGGAAACTAACAAAGTCATTAGTTGCACTATGTGAAAACTAACAAAGTCATTAGTTGCATTATGTGGAAACTAACAAAGTCATTAGTTGCATTATGTGGAAACTAACAAAGTCATTAGTTGCATTATGTGGAAACTAACAAAGTCATTAGTTGCATTATGTGAAAACTAACAAAAAATTAGTTGCATTATGTGGAAACTAACAAAGTCATTAGTTGCATTATGTGGAAACTAACAAAGTCATTAGTTGCATTATGTGGAAACTAACAAAGTCATTAGTTGCATTATGTGAAAACTAACAAAGTCATTAGTTGCATTATGTAGAAACTAACAAAGTCATTAGTTGCATTATGTGAAAACTAACAAAGTCATTAGTTGCATTATGTGGAAACTAACAAAGTCATTAGTTGCATTATGTGGAAACTAACAAAGTCATTAGTTGCATTATGTGGAAACTAACAAAGTCATTAGTTGCATTATGTGAAAACTAACAAAGTCATTAGTTGCATTATGTGAAAACTAACAAAGTCATTAGTTGCATTATGTGGAAACTTACAAAGTCATTAGTTGCATTATGTGAAAACTAACAAAGTCATTAGTTGCATTATGTGGAAACTAACAAAGTCATTAGTTGCATTATGTGGAAACTAACAAAGTCATTAGTTGCATTATGTGGAAACTAACAAAGTCATTAGTTGCATTATGTGGAAACTAACAAAGTCATTAGTTGCATTATGTGGAAACTAACAAAGTCATTAGTTGCATTATGTGGAAACTAACAAAGTCATTAGTTGCATTATGTGGAAACTTACAAAGTCATTAGTTGCATTATGTGGAAACTAACAAAGTCATTAGTTGCATTATGTGGAAACTAACAAAGTCATTAGTTGCATTATGTGAAAACTTACAAAGTCATTAGTTGCCTGATGTAAAAACTTACAAAGTCATTAGTTGCCTGATGTAAAAACTTACAAAGTCATTAGTTGCCTGATGTAAAAACTTACAAAGTCATTAGTTGCCGTATGTGGAAACTTACAGTGCCATGAATTGACAGAGAGCTCGAATAATTGTATCATGTTTATGGACATACGGTCTTTATGACAATTGGCCTAGGGAAACACACACAAAACTATTGTAATTTATTTAATACGCCTCAAATAAACTGATTGAACGATTGTTAAGATCACACCAGACATCAGTTCAGTTGGTAGTTCACAATTCAGTTAACAATTCGGCCTATGACTAGGGAAGGTGGATATTTCGATACACATGTGTAGCCTGTAGCGAGTAATGTTTCCATGTTAAATATGGAGGCTATTGGTCAAATATTCCTCTAGATATTGACCAGACAACAGTTCAGTTAGCAGTTCACAATTCAGTTAACAATTCGGCCCCTGACTAGGGAAGGTGGATATTTCGATACACACTTGTAGCCTGTAGCGAGTAATGTTTCTGTGTTAAATATGGAGGCTATTGGTCAAATATTTCTCTAGATATTGGCCAGACAACAGTTCAGTTAGCAGTTCACAATTCAGTTAACTATTCAGTCTATGGCTAGGGAAGGTGGATATTTATTTTGATATCTATGCGCAACCATCTGAAAATCTTGCATTCCGTTTAAATATGAAGGCTCTGGATAAACTACTTCTTGATTTATTGACCAGACAACAGTTCATGTTCGATCGATTCGAAAACTATATGAAGTTGAATAATCTAGATGTGAAATAAGAGTTTAGTTCTTGACGAGTCCTTTATACTTACTTTGCCAGCGAAATATAAATAATCTCTCTCAAGTAAAGTAAATCTGTGCCACTTCAAGATCTCATGGTCACACTAACGGCACTATTCCCTAGCAGCATGGTCACACTTACGGCACTATTCCTTATCAGCATGGTCACACTTACGGCACTATTCCCTATCAACATGGTCACACTTACGACAATATTCCCTAGCAGCATGGTTACACTTACGGCACTATTCCCTATCAACATGGTCACACTTACGGCACTATTCCCTAGCAACATGGTCACACTTACGACACTATTCCCTAGCAACATGGTCACACTTACGACACTATTCCCTAGCAGCATGGTCACACTTACGACACTATTCCCTAGCAACATGGTCACACTTACGACAATATTCCCTAGCAGCATGGTTACACTTACGACAATATTCCCTATCAGCATGGTTACACTTACGACAATATTCCCTATCAGCATGGTTACACTTACGACAATATTCCCTATCAGCATGGTGACACTTACGGCAATATTCCCTAGCAACATGGTCACACTTACGGCACTATTCCCTAGCAACATGGTCACACTTACGGCACTATTCCCTAGCAACATGGTCACACTTACGGCACTATTCCCTAGCAACATGGTCACACTTACGGCACTATTCCCTAGCAGCATGGTCACACTTACGGCACTATTCCCTAGCAACATGGTCACACTTACGGCACTATTCCCTAGCAGCATGGTCACACTTACGGCACTATTCCCTATCAACATGGTCACACTTACGGCACTATTCCCTATCAACATGGTCACACTTACGACACTATTCCCTAGCAGCATGGTCACACTTACGGAAATATTCCCTATCAACATGGTCACACTTACGGCACTATTCCCTAGCAGCATGGTGACACTAACGGCACTATTCCCTAGCAACATGGTCACACTTACGGCACTATTCCCTAGCAACATGGTCACACTTACGGCACTATTCCCTAGCAACATGGTCACACTTACGGCACTATTCCCTAGCAACATGGTCACACTTACGGCACTATTCCCTAGCAACATGGTCACACTTACGGCACTATTCCCTAGCAACATGGTCACACTTACGGCACTATTCCCTAGCAGCATGGTCACACTTACGGCACTATTCCCTATCAACATGGTCACACTTACGACAATATTCCCTATCAGCATGGTGACACTTACGGCAATATTCCCTAGCAACATGGTCACACTTACGGCACTATTCCCTAGCAACATGGTCACACTTACGGCACTATTCCCTAGCAACATGGTCACACTTACGGCACTATTCCCTAGCAACATGGTCACACTTACGGCACTATTCCCTAGCAGCATGGTCACACTTACGGCACTATTCCCTAGCAACATGGTCACACTTACGGCACTATTCCCTAGCAGCATGGTCACACTTACGGCACTATTCCCTATCAACATGGTCACACTTACGGCACTATTCCCTATCAACATGGTCACACTTACGACACTATTCCCTAGCAGCATGGTCACACTTACGGAAATATTCCCTATCAACATGGTCACACTTACGGCACTATTCCCTAGCAGCATGGTGACACTAACGGCACTATTCCCTAGCAACATGGTCACACTTACGGCACTATTCCCTAGCAACATGGTCACACTTACGGCACTATTCCCTAGCAGCATGGTCACACTTACGGCACTATTCCCTATCAACATGGTCACACTTACGGCACTATTCCCTAGCAACATGGTCACACTTACGGCACTATTCCCTAGCAACATGGTCACACTTACGGCACTATTCCCTAGCAGCATGGTCACACTTACGGAAATATTCCCTATCAACATGGTCACACTTACGGCACTATTCCCTAGCAACATGGTCACACTTACGACACTATTCCCTAGCAGCATGGTCACACTTACGGCACTATTCCCTATCAACATGGTCACACTTACGGCACTATTTCCTAGCAACGAATTTACTCGAGAAAATACGATAACCAAGACTAGTTGCATCCGACCCTGATGTATTCGATTTTGGTCGTATGCTACAAATCTCATGCGTCAATTCGCACCGTGAGAACGGGCCTTAACTGACATTGTTTTTTCAAAACGAAGCTTTAAAAAAATGTGGCTTGGTGATTTACGAAGGCATTGATAAAATTTGGGCTGAAATGTGAGAAATGCTTCATGTAATCCTTAATTCAATGCCGTTTGGAAAAAAGATCGCAAAGACATATGCCTCGTACCAATGAAAAGGAAAAATAAGCGAGAGAAAAAAAGAGGTGAAAACAGCAAAGGCCAACAGGAGAAAAAATGGACCACTTCTTTTCACAGCCGTCACTAACAAGAAAGCTTATCTATTGTAAAAATAAAAATTATTTACTGTAAATACCCATGATTCCAGGGTATACGACATGATATTCACACAGAGCTAAGACGAAAATTAAAAAAAAATATGCTTCTTTTAAACTGAGCGTTTTGCTCCCAAGGATGGCGTTAAACCGACGACGGGGCTTTTCGGGACAGTGAACATGGATGAACTTGGTAGTATCTAGGGAACAGTGAATTATTAATAGCATTTAAACACTGGTCTATTTTGAGAGAGAATAAAACATGCTTGTAAGGTTTGTGAACCGTGAAACTGTTATTAGAAGCCAGTGATGCGATTTAGACATAAAGGAACTTGATGCTCAAACAACACAATTGACACAACTCAACCTTAAATAATAAAGCTATAGATATGTACGTTTTTACGATTAGTAAACCCTAGGATGTCGTTCAATGACGTCAGTAGTGACAACCTCCTGTGCAATTTGACAAAAAATTGACCTAAATTTTAATTAAAAACGTCGCGATTTTGGATTTCCTCACCACGATGTTAGCTTCAGCTTGTTAACAATACTATACATGAGAGTATAAAAAAGGTCAAAGGTACTACACCCCCCCCCCCCCCCCCCCCCTTCTCCAACCAACAAAAAGCGAGTGGAAAAATTGTAAATACACGCCTGATTGATCAAGGCCAAGGACGTATACTTCGCCCGAGGGGAAACAGAGGGATATCTTAAGTGCTTCAAAGTTTTTCAATATTCTTCTTACAATTCTTATTACCATGGTGATGACACTGAAAACTAGCTGTGTATGAGCTTGTGAAAAAAAAAATACCTGGCAGGAGATTGTTTTCATTTTTGGAAGGTGTATCCAAGACTGATTCTATTGGTCGCAATATTCAGATAACTTGAGAAAACCTTCTTGTAGCTACACAAGTTAAAACTTTCGAAGCAAGACCCACGCCGTATTGAATACCCTGTCTACAATGGTAATTAGTATTTCAAATTCATGATATTATAATATATATTGAAATAGGGAGAATGGGGCTCCGTTATATCCGGTTTAAACAAATCTTCTTTTGTTTTAGTCGCAGTCTTACGTTGACAGGACAGCAGAAGCGGTGTTCTTGCAGTAAGTTAAATAAGATTGTTACTAACATTGTGGCTTAACGTTGGGGCTCTCTGAGGGAGATATTGAATAATTTCACATTGCCACTGGGAATTGGCACATATATGTACATCTCATTTATGAAATTCACATCCATAACTATACTCCCGTTAAAACACAAACAGATATGAGAAAACTAAACAAAAGAAGGGGTTTGCGTTGAAATAGAATCAGCTAATTGTTCGCCATATTTGTCAAGAATTATGAGATAAGATCTTTCTTCATATACCAATCTTGGATATGTACGGTAGTTTTAAAAACAGCATAGACTCAAAATGTACTCATACATCCCGGCTATTTGAACGTTGTCCGTTACTACCACACATTTTCGGTTCGTACGGGTAACTGGCTTTACTGATATTTATTATCTAAACGCCAATCTGTTAGTTTTCCAAGGCACTTCATACACTCACGAGGATCGAAAATTATTTAAAAAACCCAATTTACATCGATCATCAAACTGAACAAGCACGTACATTTGTCACGAAATATCGTTTTCTTGCCATGTAAGATGCATTTGCCCTCTAGTGCCATCCATCGTGTTGTATTTCCGCTTCCTGTGCTAAAACCCTTAGACATTCGCCAATAATCAAAGCTATGGAGTTGGTACACAGTTGCACTTCCAGATCATGGTACGAAATGTCTGAGAGTTTTAGTTCATTTTTTATTCTTTTTTCCCGCGCTCCTGCAATTTACTTCCACGACATTTTCTACCTTTTTTGAAAGGAAACTGTCTGTATTTAAGACTGAAAACAATTTTGAATGAGTACAATGAGAACAAGTTACATGTAGGTCTTAAAAAGACACCGTGTGTCTGAGGCAAAGTACTGATAACAAATTCCCGCATTATAATGCCGTACATTTATTGGGAAGATGTTAGGTAGTCCGAAATATCTGCGATGATGATGTAAGACATTTTCTGACAGATAGGCCATCATCATCGTCAGAACGCATTTGATCAATTTACTGGGAATTTCTTGCCACCCTTCGAGGTGGCAAGACCACCTCTCGTTTCTCATAAAAAATATCAAGATTCTCTTCATAACTTTTAAAAAATAAAATTATTAAGCTGTACTTTAATGATTTCCCTTTCTCCTCGCACCAATCTTAAGTCTGTACGTCGACACAAGCCATAGATCTGCCCGGTTAAATTTCAAACTGTACCAAACCTTTCCGAAATCAGCCATTTGCACAATCTTTCATGGATTCGTCACTATGACGCGAAAGGTCAACCAGTCACATGATTAGTTCAGCTGAAGCAGTTGTTCTGTGTATACTTAAGCCAAACTATCACGTGATCGCCTGCTAGTGGGTAGTCATGTGACAGGTTGACATTTTACATCATATGACGTGTCGACGTACAGACTTAAGATTGGTGCGAGGAGAAAGGGAAATCATTAAAGTGGCATGAGCTGCCAAAATTCACACTTTTTTCATAATTTCTGATTGTCACGACAGTAAGAGGCTTTGAAGGCCATCGAAAAACTAAATGATTGGCGTTGGAAAAAGGAAAATCCATACAGTATGTGACCTGTACGAACCGAAAACATGTTCGAAAAGTAAACAAAATTTAAATAACCGGGACGACCATTCATTCATTCTAAGCCAAAGTTAGTTCAAAACAATACTTTATCGTATATTTTCGAGACTAGAAGCACTTAAAAGCTTCTGAATTATACGTTTTCAGAAAAATAGCCAATAATTTCAACATTCTGTTTTAATGTCAAAATATCGACATTTTGGCAGCTCATGTCCCTCTAAAGTACGGCTTAGCAATTTTATTTTTTTGATCAGAAACGAGAGGTGGTCTTGCCACCTCGAAGGGTGGCAAGAAATTCCCGGTAAATTGATCAAATGCGTTCTGACGATGATGATGGCCTATCTGTCAGAAAATGTCTTACATCATCATCGCAGATATTTCGGACTAGATGTTAGGATGATCTCTGATAAACTTCTTTACCCCGATAAGTTTTAAACGATTTAAGAGTCCCTTTGCAGCTGGGTTGCTTGCCTCTAATTTAGCTAGACATGATGTTCGGGGGCCCCAGAGCGGGCCGTTGAACACTTACAGTCTGATCCGTCATTTCGCCGTCTTTTAACTTTTTGTGGTTTTGTCTTATAATATAGAAAATAAAGAAGAAGTTGGACAATTCAGTTTTTTAGATAGATAAATATTAGTAACGCTCTCACAACTCAATACAGTAGGGCTTACCCAAGTAGGACCTCTGTTTACATCCACCCAAAACAGTCCGTCAGACAGTAAACAATGTAGCACGAAGTTGCCACGAATTGCTCGTTAATTGTACAGTTTTGGCTGAAAATCGACCTACTGCCTGGATTTATCATTCAAATGAGTAGAAACATTATGCGAAATGTAAACAATAATACACAACTAAGAGTGTGCTTCGGTCTATGTAAATAAGTCAGAATACATGTAAAATGACCCCTGTCCAATATTTTTGTCTGTATCTAAAATTTTGTCCCCTGTTGCAATGTAAAATTTCCGTTCAAGACTTCCGATGGTCTACTGAAAGCACCCACCAAGTCCTCTTGCTCAATGAAAATTAGAGTCGGTGTCAAAACATTAACATTCCCGCTATTGGGAAATGAAACTGTGCACTATCTCCTGACAAAGCAAAATGTTTTGTTTTCCCCAATTTGGTAGTCGCATAGTTTATTTGTTATGCTGTTCTTTTAAATCTAAAAGTGGTTTTCATTGTGCACAGATTGTTCGAGAGTATACGGTTTCGATCAAGTGGAACTTACCCTCCATTGAATGATTCTCAGAAGAACCAAGTGCGCTCCACATGGGCAAGCTACGTACACGGTGACCCGACTGAGACCGGAATTCAGCTCTTCCTAAGGTACGCAAACACTGTCACAAACAGTTCCGAAACATTTATAGAACATAATATACCTTCTAAACGTAGATTTACCCCATAATCACAAAGACGTTGAGTCTGTACTAACGCATTGATACACGGAAAAAGCATATATTTAGCTTTACTTTTTTAGGTTGTTTGAAAAAAATCCACGCACCAAGGAAAAGTTCGACTTCGCACGAGGAACCGCTGCCGGACAGTTCCAGAATAACTCTCGTGTGATCTTCCACGTGACCAGAGTTATCAAATACTTAGGAATGGTGGTTGACAACCTGGACAACTTGGAAGATGTAGTGCCCATTTTGAAACAACTTGGAGGTCGCCATGGTACCCAAGGATACAACATCCCTGCGGAATACTTCCCGGTACGTGATCTAGCTGTGCTAAGATAAGTTACATAACTTCTCACACAGTAGAGGAACAGCTTAAATAAAGCTAAATACAGACACACCTGGTTTACGCGACGGAGTAAGAGAAACGTTAAAGGTGGCCCGCATCAGTTTGTGATCAGATTTACAGTAAATAGCAATATAACTTATTCAAATGGCGTCAAAACGACGTTCATGAATAATTTAGCTTTCTGTCATATAAATTTAATGTTTAAAAGTTGATTGCTTGATTGTTTGGTGTTTTACGCCGCGCTCAACATTATTTCACGTATATGGCGGCGTTGCCAGTTTTATTGTGGGAGGAAACCGGGCTCTATGCCCGGAAGAAACCCACGACGTTCCGGTGGAAACTGGCAACCATCCCTCACGTTCGAGTGTTTAAAACTACAAAAACAACAAAACACTGTTAAGTCATCAATAGCGGGGAAGTTTGAGACTCAGGAGACAAAAGTCTATTCAGGGGACGAACAGAATTTACTTGAACGACTCTGCTCGTCCACCTGACACTGGTAGGTAGCTAAATTCTTCATGAACGCGATTACTGCTGTTTTGAGACGATTTGAGTTATATTGTTATTTCAGTGTCTAAATCGGACATCATACTGCCCGCTCAGAAGTGGGCAGTCTACTCCGGAGTTTTGAACCCTGACTCAAAATTCAGTACAGTAACAGTCAATTTACCATATGAAAAGACATCTTCATTTCAATGTCGATTTTTTTTATCTCTTGTATAACATCTGGTACAACTAAGTAACTCTCTTCCATGTCTTTCTTTAGCGATAACTCGAGATAAAAATATGTAATGTCACATTTAAATAGGAGTTAACCATATCTAACTAATCCTCGAACAATGAACACATACTAATGGAATTAGATCTACAACATTAAAAACCATGATTAGAATGATACAAATTATAATATTGTAATATTTCCATTGGTAGTATCTTGGGGAGGCAATGGTTGACAAAATGAAGGAGAAGACCACCAACTTTAATCGTGGAGCTGAGGAGGCCTGGAGAGAGTTGTATGGTTGGGTAGTGGCCCAGATTGTTAGCGGACAAAAGGAATACCCTGCAGAACATACTGCCTAATAATACATCCCTCCTCAAACGCCAAGGTCACTACTAAAAGCGAAGATAACAAAAATATTAAATGGCCCGTAAAAGCCAAAGGCCGTGACCTTTTTATATAAGCATACATTATAGTGACTTATACTGCAGGCTATTTTGAGATAATTCATATAGAATCACATGCATTCTGCTTTTTCAATTAAATTTACCCGCTGCCCCAGCACACAGCACCCCGTGAAGAAAGTATGTACATCAAGTATATGATTGATTGATTGATTGTTTGGTGTTTTACGCCGAATATATACTATTTGCTGTGGAAACCTTTTGTCCAGTTTATTATTAGACCGTTGAACCACTCTTTGAAAATAGAATAAAATTGTTGTTAAACTATGTTTGGTTTTTTTGTATGATGTTTTGCAGAGGAACATACGTAGTATAAGACTACAGGTAGAACAGCATATTCAGTTAGTGCTTGATGTTCTTGGTATTTTGTGGATGCCATTTTATTGCAAATTGTGTTGAGTTATCGAAAGTATTGAAGGGTATTTTGTCATGGACGGAGTGTTGAATAATTCAAGAAGAACCACTTACGCAAACTGATGCGAAAATCACTGGTTCTACGGAGTGACCCGAATTCACCAAGACAAATCTTCGGTACTTATTCTGTTAATCTACCACCGGCAAATATAATGCATCTATCTATAGAGTACCGGTGTTACTGACTGAAACGAAGAATTCCAATAAACAATTTTTATTGCACAGCTTCCGATTATTTTATAGTAAATTATGCTTTATAAATCCTGGTGTGGAAGTTTCCTAGGTCATGTCCACGACGGAAGGTCACGTAGGAACCCCTTACTGGTCACAACATAAACACGTACAGAACAAGGGACACAACTCTATTCAATTAAACGTTTCAAACGGATCCTCTTTTCTGTCATTTGAAGGTTTTGGCTCACTACACCCAACCTGATTTTTAGTTTGGCCAAATAACTTAGGTGCCTTCAGCCAATCTTTGAAAGTCACTCAAACATAGCATCAGAGGGAGAATCATTACGGTTTTTATCGATATGGCAATGTTTATTCATCGTACACATCGTGTACAACAAACCTTTCTAAAGAAGTTTCGAATCTCGATAATCTTTGATGCGTAGATTAATGGATTCAATAGACTGTTAAGAAATCCTACAGCCACGAGAAAGGTAAACACCGGGAAGCTGGTCTCGTTCGGGTCCCGCCCTTTGGACGCCCCAACCAAGGAGTACATAGCTGAAATAATAAGAACAAAAGTATATGTAAGACTAAGGAGCCAGTAGGCCCTAAATATTTGGGAATATATTTTGGTATTGTGTGTTTAGGTAAGTTGTGACGAACAACGGACAAGGAAACTATTGAGAGCCATTACACAACAGCTGTAGGTAAATGTTTCCAATAGGTGTCATCTATAATCGACATGTTGGTGGCAGTGGGCACCTATGTAAATCCAAGTGACAACATATTTACTTTAGTTGACATAGAAATACATCTTCCAATGGGGTTGTGCTCATTCCCTTAGTCTGCCACAAGCCTTCCATCGATGCGGACTCGAATCAAACTAAAAATATCTTGGTGGGTTTTCACTTGATTGTCGTATGTGGATTTCCTCCTGGCAAATAGCCCAGTTTCCTCCCCCACGAAATCTGGCAACTCCGCCACATGATTGAAATAATCTTGAGCGGGGCGGAAAACACCAATCAATCCAAACGGGTTGAGGGGCGTCGGCGTTTGAGAAGTTTAGGCACGATAACAAATTGTAGGCAGCTACCCATCGAAGGCCCGGGGTTCTTCCCTCCCCACTAAACCTGACAACAACCCGATATAAGTGAAATAATTTTAAAAATTCATTAATAAATCAAACATGTAAGAGCCTTGCAAACGTTTCTATAACCGACGACAGTTGAATGAAATTACAGCTTCTGATGACATGTCAGCTTACTGTCTGCCGACGACAAATGAATGAAATTACGGCTTATGATGACATGTCAGCTTACCGTCTGCCGGCGACAAATGAATGAAATTACGGCTTATGATGACATGTCAGCTTACCGTCTGCCGAGGACAAATGAATGAAATTACGGCTTATGATGACATGTCAGCTTACCGTCTGCCTAGGACAAATGAATGAAATTACGGCTTATGATGACATGTCAGCTTACCGTCTGCCGAGGACAAATGAATGAAATTACGGCTTATGATGACATGTCAGCTTACCGTCTGCCGACGACAAATGAATGAAATTACGGCTTATGATGACATGTCAGCTTAAGGGGCTTTCACAATTGAGACTTTCGCCGCACGGTCAAAATACTGAAATCGATCGCACGGTGGAGATAAAATTGTTCGGGCCGTAGTAGAATCAGAAAAATTACCGCAAGAAAATAATCCATTTTACGATTGGCCGGGGCATCGTAAGGGCGTTGCAAGGTTCCCGCACGTTTTAATCCACGAATCTCTTGCGGCGAACCGCGCGGAATGACGCAAGCAACGCACGTCTAGCGCATATAATCCGTGAGACAGTTGCGCGGAGGTGCTACGTGATTGGTTGGAACGTGCGGCGTGCCGCAAGATGCATCGTGCGTCATTGTTAGAAAAGCACACCTGAGTTTTTTTTTCGCACGGTGAACGCAAGGCGACGCAAGACCAAGACGCCGCAAGGTTGGCGGAACAAGAAATTTAAAAAAACAACCGTGCGTCAAGATACAACGGTTTACGGCGAACGTACTAGCGCCCGCACGGATCAGAGGTAATAAAAAAATTCGCACGGCCGAAAATTGCATTCCATGTGCACACCAAACTTTTCTGCGGCTCTTGCGGCACAAACATCCCGCACGGTAAGGTGCGGTTGCCCGCAAGGAAGGCTGCGGTCCATCGTACGGAAGGTCATGACCGCAAGAGCCGTAAACCCGCCGTATCTCAATTGTGAACTGCCTTTTACCGTCTGCCGAGGACAAATGAATGTATACATAATGTCAACATAATTACAGGTCATGATTCTCTTTCCCAAGGGATTAGACCATACATTGAGATAAAACCATCTTGTGTATGCATAAAATAGCCACGCACAGAGTGTCCACAGAGTGAATTTTAGTTACCTTTCGTGTAGCTTTTAGTAACTAAATGCATTGTATGATGTAGAAAAAGTATATATCCTTTCCAAAAAGTCTAAATTCCCAACGCGAATGTGACGTTAGATATACATGTAGGCCTATATTTCTAATGGATGTTTATATTTTTAATTTTTTTCTGGAATATCTTTTTTCCACCCTGCTCGTACCATTGCGAAATTTGCCAGTTCCCAGTGGATTCTTGATTACTTCCCAATGTTAATGTTGATTGTGCATTACCCTTCGTATCTGATGAATCAATACCCTTGATCCATAAACATATAAATTGTACCTTCACCTGCCACGGTAAATAATAACAGTTTGTTTACCCAGTCGGTTTATCGATCACAGAGGCTTTAGATAGACGATGTAATCTTTCAAAAGGAAGCAAATCGATCGAAACCGTTTTCTAGGAAAGGCAAAATCTCACACACGCAAACATTATTGAAAACCAGCATTGATCTTTTGTTTCAATGGAATCTCAGTTATGTAGTTAAAGAAAACCCTCCCCTTAAGCCTGGCGCAGACGGGGGAATATAGCTGCGCCCTCGGTCACTCGTGGCAGGCAGCGCAGCAGAAAATTTTAGAGCACACGGTATCCCTTTCCACTCTCATGAATGTGTGTCATGTGACTTTTAGTACCCACGTGACAGATAATGCCGCCATGTTGTTATTATGTTTCCAATCACATGTCCCTGTAAACTAATTCTATTGGTCAGTTAAATGTTCCAGCTGCGCCTTTGGCGCGGGCTGTCCGCAGACGGTGCGCCATCAACCACTCGTGCCACAAAATATCAAACACGATAGATATTTTCCACAACGCCACTTGTGGCCAAAATCACACCAAAAGTTCGCCGCACACGGTGGAAAGGGCTGCGCTGCCTGCCACGAGTGACCGAGGGCGCAGCTATATTCCCCCGTGTGCGCCAGGCTTAATCATGATAGAAACACGTCCAACTCTGGTATTTATTGAAGGTGGCGTCACACACTGCCGGACATCACATTCAGAATATCACACGATGGTCAAAAGTTTCAACTTTTTTCGACTTCGGCTCTAAATCAGGATATCCGTGTGGCCTTCGTGTGTCATCGTAGGACAATCTTAAGCCTTTTTGAGGGTCCGGGATTAAGTTCGTGTGTGAGCGAACTTTTATTGGCATGTCAAAAAATTTGCCTATGGTCACACGCACTATCCTTTTGTGTATCATTCGTGTGGACATCGGGCCCATCGTATGGTAATCGTGTATATACCGTGTTTCCATTGCTTAATGTTCGTATAAACTTTAACTCGAACATCATTTAACACTGACGCCAAGTTTATGCAAAGGCGAGTAGATGTCTACAGGACGTGGTGAGACATGCTGGACACCTTCGTGTTTCTTATTTCAGCTATCACGAACAGTACCAGATAGCAACACGACTATAATGATATATACAATGCGAGTTATAAGTCTAGCTATATTGTATTTTTAACACTATAACACGCGGGCACATGGAAACTCTTCTAGTCTAAATAACCACGGAGACAAGTTTATAATTGTGTTAAAAAGGGGCGTATCATTTAGACGTTTATACCCAATCATCAGTGGTTATAATAAACCACAACCCATGCTATTTCATTACGTTGACGACAGGCAGGAGTTTGACCTTAGTCAGTAGAATTTTCTGGAAAAGATAATTTGGCGAAAAATCCTCAGTATTTTTGTTAAAGCTAACATGTCGAATCGCTATAGGTTTTAGATAGTAATCAATTAGCTGTGATATTCTTTAACGTACACTACCGAAATCTGAGATAATAGGACGCCCTGGGGGCATTGGAGGCTTGGGTCATTTTTTCAATGGGTTTGTGTATTTTCGAAATATACAGTACCCTGCTTAGAATTAAGGTCAGATTCAAAAGAGCATATTTCGTTTTATAATTTAGCTTTTTTCTTCAAGGGAACGAAGAATTCTATTGCAATTTCCAACATTTTCAGGCCTTATTTCCTCACCAAGTTTTTTGTAATAAAGGGTTGTTTAGTTGCCGTTCTACCTCCTCAATCATAATCCTGTCTGGACATAAATGTTATAACTACTGTTGAGCATTTATCAGCAGGTTTTATAACGATATATGTTTTAATACTTTAGGCAAGACGTTCTGACTAAGTAGGGTTATGTTGGTTTCTAGGATTAGCTAAACCATCAAATTTCCTTGATACAGAGGACCTTGATATTTTTTAATTAGAGTCCGAAAGGAATTGAAATTGGCACCAGGAAAACATTTTACCTGCATATCGATCAGGATGGGGGTCATGGTTAATTCTAGACAGATTAGAATCCCCAAGTAATAGTACTTTCTTATCTACATTAGGAATGTGCCAGTTAGAGGAGGGGTGCCGAAATTTCCAAAATTTATAATTAGCTAAGTTATTCCGAGGGTTGCGCTGACCTCTCGGAGGGGATATCACTGCATCTGAATGTCTCATAGGGGAATAGGCTGACAAAACTGGAGAGAGGGGAGGAATAAAGGGGACAGAGGTACTAGGTCTAGGAGAAGGGACCCTAGTAGAAACTGGGGAAACAGAAGATCGAGTTATAAGCCTAGGAATCCGTGACTGCAGGGGTGGGGACGAGGTCACAGATGTCGACGGACTGACAGACTGAAGGGATTGGGCAGAGAGTGGTGAACTAACCTGGGGAGTGGCAACAGAAGTGGCAGAATTAGTGAGGTAAAGAGAAGAATAAAATTTCTGAATGGTTGAAAGTTGTAATTTACCTTTATAATTATGTTTGCCTCGTTTCGATGCATTATTGAAAGCACTGTCAAAGTTTAGACCATTGGATGACCTGACTGAAATCACCTGTGCTTTTAATCTATTAAAACAAGCTTCATAATGGGAAATCATCTCATGTATGATCTTAAGGGCCCAATTTTCTGTACGCGATCAAACGCAATATCAACTTCCTGATTGCGTTGAGCGCGTTTTAGAAAAGAATTTAGCTCCAGCTTACGACCAACATGTCGAGTACCTTTAGGTGGCATGATCTAAATGATTCAGAAATGGACACATGTTTTCGTGTTACCATCGCCTTCTGGAAGACCTCTCGTGTGTTGTTCAAATAGGCATCGTGTCGCCTTCGTTTCTAACTTCCCCGGGATCACCACCGCGACAACATCGGCAGTATATTACATTTTTTGCATTCGTATGATGCCCGAGACATGGGGTCCGGCAATGTGTGTGCCCGCATAAGTTCATATAATAGTGCTCATCATAGCTACTGGATGACGTCATCGAGACTGGGGATGTCAGTCTGTTGTCTATGCTTGCCTTTTGTTTTTAAAACAAACCCAAGACGCGATGGCAAAACTTGAAATTGGCATAAGCTAAAAGAATAACTATATCTTTAAAAAGTTATCAGGTCTGCTCGTAGACAAAAGAATGGGGAAAACACCCCACATAAAACAGCTAACATTTTTTTTATCATAGGGTGACCAACTTTCAGTTTTAAATAGAAAATAAAGTAAACTACTAAAAACATTTTTTTAAAAAATTAAAGTTAATGTGTTAGAATAGAAATATTCTCTGTGCATACGCTGGGATAACTGCCTGAAAAAAGTGTCCACATATTCTTAACTCGAATCTACAACAACTACTGTACATAGCAACGCACACAGATTAACTGTTTATATAGTATCGATTTACTAAGATAGAATATAATGGAATAAGCCGATGAAATTGAGACCATTCATAAGCAATCAATATCTTTATTCATCGATTAACTTTTGATATATACTGTAGTTTATTAATAATGTCATCCCCTTCATACAATATAGGTATGACGCTATAATACAGGGTGGACTTCATAAAACTACAGAAGTAAATTCCCCAATGCAGGATAACATTTGCATTTGAACAACTGACTATTCTTCGACAGATTTTGCATTATATTTCAGAAAACTGGATTCCTCTTGTTTAAAAATGTGGTTAGTTTAGCTTAAATCATTCTTTGTTCCATTTGGTTAGCTAGCAGTGGCACGTGTTGCCAAATATAGGAGAACTTTCGTTGAAACAAAAGCACAAAAAAGAACTTTCCGCTTCCAATCTAGGAGATCATGTTAAGGTGGATTTTATAAGCAACAAAATCCGTAAAATGTACTAATACATCAATATTGGCATACATCTTTTGGGTGTGTTTCGAAAAAAATATCCGAGTTCAGACTTTGGGTGGGTTTTAAAGCGCTATATGTGGGAACTGTTAGTTTAAGTACATGTTTTGGTAGGAAGCGGTGTTATAAACCTTGTTGGCTAGTTATTCATAAAGCCTGTCGAAAGAGATTGATGGTTAACGAGTAAACATTGCATTGGCATTAATACCATTGACTCTCTTCATTGTCCAACTGAATTGTATCACTAAGTAATAGATATTTATTTTTTTGCTGCAGTGACCTGTTCTGGGGGGAAAAACCCCCACATTGGATTGTACACGTATGATGAGTTTGTGTGCATTTGCCATTGTGCAGATATTGGTCGGAAACTATGAAGCACTTAGGTGAACACGGAGATTTATATTAACACGTATTGTATTTCCGTTAATACAAATGTGTTTTTGTGAATACAGAAATAAAATAAACAAATTAGAACAAACATTCATATGGTCCAAGCGCATATAAATCCAGCAAGCAGTTAATGGCGTCACTAAATGGAGTAAACTGTGGGGCTTTAGATTTTAGATAAGTCCGAAGCTGTATTGTTTACCAGACGACATGTGCAGTTACAAAACCCTCTATGTTTAGATGGTTCCAACATTGAAACGTGTAATCAGTTCAAATACCTTGGGGTTGTGTTTGATAAATATTTAAAATGGTCAAAACAAACAGATATGGTGATTATAAATTGTCATCAAGCATTAACTTTAATGAGGCCTGTGTCGGGTATAACATGGGGCGCTGACAAATCCTGTCTATTACTGTTATATAGAGCTCTAGTTAGATCTAGGCTTGACTATTGTTCAGAATCGTACTCTTACACCAGTGTCAAATAAAGAAGACGACTCTGTGCCGTGTACTGGTCTTAGGATATGCACTGGGACTCCAAATCATGTGCAAGGAATGGTCTTTAGGGTTTAGACGATTGAGGCGTACTTTTAAATTTGCAATTTTACTAAAATCATCAGAGTTTGGACCCAAGCTCCTATCATCGTTATCAACCGTCTCATCCACTCAATGTTCAGATGATGCAACGCTGCCATACATATTATTGACTTACAGATCGCACTGTGGCGCCACCTTTCCTCACTTTTACTTGAAATTCTCTAGCATTTGTCTGGCAATGATGATGATCAATCATGTCAAATTTGGAATCATTCCGTTGATAAATGTATTGTTTACATCTATTTGAAATACACATTTTGACTTTAAAATGAAGTTTGATTTAACCGACCTACGTCATGTTTTCTATTAGAAAAGGTGGTATTATGTTTGATAACTATCGACACCTGCCCACGCGGATTACCTGATCAGGTTTGTATGTGCTTCATCTACATGTTGTATATACATACCTAAGGGTAGCCAGCAAATTAAGAACGCCCCAACCAGAAAGAAAATTGACCAAACAACATCTCTTGATTTTCGAACTACCGCCCCGGTTTCCGAAGCGCAGATTTGCTTCCTGTGTCTGGCTGATACAATATAAAGTCTAGAATAAGCAATTATCATTGACACGGCTGGTGCAAGTCCGATCGAAACAATAAATATTATATATGTGTCGTTAAAGGTCTCAAAAAAGCTTGCAGTTTTGATTTTTGGTTTGTGCCAGCCGAGTAAAGGTAAAAGTCCCAGTGCAACACACAATAACCAGGTAATCATACACATTATATAATGTTTCCGCGTTGTTATGAATTCCATATAACGGAGATGCATGACTACTTTCAGATAACGGTCCACAGTCAAAAAGTTCAGGAAAAAAGTAGACGACAACATTAAAGCACAGAAAAATCCCATTCGAAAAAGATACTCATAGTCATTACTCCACCCTGCAATGTTTAGTACAGCTACATAGCAGATAAAAATGCCGGTGAAAAAATCTGATGTGGCAAGATTTTGGATGAAAACGTTTCCCGGAGTTTGGCGAATTCGTTTTTCTTTGATAAAACCAATTATAACAATTCCATTTAGAGTAATTGAAGATATTCCAACCAGAGCTAAAACACAGTTAACGACAACAACAGTTGGGAAATCCAAGTATTGGATACTCATTGTGCTGTCGTTTGTCATACCGCCAGATTCGTCGACCAAAATTGCTTCAGCAATGTCTGTAATATATCTATCGATATGTGATAACATACGCTATGTTTAAAGTATTCGACTGAACTGTATTCTGAAACCTGTGCTTCATCATCATCGAAAAGATAAACTGATAGTAACAGATCGGGTTAGATTGTAAAATCGATTTATACATTATCAGGATGGTCCTAAAAGCACGTATCTGAATCCACTACCATCCTGCAGGGGATTGTGAAAGAGAAACTTGTAAGCATAAATCATTTTATGTTTGATAATCAGCTTTGGTCATCAGGGTTCATGGGTGTTTCACGCCACACTCAAGATTATTTCATTTATATTGCAGCGCTGTCAGATATGGAGGGAACCGGACTCTTTTTTTCCGGTGGAATTCCCGATCTTCGGTGGGTAGCTGACAAACCTTCCACCTGAAGTGATCGAGTTAAAATCCATGCTACATTTTTCTTTTTTTCTATGCACTGAGTTGGATCCAAACCAAATTCAAAACTGTTTTGAATATCAATTCTAACCACTGAAAGTGACATGAGATTACAAAATTGCACTCTTTCATAAATTCCGATTGCCACAACAGATCGAGCCGTTGATTTATTCGTTTTACGTCGTACTCAATATTAGTTCGCCCCACTTGCAGGTTTACAAGCTTAAGTTGGAAAAAAACCCACCGACCCTCGACTGAATGAGAATCGAACCCTCGACCCATCGACGGAAGGCGTCTGCTGGCTAAGCCCCGTCCCTTGTACCTTTTGATATTGTTGTGTGGAGTTACAATGTGGTGTGGAGTTACAATGTTGTGTGGAGTTACAATGTTGTGTGGAGTTACAATGTTGTGTGGAACGGTTAGAGGGAGATAACTGTTGTTAACCCATACTACTATCTCAGTATCAAGAACAGTTCACGTCCTTGTTGTTAGGATTTTGACGCTGACTTCATCGACATGCTTTTTTTAAAAATATAATGTACTTGAGCATCTTTGACCCGTTTCCATTTTTCTACATATTTTAACCTAAAGAAATAATTGGATTGATCAATGATCGAAGTCCAGGAAATTTGACTTCCCTCTTGGAAAGAGCTTTTTGTGTTTCTCTATGCTAATTGCCAACAGCAGCGTTTTCCGTCAACATAACCAATATATCGTGCCACGCCATAGTTTGTGAGGTTTTACTAAGGCGAAGAATTATTAATGGATATTATCTGCATGGTTTACTCGGTAATTGGTCAGTCACAGTGTACAAATAATAATCGGCAAAGATTGAACTTTAACCAATGATTGCTGGATGTTAACTGAGTGAAAAAGAAACGGACGATAGCTATATTTGTTATTGTTATTTAGTCACCAAATTGAATGAATATTACAAAGAAATATGGTTCATATTGCAAATATAAAAGAGAACGTAAGACTAAATTGTTTTGAAAACATAAAGCAAATGATGGCGGGAAAGTAAACCCTTGCGGGTTTGAGATATCCCATTTAAAGATAGATGCTAATATTTATCGATCATATGGTGATTTTCACATATAGTTAACTAAAAATCAAATAACGGAGAAAAGAAAAAAAAACTGAACAAAAAGAAATAAGTATCTATGAACTCATGGCGGATTTGGAAAAAATAGAAATCTAATTGGTTGGCAACCTAGATTGCAGGAATTTCTTTGCTTTGTTCCATCTGGCAACATATCCTAAATTCGTGGTTCATTTAATTTTAGCTGTGTAAAGCGAGAGACGGGTTCGACGGGTATATTTTTCTTACCAAACCTTGAACAACAAATGATGCCCTGAATAACGAATATGGACACGAGGCTTTGGTGACTTAAAAGGTGTAAACTCAAGTATAAATCCATTTAACAAAATGACGACTTAACCTTTAGAGAAAGGGGAAACCTTCTTGACTAAAAAAAACATGGAGACAAGTTTCTAATTGTGTTAAAAGGGGGTATGCTATGTAGACCTATATACCCAATCATAGGGTGTTATAGTAAACTAAAAGATATTTCAGTAGGTTGAAGACAGACCAAAGTTTGGCTTCAGTCTGTACAATTTTATGGAATACTTTTTAAACTATTGACAACGTTGTATGGATCTTCAGCCACGGCAAGAACTTGGGTAAACTGAAATTAAACAAAATATGATGATGGAAAAAGAAATTAAAAATATGTTATTTGGTTCCAAGGTAGAAGACAGACAAGCGATCAACGTACTAAAGACTGGTGGTGGTCCAGTTTCCGTCACCTCCACCTTTAGTTAGGCTTGGAAGTTTCAGCATTAACGTTGGTGTTTTCACTCAGTCGTTTTTCATTGTGTATAACTCAGTGACTGTGTGATAGCTGGGTGGGCCATTCAAGGTTACGAGTTTTTATCTCGCCCCTCTATGGTATTGGATAGGAGATCACCCTTCCCCCATTGTTTGACGGAAAATAAAGAGTCTTAACCTTACTTCTTGAGCCGTGCGGTATAAAAATCAATTATGGATGATGAGGATGAAGAATGGAACTATCACAGATAGTGACTGGATAGGAGAGAAGGATAGGGGGAAAACTAGCAGCCCACAAGACAGACAAACAAAAAATCTTTTTTTCCAACCTACTCGTACCATTGCGAAATTCGCCAGTTCCCAGTGGATTCTTGATAACCTCCCAATGTTAATGGCGATTGTGCATTAATTACCCTTCGTATCTGATAAATCAATACCCTTGATCCATAAACATATAAATTGTACCTTCACCTGTCACGGTAAATAATAACAGTTTGTTTACCAGGTCGGTTTATTGATCACAGAGGCTTTAGATAGACGATGTAATCTTTCAAAAGGAAGACAAATCGATCGAAACCGTTTTCTATAAAAAAAGACAATCCCACACACGCAAACATTATTGGAAACCAGCATTGATCTTTTGTTTCAATGTGATCTCAATTATGTAACTAAACAAAACTCTCAATTAGTCACGATAGAAGTACGATCAACCCTGATGTTTATTTAGTTCATAGTGTACACCATAGCTACCCAGTTTATTAAGTGTTTGAACTTTATAAAGAATATTGGATCGAGCTGAGTGGTCATAATGGGTTCATTAGCTTTTCACATAAAATGTTTTAAAAAAGTTTAATACATTATAACGCACCGGGCACTTATACTATATAAACAATTCTAACACATGCGCCATTCACAAAGCCGTCGCACAGAGCGATCAATCGCAGTTGCCATGACGTCGTGGTATCCTCTTCACTATGGTATCATATGGCAACTAGGCTTCGTTTGCGATGCAAACAATGAAATATATATGTGGAATGACTGTCATGTGACATTTGAAGTACAATGAGTGCCGCCATTATTATGATAAGACACTCCAGGGCCGCGTTTCACAAAGCAGTCGCATCGCAAACGAGCCGTAGTTGCCAATGGATACCATAGTGAAGAGATACGACACCATGGCAACTGCGATTGATCGTACGTTGCGACGGCTTCATGAAGCGGCCCTCGGATCTGACGTGAAAGAGAACGACGTCGCTTAGCCCTGACTCGACGACTACTTTATTAACTAATGATAACAAAATTAAGGCATCACTGTTGTAATATCAGCTATTCAACTACGAAAACTAACTAGAGTGACCTTCCTTTACTGATCTGGAATAAACTATACTCTCCCAAAAAAGAAACGCAACATCCAATTTTTGTTCTTCAAAATATGAATTTTCAACATCATTTTTAATACAGAACTAAGCATCACATTACACTGAAATTTGGCAGACTGGTTGTTCAGACTTTATAGTTCATTCACATGTACAAATTTATCACATTAAAGTTCATAGTGCTCAGATGACGTCACTGCAACGTCAATATCTGTTGTGCCCACCATTAACCTGCAACACAGCACGGACCCGTCTCGGCATAGACACAATCAATCGACGAATACGGTTTTGCGGAATTCTCCTCCATTCTTTCTCAAGAGCCTGCTGCAGTTCTTGCAGACTTTGCGGCGCTGGATGACGACTGCGCACGCGTCTATCCAAGTCATCCCACAAATGTTCTATTGGGTTCAAATCTGGTAATTTGGACGGCCAGGGGAGCACTGTTACGTTCTGGTTGGCTAGAAATTCAACAGTAGCACGAGCTGTGAGCGGCCGAGCGTTGTCGTGCTGAAAAATTTCCCTACGGAGGTCCCATACGGGCAGCATATGTGGTGTCCAACCTCATTTGTGTATCGAACGGCGTTAAGGTTGCAGGGAATATGCACCAGTTGAGTTTTTCGGGCACAAGATATGGCACCCCACACCATCACACTTCCTCCGCCGAAATTGTCGACCTCAAGGACGCAGTTCCTTGCGAACCTCTCATTCCGGCGTCTGTAAACTCGTGTACGACCATCTCCTCTCTGCAGCTGGAATCTTGATTCATGCCTGAACCAGACTCGCCTCCACTTTCGCAGATTCCAGTCCCTTAACCTGTTGCAAGTCGATGCTGGCGTCTCAGTACTACGCCAAAGTAAGGACGTCTGGCGCGTAAGCCGTTTTGACGGAGACGGTTTCTGACTGTCTGTGCCGATATTCGACGGAGACCTTGGATATTTGATGCTGTTTCTGTTGCTGTTTTGGTCCGGTTTCGCAGGTGAAGTAACCGGATGTAGCGATCTTGGGCTGCTGATGTGATCCTAGGTCGGCCAGAACTGTTGAACCGGATTGCTGGTGCCGTTGCAACAGTCTGGAAATCGTGTGAACATTATCAAGTCTAGCGACTGCATTCTGTAATTCGCCGACCAGGAGACTACCAATGACGACGTTCCGGGTAGCTGCGTCTAGTCTTGGCATATTGTAGCAATTTCGTGAAACAATTTAACGACTGAATTCAAATGAACGGTTGTGTGTCTTTTATACCCATTAAACCCCCATAAAGATAAGACGTGATTCGCACGTGCAACTGCCCTACGCCTTCCTCGTGTAGCGTTACACAAAGGCTGACCCGAAAGTCACGTGTGATCAACAGCCACTATCTGGGACTTAAATTCAATTATCGGACATTTACATTATAACATGATCCTGTTGTGAAAAGTGTGGACGAGGTAGCAACTAGGTTAAAGGAGCCACAATGTTTAGTAAGTTAGATGCTTCTTCAGGATTTCATCAGATTGAATTAGAAGAGGAAAGTGCTTGGCTCACAACTTTTAATACACTGTTTGGTCGTTATAAGTATTTAAGGCTTCCATTTGGTACCTCGTCAAGTCCAGAAGTTTTTGAAAGGACTTGTTTGAAGATCTAGATAGCTGTGATGTCATCCATGATGATATATTGATATGGGACAATGACAGGGATGATCCTAATCACTTAGGAAAATTTATTCCTAACATGTCAGAGATTATCAAACCATTACGGCAGTTACTAGAGAAAAATGTTTTTGCAACATGTTTTGGCAAACTGACGGAAATCATAACCTCAGAACCAGTATTAGCTTACTATGATGTAAACAAACCTGTTAAGTTAGCAGTTGACGCATCATCATATGACTTAGGAGCTTGCATAATGCAGGATGATCGTCCAATTTCATATGCATCTATATCACTAAACCGGTCAGAATAATACTATGCCCAAATAGAGAAAGAAATGTTAGCCATACTGTTCCAAGCTTCCAAATATCATCAGTATATATATGGCAAACAAATCTTGGTAGAAACAGACCATAAACCATTAGAGAGCCTTTTCAAGAAACGCTATCTACGGTTTATGATTTGCATGTAGTATATAAACCTGGCAAGGAAATGTATATACCAGACACATTAAGTAGAGCAGTTGCTATGCCGAAACCTACAGTGCAAGACAAACAACTGGACCATACGCAAATACAGGTACACGCATTAGAACATTTACCTATTTCTAGTGATAGATTGGAAAACATGGGAAATGAAACTAGAAATGACAGAACACTACACAAGTTAAAGCAAACAGTTTTATATGGTTGACCAGATAGTGTGACTGAGATATTGATGGCTGAGAGTGATTGGCGGATTATTGATGAAAACTGAAAGTATAATTGTACCAGAAAGTTTGAGAAAAGAAATGTTATTGAAAATACACAGTTATCAAGGTATTGAGAGACAGACCTTGGCTATCTGTTGGATCAGATTTATTTGTACTTCATCAAGAGAACTATGTTATTTTAGTGGACTACTATTTTAGTGGTAAGGTGGTGGTAAGAACTAGCGCAGAACCTCGTTCTTACATTGTGAAAACTCAACAAGGTAAACATTTACGTAGAAATCGAAATCAGTCGTTAAAGACCAGCGAAAAAGAACCAGTGTTCATACCAGAAATATCCTACAGTGCGATGAACTTGAAATTGAAACACCATGGCTAGACAGACATTCAGCAAATGTTAAATTTAAAGATGACTCTATGGAAGTGAAAATTCCTTCAGTGCCGGTAACAAGTTGTGTTAGTGGTCGTGTGATTCGTAATTTGATGTTCAAATATTCCTTTGTTCTCCATGTCAAAGTTATGCATTCACGTTTATGTATTGATGCTGGGTTGAGCTACTAGTTTAGTAATTCACACATTTATGTTTGATAAGACACACGTTTCTTAAAATCAGTTTATAAAGTTCGTTAAAAACAATAAAAGGTTAGCAATAAGCTTAAGAGGGGGAGATGTTGTAACATTAGCTATTCATTACGTAAACAAACTAGAGTGACCTCCCTTTACTCTTACCATGGTAGCTCGCCAACCCATCTCTTTTCCCGCCATGACCCTAAAGATAACTACAAAAATTCATTTTTTTTACATTAAAGTTAATGTGTTAGAATAGGAATATTCTCTGCGTATACGCTGTGATAACTGCCAGAAAAAAGGAAGTGTCCACATTTTCTGAACTCGAATCTACAACAACTACATAGCAACGCACACAGATTAACTGTTTATATAGTATCGATTTACTAAGATAGAATATAATGGACACAAGCCGATGAAATTGAGACCATTCATAAGCCAATCGATATCTTTATTCACCGATTAACTTTTGATATATAGAAGTTATGAATAATGTCACCACCATCATACAATATAGGTATAATACACGTCGATGGTGGTATTTTAACATGTAGGCCCCTTAGTTCTGAGTTTAAATTCATTGGTCAATAGGGGCGTTTTAAAGCGCTACATGTGAGATATGTGAGTTTAAGTATACTTAGCGCCATTAAAAACGCACGACCCAAAGAATGTAAAATATTTTGAGAAATGTAAAGTGTAAAATATTGTAAGTACTCTTAAATTGAAGAACAAGGCATTGGTCACAAGGAGACAAAGAATTGACAATATGTGAAACCATGGTGACTTCTATTCCTTGCAAACAAATCGTTGATACAGAAATTGAAGGTGTCATCTTTCAATAATGGGTATGTCCACCTCGGGCATCAACGCAAGCAGTACATCTGCGACGCAAGGACCTGATGAGTGTGGCTATTCTGTGCTGTGGGATCCGGTTCCACTCTTCCTGCACTACCTGGATCAATTCACGTCGGTTGCGTGGCCTGGGTTGACGTTGTGCAACGGCATTCTTGAGCTGATCCCACAAGTGCTCTATGGGCGATAGATCGTGGGAGTAAGCTGGCCATTCCATGATGTTCACATTATTCTGTTGCAAGAAGTCTTGTGTCAACCTTGCAGAGTGTGGGCTCTGATGATTTCGAGCCCATCGTAAACGGTTTTGGCGTGCGGCGGGTGTCAATATGGGACCTCGGACGGCGTCGGATGGTGCTGAGGCTTACCCTGGGCCTTCCAATTCCCACTGTCCCACGAGCAGTCTGTGTCGCGGTGCGAAATCGGTCACGTGTGTGCAACAAACCGATGTACCGATCCTGGCGGGCTGTAGTGACTATTGGCTGACCAGGGCGTGGTCGGTCGGCAACATTGCCAGTTTCATGTTCTCTGATTCTGAGGCGACTAATTGTGGGGGGATGACACTGCATGTGACGTCCTACGGCGGCACAACGGAGACCCGCCTGTAACATGCCAATGGCACGTTCCCTTTGTTGTGTCGTAAGTCGGGGCATGGTAACGTTTTCTGATTTTTTCTGTCTTTATGCTGAGCTTCGTGTAAAGTGTTGAACCCACGACAAATGAGCCCCGAAAGCTGTTCTCAGTGACGTTGAAACACTCAATGGACGTTATTAGGAAATGTTGCGTAATGTTCACGACAGGCGCGTCGGGAACACCACAGGTTATCTAGTTATTGCAACTCAACTCGAACTAACAACAAAACGTAAATGTCCAATAGCCTTACTGGGGTAGAAACATAAAATTCAACCGTGCGTTTTTAATGGCGCTAAGTATACATGTTTTGGTCCGAAGCGGTGTTATACACATTTTTGACTAGTTATTCATATAGCCTGTCAAAAGAGATTGATGGTTAACGAGTAAACATTGCATTGTCATTAATATCATTGACTCTCTTCATTGTCCAACTGAATAGTAATATTCTATATATTTATTTATTTGTTGCAGTGACCTGTTCTGCGAAAATTCTCCTTAGATTGCAAATATATGATTAGTTTGTGTGCATTTGCCATTGTCCACATATGATGAGTTTGTATACATTTACAGAGAAACTCAGAATTCTCTACGACAAAAAGCAGCCAACCATTTATCTAGTATTAGACTTAAACATTTCAACACTCTAGGTTTGTCTTGGCATGTCAGATTTGATCCTTCGGAGTAACCTAATAAAATACCCCTGGGAAGAAGAGCTTTAAAAAGAACAGAACAAGCCTGATTAAAACAAATCTGAATAACTACAAATTCTATAGAATCTAAACACTTTTAACTTAATGACTCCCTTGAAAGTGTGGAGAGGATGGTATGACCCAGCATGTAGCAGCTGGTTCGTGTCAGTATGTTTGAAGAATACTTTGTAATCTATACTTAGCGCCATTAAAAACGCACGGTTGAATTTTATGTTTCTACCCCAGTAAGGCTATTGACCATTTACGTTTTCTTGTTTATTGTTAGTTAGAGTTGAGTTGCAATAACTGGATAACCTGCGGTGTTCCCGACGCGCCTGTCGTGAACACTACGCAACATTTCCTAATAACGTCCATTGAGTGTTTCACCGTCACTGAGGACAGCTTTCAGGGCTCATTGGGCGTGGGTTCACGAAGCTCAGCATAAAGACGGAAAAAAATCAGAAAACGTTACCATGCCCCGACTTACGACACAACAAAGGGAACGTGCCATTGGCATGTTACGGGTCTCAGTTGTCACATGCAGTGTCATCCCTCCACAATGAGTCGCCTCAGAATCAGAGAACATAAAACTGGCAATGTTGCCGACCGACCACGCCCTGGTCAGCCAAGAGTCACTACAGCCCGCCAGGATCGGTACATCGGTTTGTTGCACGTGACCGATTTCGCACCGCGACACAGACTGCTCGTGAGACAGTGGGAATTGGAAGGCCCAGGGTAAGCCTCAGCACCATCCGACGCCGTCTCCAACAGATACAGATGCATGCACGCATCCCCTACCGAGGGCCCATATTGACACCCGCCTTACGCCAAAACCGTTTACGATGGGCTCGAAATCATCAGAGCCCACACTCTGCAAGGTTGACACAAGACTTCTTGCAACAGAATAATGTGAACATCATGGAATGGCCAGCTTACTCCCCCGATCTATCGCCCATAGAGCACGTGTGAGATCAGCTTAAGAATGCCGTTGCACAACGTCAACCCAGGTCACGCAACCGACGTGAATTGATCCAGGTGGTGCAGGACGAATGGGACCGGATCCCACAGCACAGAATAGCCACACTCATCAGGTCCTTGCGTCGCAGATGTACTGCTTGCGTTGATGCCCGAGGTGGACATACCCATTATTGAATGATTACACCTTCAATTTCTGTATCAACGATTTGTTTGCAAGGAACAAAAGTCACCAGGGTTTCACATATTGTCAATTCTTTGTCTCATTGTGACCAATGCCTTGTTCTTCAATTTAAGAGTACTTACAATATTTTACTATTTACATTTCTCAAAATATTTTACATTCTTTGGGTTGTGCGTTTTTAAGTAGTATGATATGAATGACCCTTGTAAATAGTTACATCCAAAAAATCCACAGAAGTGGAATCAATAGTAGACTAGAGTTTAATGCTGGGGTCGTGAAAATTAAGAGTATCAATAAAAAATATGAAGGTCTTCCAACGTATGCTGCCAAATGATAAAAATGTCATCCAGATACCGAAGGTAAATGAAAGGTTGTTTCAGTACCAAAATCTGAGATAATAGGACGCCCAGGGGGCATTGTAGGCTTGGGCCATTTTTCCATGGGTTTATGAATTTTCGGTTGGTTGGTTGATTAGAGTTTAACGCCGCGCTCAAGATTATTTCACTTATACGGCGGCGAAAAGAAATTAAATCATCATACAATTTTAACATCAAAAATACACTGTAACTGAAAAATGACAGAAACAGAAATAATACAAACTGGTAAACACTGTGTAAATCATTTTCGGAGATTAAAAACAATCATCTACAATGGAGCAACAATAGGCTAAACAATTCATATAAATAACCATTTTTATGATATACAATTTTGTAAATATGTATTTATGTTCTGATAGAGTAATTTTACAAACAAAAAGGTTTATACCATAATAATTAAAAATTTGCCCCAGGCTAGCCGCCTTTTACGATCAAGCTTGTCTGGGAACTGTGAGCCAATTCTGATCCCCCGGAACCCACACGGGGACCCAAGGATTAGTCGCCTCTTACGATCAAGCTCCTTGGGAAGGCTGAGGGTCTATTCTTATCTCCCCGGAACCCACACGGGGGGAGAATTTTCGGAAAAATATAGAAGACCCTGTTTTAGAGTTATGATCAGATTCCAAACAGCGATACTGTTTTTCATTAAGAAAGCCTTATCTTGAAGAGAAACAAGAATTTATTCGAAATTTCTAACATTTTCAGATCAAAATTCCGTATTTAGTTTTTTTGTAATGAAGAACCCTGCTTAGCTGCCGTTCTACCCCTTCAATATAATCCTGTCTAGAAATAATAACTGTTGCCTAGCCTTTATCAGCAATATTAATAACTATGTTTTGATTTCTCCTTAGCTTACATGTACTTAAGGCAAGACAATCTGAATGAGTAGGGTTATATTGGTTTCTAGGATTAGCTAAAAACATCAAAATTCCTTGATACAGAGTCACGACTTTTGTTTATTTCTCGGTCATACATGTGAGAAGGGGGTGTATAGCTGCTTTTGAATAGGGGATTTTTGGGGGATGGCCATAACTCTCTTCATCTTGAAAGCAACTTTAAGATGAAGAGTTATATAGCTTAAGGTTCGAAACTTCACTGGCCGGTAACTTAGTGGATAACTGAATCTACAAACTAGATGAGCGAGTTGGAAAAAGTCTTTCTAACCACTGTCATCGTGTTGCGCATCTGATGTAACGAAATATCTGGCCCAGTAGTTGTCTTGTTATTGATACCAATATTCAAGATAACTTTTGGGACCGTGAAAGGAATTGAAGTTGGCACCATATACATATACATCTGAGATGTCCGAAATGGTACAGCTCAACACAAATGTTCCATGTGGGCGCAGTGCATTGAATTTTCCTCAAACGAATATTGAGTGTTGCTCAAGTGAATACTTTATGTGAAATATTAAAATCCACCATACAACTATATCACCGTATTCCAATATGAGTCTTCGTTCAGTTTTATCCAATGGGCTTTATATCATTTGTAATCCACGGACTATACAAATCTATTTTGAACCCTTTAGGTTATTGATTTTAAAATTAAATTTCATTTAACCGATCTACATCATGTTTTCTGTTAGAAAAGGTGGTATAATGTTTGATAAATATCGACACCTGCCCTCGCGGATTACTTGATCATGTTTATATGTGCTTCATCTACATGTTGTATATACATACCTAAGGGTAGCCAGCAAATAAAGTACGCCCCAACCAGAAAGAAAATTGACCAAACAACATCTCTTGATTTTCGAACAACCGCGGCTTCCGAAGCACAGATTTGCTTCCTGTGTCTGGCTGATACAATATAAAGTCTAGAATAAGCAACTATCATTGACACGGCTGGTGCAAGTCCGATCGAAACAATAAATATTATATATGTGTCGTTAAAGGTTTCAAAAAAACTTGCAGCTTTGATTTTTGGCTTGTGCCAGCCGAGTAAAGGTAAAAGTCCCAGTGCAACGCACAATAACCAGATAATCATACACATTATATAATGTTTCCGCGTTGTTATGAATTCCATATAACGGAGATGCATGACTACTTTCAGATAACGGTCTACAGTCAAAAAGTTCAGGAAAAAAGTAGACGACAATATTAAAGCACAGAAAAATCCCATTCGAAAAAGATACTCATAGTCATTACTCCACCCTGCAATGTTTAGTATAGCCACATAGCAGATAAAAATGCCGGTGAAAAAATCTGATGTGGCAAGATTTTGGATGAAAACGTTTCCCGGAGTTTGGCGAATTCGTTTTTCTTTGATAAAACCAATTATAACAATTCCATTTAGAGTAATTGAAGTTATTCCAACCAGAGCTAAAGCACAGTTAACGACAACAACAGTTGGGAAATCGAAGTATTGGATACTCAATGTGCTGTCGTTTGTCATACCGCCAGATTCGTCGACCAAAATTGCTTCAGCAATGCCTGTCATATATCTACCTTAATGAGATAACATACGCTATGTTTAAAGTATTCGACTGAACTGTGTTCTAAAAGCTGTGCTTCAGCATCATCTAAACGATAAACTGATAGCAACAGATCGGGTTAGATTGTAAAATCGATTTATACATTATCAGGACGATCCTAAAAGCACGTCTCAGAATGTTTGGAAATCAGCTTTGGTCATCAGACACTTAAATCAGGATCCATGGGTGTTTCACTCCACACTCAAGATTATTTCATTTGTATTGCGGCGCTGTCAGATATGGAGGGAACCGGACTCTTTTTTTCGGTGGAAGTCCCGATCTTCGGTGGGTAGCTGACAACCCTTCCACCTGAAGTGATCGAGTTAAAACCCACTCTGCGTTTTTGTTCTATACACTAAGTTGGATTCAAACCAGCCAATTCCAATTCAAAACTGTTTTGAATATCAATTCCATCCACTAAGTGACATGAGCTTACAAAATTGCACTGAAGTTGGAGTGGACCTTCTGCTCTAGGAATGTGTTCCACATACTCAAAGTGACATTTTTACTTCAATATGTTAGCCCTGTGAAGCCAGATGGACATCTTTTCATTTTGTTAAAATGCACTTTTGATTTGGCTAACGATATCCTGAATAAATTGTATAGCTTATTGCCATTAATGGGGATTTCTTAGGGCCAGAATATTGCCCTTTATGATCTCAATACTTTCTGCAACATCAATTCGCCAACAATCTCCCTGCACCAAACGATCAGCTGACACTAAGTCTTATATCCCAGAGTTCGTCCACAGAAAGGTAAAAGCGAAAGAAAAGTTTGCTTTATGTAAAAGCGTTTAATACCAAATTAATAATGCTAAGAATTGCTTAATAATTTATGAATTCAGATTTGATTACGAATTTTAGCTATTTGCCCCAATTTAAGGTTCAACCATGGGAAGACATTTCCAATTCCAACGAAAATATTTACCAGTTATGATATAAACATTATCAGTAAAATGATAACACTTCTATCAGAGCTGTATAACCCAATATCTCACTACTGATTATATATTGAACCGCAAAAGAAACGTCACCCTGTTCGAATGTCGCTAAATTCATGTACTATCATAATTTTTCACTAATTTTTCTCTTTTGATATCCTTGCTAGACATGGTTTGACGGCAGTGGTCAGGAAAATTTAGTTTCTGCTCATGTTACTAATATGCAAAACACGTCGTCAAAGCACAGTTACTAAAATAATGATGGTGCTTTTTCGTTTTGATCAGCCTGAAGGTCACAATGTGTGTTGCAAAATATCATCCCTATCAAAAAAGCCACCCAGCATGCACCGAATCATTCGGAGTTTGACAGTAGTGACATGCCACGACTGTCACCGGAGCAGAGAGACCAAGCCTTGAGAAGACTTCATGCCGGCCAGCCACTTCAGTGTTTATGCCCGAACAATATACCGCCTGCAGCAACGGGTTCAAACCACTGGAAGCACAGCAGACCGTCCTCGTAGTGGAATGCCTGTAACAACGTTGAGGCAAGATCGCTTCGCTACAGCTGTGGAAACTGCAAGGACAACCATTGGCAATAACCAGAGACCAATCAGCGACGACACGGCACGCAGGCGTTTGATGCAGGCAAATGTCAGATGTCACAGGCGTTACAGAGGTCCGATCCTCACTGCTCGACATCGCTGCGCTCGTCTACAATGGACCACACAGCATCGGAATTGGCGTCACCGGGAGTGGAGAACTGAAGTCTTCTCCGATGAAAGCTGGTATTGCATCTCCACAGTTGATGGACGAGTAATAGTGTGGCGTAGACAAGGGGAGCGTTTTGCAGATGAGTGTGTTCTGGAGAGACGCGTGGAGATGTCCCAGCATTATGATTGATTGATTGATTGGAGTTTTACGCCGCACTCAAGATTATTTCACTTATATGGCGGCGAAAACAAGTTTAATCAGACAGGCCCATTTACATCAAAATTACAATAAAATAAAAAGGACGGAAATAAATTTATGAAATATGTTAAAAAGAGTGTAAATCACTATTTTGGAGGTTAAAAGGACATGCAATTTTAAAATGATCTCCAAAAATAGTATATGAAAATATGTATATTACAATAAAAATTCAAATTTTATGGTATACACCAATCTGTTTTAAAAAATTTATAATAATAGGGCTTTTCACCTTGGTGAAAAGCTCATTCATGGAGTTTGCCTTGAACAGGCGATTTCTCACCATGGCAAACTCCACACACTCTAAAAGAACATGTTTGATGTCGAATTGGCCATCACAAGGGATGCACCAAGGATGGGGATCCCCCGTGAGTACATGTCCGTGTGATAAAAAAGAATGGCCAATTCGACATCTGGATAAAACCACCTTTTCTTTCCTAGAAAGAGAAGAAGGGAAAGTGGTAAGACTGATCTCTGCCTGGATTTGAGTCAGTTTATTATTTTGTCGTTTCTGTTCATCCCACGAAGTTTGCCAAATCTGTTTGATGTATTTGACTATCTTCTGTCTGAAGTCAGAATATGGTACTTCGACCGAAGATACTGGTTTGGTCAAAGCAGATTTGGCTTCACTGTCCGCGACTGTGTTACCATAGATGCCACAATGACTGGGCACCCAGCAGAACACAACTTCCTTACCCACAGATGTTAACAAATCATGTATGTGTAGAATGTTACGAATTAGCGGGTTTTTAAATTTCCTGTGTTCAATAGTCAAGAGGCTCGACAAAGAATCGCTACAGATGACGGACTTGTCCAAGTCATGTGTAGCGATCATGTCCATGGCGAGAAGAATTGCTCGAGCCTCGGAAGAAAAAATTGAACTGGATGAAGGAAGGCGGATGGAAGCTACATTACGGCCAAACACTTTATCCGTGTGAAGGAAGCTGTGTTCTGTAAAGTTATTCTTAATCTCAGCAAATTGTTGTTGGATTATTAGAGGAGTCGTGGTAGACTTGTCGTGCTGACGGATGCCATAGATAAACCTTGGCCTGCTCGTCAGCCAAGGTGGAGCACGGGGAGGTCTTACTGTTGCGACCTGATCCAAGTCTATGCCCACAGCCTTCAGATGGGGCCTTATGCGGAGACCAAACGATGGAATCCGCCTAGGAGAGGCTGCATTGTCCTGGAATAACGGTTGGAAAACACAGTCGTGGGCAGGGTTCGTGGGATGGGCTTTCAGTTTCGTGGCATATTGGAGACCTAGTTTGATTCTCCTGTTCAAGAGTGAAGGTTCGTTTGCCTCCACATACAAACTCTCGACAGGAGAGGTCCTGGAAGCCCCCAGGCAGTGTCGGAGTCCCTGGTGGTGCACAGGATCAAGCATCTGTAGGTATGCTTTCCTGGCACCACCATACACAAAAGATCCGTAGTCCAAAATGGACCGGATCATAGACCTGTAAAGGTTTAACAAAATATCCCGGTCCGCTCCCCAGTCAGTGCTGGAGAGGACCTTTATAATATCTAATGCCTTTGTGCACTTGGCTTTTAACATTTTGATATGGGGCACAAAATTAAGTTTATGGTCATAGATGAGGTCAACGAATTTAGTCTCCTTGACCACCTCTAATGGTTTACCATAGAACTTAAGGTCGGGGTCCAAGTGGAGCTTCATGAGGTTACAGAAGTGCATGGCTACGGTCTTGGTAGATGAGAAGCGAAACCCATTCTCATTGGCCCACTTCTCTATCTCATTGAGAGACGCCTGTAATTGTCTCTCAATAGTAGCCATGTTTCTGGAACTGTAACACACAAGAAGATCATCCACATACATGGACCCCTCTACATTGTCACGTAGGACGCCAGCCAAACTGTTAATTTTGATGCTGAACAGGGTTGGGGACAGGATGCTCCCCTGTGGGACTCCCATTTCTTGTTCGAATGAATCCGATAATGTTGAGCCCACTCGTACCCTGAACGGGCGATCTTGTAAAAAGTTTGCAACAAAGTTTGGCAGGCGCCCTTTGAGCCCCATACCAAAAAGATCTTTAACAATGCCGTGTTTCCAGGTGTAATCATAGGCCTTCTCCAAATCGAAGAAGACCGACACGGCATGTTCCTTGCGCACAAAGGCATTTCTAATAAAGGTCTCAAACCGCACCACGTGATCAGCAGCTGACCGACCTTGTCTGAATCCGCACTGAATGTTTGCGAGGAGCTTATTCTCCTCCAGATATCAGACAAGGCGGTCATTGATCCTCCTTTCCATCGTCTTACAGACACAGCTCGTTAAAGCAATAGGTCTGTAATTCGATGGATCGGAATGATGCTTGCCGGGTTTGGGGACCGGGATAATGCACGCCTCCCTCCAGGAAGGAGGAAATTAACCAGTTGACCATATATGATTAAATAAATCCAAGAGGACGTTCAGAGATATTTTTGGAAGTTGTTTAATTAATTTGTAATAGATCTGGTCCGGACCACAGACTGACTCATTGGCCTTTTCCAAGGAGGCATTAAGTTCCTCCAAGGAGAAAGGTTGATTGTAGTCTTCCAGATTCTGTGAAAAGAAGTTAAGAGGTACCGTCTCTTCCTGGGCCTTTATGTTCTGGAATTCTGTGGTGTAGTTCTCAGAGGATGATTTCTGAGAAAAATTCCGGGCCAGACTATTACTTATATCTCTGGGAGAGGTTAAAGTTGTACCATCTCCCTTCAAGTGGTGGGTTCAGGGATTATTATTTTTGTTTTTTAATTTTTGTAGCATGTTCCATATTTTTCTCATGGGAGTCTTGGTGGTAACAGAGGATACAAAATCACGCCAGCACAGGCGTCTCTTGGATTTAAGTAATCGGCGAGACTTTGCTCGATCGATACGGAACTAGTCCGAATTCTCCTTCCTACCATGGTGTTTATAGCGACGCTCAGCCTTCTTTCGAGATCGAATAGAAGCTTTGCAGTCGCCGTCATACCATGGTTTACTACGTGTATTGGGATTTGTCGAAGTCTTAGGTATTGTTCTGTCTGCAATGGATGTTAAGATTCTCGTAAATTCCCCGATTGGATCCTCTCCTTCGTTGAGCTCTGGAGTGAGCTCAGCCTCACAAAGCGCCGAAAAGAGAGGCCAATCGGCTTTCTGGAATTTATAACGAGGAACTTTCTCTACACTCTTTGAAGTGGGATGTTCTAAGATGACTGGGAAATGGTCGCTACCGCAGAGATCATCATACACCCTCCATGAGAAATCTGAGAGGAGCGCAGGATCTGTAATAGACAGATCTATAGCTGAGTAACGGCCATTCCCAGAATGTAGGAAAGTGTCTGTGCCATCATTAAGTATGCACAGACCTTCCTCGTCGAGCACCTTCTCAATAACCTTAGCCTTTTGATCAATGTAATCACAGCCCCACAATGGACTGTGGGCGTTGAAATCCCCCAGTAACATATATGGGGCTGGTAACTGTTCCACCAATCCTCTCAGTTGTTCTATGCTTAACTGAGAAGAAGGTGGAATGTATATAGAACATAAGGTTATTGTTTTATCCAAAGACAAACGGACAGCCACAACCTGTAACTCAGTATTAAGAGGCACAGGACTGTACGCAACACCAGAGTTGACAAAGATAGGCGTGCAGGTGAGCCATCGCCAGGTCTGGAACGATGGTCACCGTTTGAAGACCCACCCCTTTTCAAAGCCTTGGAGGATTTTGGTCCGGGTCTCTGGGGCTTTGGGTCCCGGGATCCTCCCGGTTTTGGAGAGGGTGGGTTAGATTTAGATCTCTGGGAGGAGGAGGTTTCCATTTCCTCCGCAGATGACTCCGAGAGAGTGTGTACCTGTCTCTGTGAGGCACACTCCTGGGGACTGGAGTCCTGGGACTCCAACGATTCAAACCTATTGGATGTCTGAATCACTGGTCCACAGATACTCTCTTCCGAGTCAGGTGTGGGTTTAGGAGGCCCCTGCCTCCCAGAGCTCTTTGGTTTGGATTTTATGGTCCTGTAGGGATGATCTACAGGGCCACTTATGGTGTTGGACTCCAAACGCTGTCAGTTTGACAAGATGTTGAAGTTGAAGCCTGTGCAGGATTGGACATTAGTTGCCCTTTATTGGTGCACCACAATCATTATAGTCATGATTGGGCCCAGCACACCTACAACAGATCTTTTTGTTGCGGCACTGAGCGCTTCCATGGCCAAATTCCTGACAATTAAAACAACGTATAGGGTTAGGTATAAATATATCTACCTTAACCCTATACGGGCCAATATAAATATGATCCGGGACGGTCAATGTGTTGAACGTCAAGAGATACGTGTTCAACTTGGCCACATTGCCGTCTCGTTTAGATGTGAAGCGCTTCACATTCGTGACACATTGGTTGCTGAGCTCTGAGCAGATTTCACCCTCAGAGATCTCAGCAAGATCTTGGTCACGGTCACGAATGATGCCTTGACAACTGTTCAACGTTTTGAGGGGTGTTGCCACAACTGGTAGAGTTCCCATCTTTTTTAAAGTTAATAGATTTTTAGAATGTGATTTCATGGAACATTCTACCAAGATGCTCCCGTTTTAGTTTGGAAGCTTTGCATGGTCCCGCACAAGCTCCAATCGCCTTTTTCTGCACGAATACATGGACTTTTGTTACTGGTTGATCGGTGGTGCTAGATATCACCAGGAATCTAGGCCACCGATCGGAGGGATCATCCCCCTCTAACTCGCCAGGAGTCACTTTTCTTTTTTGGGGCGTTTTTTGAGATGCCATGTAAGTTTGTTTCAAGTTTCACCATTTCTGCTCCCAACCCGCCACGGAGCGTCAACAAGGGCGATGCCTCCGCATGGGTAGAACCTGCAGGGAGAGGCACCAGGAAATCCAGGAATGGTATACTCGAGCAGATAGATACGAAAAATCATAACTACTGCTCGATTGACCCATTAGCCACCGCCTTCTACAATGGTCTTTAAATATATTTAGTCTACTGTGGACAAATCCGACAGTAGATAATGATATTTTAGACGTTTCGAATTGTTTTTATCCAGGTTTAAAGTACCATGGATTTTTGTTTATTGAATCATTGTAGGGCTCGACATGACCGGCCGATTGATCGGATCGGCCCAATCCGACCTCCTGTTTAGGTGAAATCAGGCCCAAAGTGGAGTGTTTGGTTTTCGGAGCATTAATTGCCGAGCTCCTCAACCCTCAGCCACCAGGATCCCGTCATCCCCCGACACAGGTATTCTGCCCACGGCCAACAGACAGCCCAAGGTTTAGTCGCCTTTTTCGAACAAGCTCCAAGGAAAGCTGTGGGCCTATTCTTAACCCCCGGAACCCACACGGGGGCCCAGCATTATGATATGGGGTGCTATAGCACTGAATCAAAAACTAGGCCCTATGGTGTTCCAGAATGTTGGTCCTGGTAGGGGAAATGTTTTAACAGCTGCCCGCTACATCGACCGCGCTGAGACCTTCATCGTGCCCCATTTTGCTCGTCATGGAAATCATGTCTTCCAGCAGGAAAACGCACGAGCCCGTACTGCCAGAGCAAAGAGAGACTTCCTCCGTCAAAGCAACATACAGACTCTTCAATGGCCTGCTCTCAGTCCTGACAAATCCGATAGAACACTTGTGGGACGAGATTCAGAGGAGGCTCAATCTGATGAGGCCAATGGCGACAACTGCAGCTGAACTCAGGCGTATCACAGAGTTCGGGCCCAAGTTCCTATCATCTTTATCAACCGTCTCATCCACTCAATGTTCAGACGATGTAAAGCTGTAATCAACGCCCATGGTGGCCATACACATTGACTTACAGATCGCACTGTGGCGCCACCTGTCCTCACTTTCACTTAAAATTATTTAACATTTGTCTGCTCATGATGATGATCAATCATGTCAAATTTGGAATCATTCCATTGATAAGTGTGTAGCTTACATCTATTTGAAATACACTGATTCTCAATATCCAACAAAGAGTGACATTTTTTTTGCGGTTCAGTATATAATAAGGTTTACTTTATGATTAAGGCTCTCCCTACAAAATATTTAGATATCTTTTATCGCTTTATAAGATGGTTATGTCTGCGGATTGGTAAAAGGCAGTTGCTAAACTTCGAAAAGATCCAACCCTTGCAACGTCTTATAGACCGACGGCTTTGGTATTTTTTTTCTCTGTAAGCCCATGGAACGAATGGCTGATTCGGTACCTAAATATTTATAACATTTTTTATAAAATACAGAGTGGATTTAGAAAAAAACAGGAGTAACAGTGACAATGCTGTTACACTGGAAACGTTAATTTAAAGATCCCTATATGGTAATCAAAATGAGAAATATTGGGAGTCGGAGGTTGGTTTATGGTTTATTTCAATTTAGAATCCTACTGGCTCAGAGCCCAATACAGGCTTGATAAGCATATGGATGACAGAAAACAATTACATTAAGTAAATATATGTCATAATCGAGCTTTAAATGCTGCGGTATTAATAAAAACCAACACACATTTTCAAATGAGCAAAATTATTATTTGATCTAACAATGCCGAGTTCAGACTCGATTACAAACAAAATGAAACGAAGTGTAGCCATTTGCGGTTTACAAAATAGGAAACAATCAGTTACGTTTCATACTACAGTAAAAAGAAAATAACTAAACGAAGTAGAAAGAATCAGGAGAATACATTAGATTGGAGACCGAATGGTTAGATTAAGAGAATCGACAGGCAGACAGAACATGATAGCAAGAGAGACGAGAGAAGGAGCAGTTGATCTGTCATCTTTATATTGCCAGCCGAGAATCATCATCCTTCGTGCCGGTTGGCACCAATGGAGACATATTCAATGGGGAAAATTAAGGTCATTTATGACAACACCCCGATCCTAAGAAAGAAATTGACGAGTTTTTATAGAGGTAAACTTTACATATTTACCCTTTAACTAACAACTAATTTTCGTGACATATCATTCACATAACATCACTGTAACCTACTGAGCATGTCCGCCCTCATGTTATCCTGCCCTCTGATTTGTAATAGAAATTCTTTACCAAATAAATACTGCTGAAATCTAGACATTGGTCAGGCATTCTTTCTCAATTGTAGAGTAATTGCGTTCACGCGGCAAAAATTTACGACTTATGTAGCCCACAAGAAAAAGCATATCACCATGTTTTTGTAAAAGAATATTACCTAAACTAACTTCTGACGTATCGGTTTGTAAGATAAACTACTTTTCTAAATCAGGAAGTTTGGTTGTTGAATATTGGTTGTTTACACAATTTTTGTTTTAATTGGTTGAAGGCAATTGTATGTTTGTCAGACCATGGCAATTTAATAGGAACTCCTTTTTTGGTTAAATCAGTGAGGACTTTCCCAATCAGATGAGTGGGTGCGCACATCGTCTACGAAACTGTCATCAGTGAGATCCTTTAATATTAGCCGCATGAGCCTGGCATAAGTTGCCCCAGAATTAACTAGACCAAATGGCATTCTACTAAATTGATAGTGACCAGAAGGTGTGCTGAAAGCAGTTATACGTTTAGCATTTCGAGAAAGTGGCACCTGCCAGTATCCTTTACAACAATGAAATTTAGAGAAGTAACGATCTTTACACAGTTTTGAAAAAAATGGCCTCAATATCTGACAAAGGTTTACAATGAATTTCAGTGACTTTGTTTACCTTCCGCATGTCAGCACACCCTCTCACACCGCCATCTTTTTTAACCACTACAATTAATGGGGTTAGAGTAAGGAGAATCTGATGACTCGATCACACTCCATTCTAACATCTCTTTTAGCTCTTTCTGTACAGAATCGTACATGTCATACGGAATGGGATATGACTTGGTAGGAACTGGGTCATTACTTCTAAGTTTAATGTGGCATGAGCTGCCAAACTTCACACTTTTTTCATAATTTCTGATCGCCATGACAGTAAGAGGCTACAGAGACTAAATGATTAGCGTTGGAATAAGGAAAATCCATACAGTATGTGGCATGTGCAAACCGGAATACTTCATGGTACATTCTTGAGACCAGAAGCACAAACACTTTCTGAAATATACGTGTTGAGAAAAATAACCGATAATTTCAACATTTCAAGAAATATCAACTTTTTGGCAGCTCATGCCACTTTAATATCATGCTCAACCAAATTTGTCAAACCAGGTAAAGAGGAAAATACATCGAAGTACGCTAGTAACACGTTAGAAATATCCCGTCTCTGACTATCTGTTAGGTCAGGATTAATATGTATATTGGTAAGTTTCTCTCCTATCAGATACAATTTCCGGAATATCTATACCATTTTCAGAAATGTCATCGTCAGAATCAACGATAACACCAACACCTATAACTGAAGGATTGGGAGAAGCTCTTTTGTAATACTGCTTTAACATATTGATGTGAAAAAGTTTATCTTTCCCGTCAACATCCAATACATAATTATTCAACCCAACCTTCCTCTTCGCAGTAAATGGGCCTTTCCACTGCATAAGCATTTTGTTATGATCGAGAAGCAAAATCAAGACCAAACGACCTTCTGCAGTACTACGAGATACAGCCTTCCTGTCACAATAAGACTTTAAACATCTCGAGATTTAGACAACTGAACCTCAGCTAATTTGCAATTTGTTCAAGGCGGTTTTTAAGATCTACAACATATCTATACATAGTTTAACTTCCTCCTTTATTTCTGGCTTAGACCACATTTCACATAAAAGTGTCATTGGCCCTCTAACTGTTCGACCATATTGATTGATAGTTTATTTGCCAGAACTCTTTTAAAACAGCAAAATTTTGATGTTGAACAGTCATTATTCTGGTGGGAGAAAACCCCAAGGGGCTTGTTATTTCCCATGAATAAGTATATAGTATAATAAATAAAATGTAAAGGCATTATAAACAAATACAATACAAATGAATTCTAGGGTTGTGGCATGGTTGGCTCAGCTTGGCGACAATTTGCGATCTAAAGATGATAATCGGAATGTAAATCAAATCGCCGTAGCCAAGGATATATCAATTTTCTATTTTCAAAAAAAGAAGTAAAACATATATTCGTATATATCAAATGTTTGAATGCTTGCATATATACACTTATCCCACTTCAGGCGAATTCTTTGGCTTTTGATTGGACAAATCAACGCGCTCGGACGTTTTTTCCAGAGTTATGCCCCTTACATAACCGTCAGCCAAAGACCTCCTTGTAAATGTGATACATGTATGTGGAGTAGTTTTTCACTCGCAACAAATTGTCTGAAATTGCCTTCGACTTCTTTGGCCCAGACCCGAGGGATCCTGATGGCGACAGCCACTTATTAATAAGTGATTTAGTTTGTTTACTTGCGATATTGTTGCGATATTGTTGTCTTATCAAAATTGTTTTGGTCAGTTTTTGTATTCTAAAGAGTCTGTTTTGTCTTTAATTGCTAGCAGTAAGGATCTTGTTACCCAAGGTTTATGATTGAGATGTTTATTTTCGGGGTTATTTGAACTGGTAACTAAAGGGGAGCATTGCACAGCAGACCGTCTTCGTCGTGGAAGACCGCCTGTAACAACGCGGAAGCAAGATCGACAGCTTGTCTGTCAACACCTGCAAAACCGCTTCGCTACAACTGCGGAAACTGCAAGGACAAACCATTGACAATCACCAATGACCAATCAGCGACGATACGTTGCGCATGCGTTTGAGGCAGACAAATGTCAGATGCCACAGGCCTGGTGGCTGATGGGTGAATGAGAGTGTGACGTATACGAGGGAAGCGTTTTGCAGATGAGTTGTTCTGGAAAGAGACGCGTGGGGATGTCCCAGCATTATGGTATGGGGTGCTATAGCACTAAATCAAAAACTAGGCCCTATGGTGTTCCAGAATGTTGGTCATGGTGGAGGAGCAACATACATGGCCTGCTCTCAGTCCAGACTTAAATCCGATAGGACACTTGTGGGACGAGATTCAGGGGAGGCTCAATCTCGTGCGGCCAAGGCCTACAATTGCAGCTGAACTCACTCAGGCGTATCACAGAGTTTGGGCCCAAGTTCATATCCTGTTTACCAACCGTCTCATCCACTCAATGTTCAGACGATGCAACGCTGTAGTCAACGTCCATGGTTGCCTTACACATTATTGACTTACAGATCGCACTGTGGCGCCACATGTCCTCACATTCACTTGAAATTCTCTAAAATTTGTCTGCCAATGATGATGATCAATCATGTCAAATTTGGAGTCATTCCGTTGATAACACTGATTTGAAATACACTGATTATCAATATCCCAAAAGGAGTGACGTATTTTTTTGCGGTTCAGTATATAACAAGCTCACCTACAATGACAATTGATGTAGAAAAAAATCACACAGCTGTGGAAAAAAGGCAAATATGAAAAAAACAAAACATGAATAGTTGAAATATTGAAATCGAGTATAAACATTTAATACAACAGGAAATACTCATCACCAGGTGTCAAAATTACAAACGAAATAAATAATTATTATTTGATCTAACAATGCCGAGTTCAGACTCGATTACAAACAAAATGAAACGAAGTGTAGCCATTTGCGGTTTACAAAATAGGAAACAATCAGTTACGTTTCATACTACAGTAAATAGAAAATAACTAAACGAAGTAGAAAGAATCAGGAGAATACATTAGAGTGGAGTCCGAATGGTTAGATTAAGAGAATCGACAGGCAGACAGAACATGATAGCAAGAGAGACGAGAGAGGGAGCAGTGAATCCGTCATCTTTATATTGCCAGCCGAGAATCATCATCCTTCGTGCCGGTTGGCACCAATGGAGACTTTCTAACCACAAGACTATCGTGGAAGACGTCACCAACTTTGGACGTTGCCTACTGAAAACAAACTGAACATAACATAGTTCAAAGCATAAGAGTCAAAGCATTAATAACGGCATAGAATGAATTAAATATGATGGACATATTCAATGTCATAATCCTAATTTATTCAACTCTATTTCTTCACGAAGCCGCTCGATTGTTTCATCTCCAAACCCCTATGTACGTCACTGTGTTTTTGATTGCCATGTTTTTACAGGTCGATTCTGATTGGCCAGAATGGAAAATCGTGAACGATTTTGACCCCGGACCGAATGAAATGGCTCTGTAAATTTAGAGAAGTAACGATCTTAACACAGTTTTGAAAAAATGGCCTCAATATCTGACAAAAGGTTTACAATCAAATTCAGTGACTTTGTTTACCTTCCGCATATCAGCACATCCTCTTACACCGCCATCGTTTTGTAACCACTACAATTAATGGGGTTAGAGTAAGAAGAATCTGATGACTCGATCACACTCCATTGTAACATCTCTTTTAGCTCTTTCTGTACAGAATCGCACATAGCATACGGAATGGGATAGGACTTGGTAGGAACTTGGTCATTACTTGGGTCATTACTTCTAAGTTTAATGTGGCATGAGCTGCCAAAATTCACACTTTTTTCATAATTTCTGATCGCCATGACAGTAAGAGGCTAAAGACACTAAATGATTAGCGTTGGAATGAGGAAAATCCATACAGTATGTGGCATGTGCAAACCGGAATACTTCATGGTACATTCTCGAGACCAGAAGCACAAAAAACTTTCTGAAATATACGTGTTGAGAAAAATAACCGATAATTTCAACATTTCTAAGAAATATCAACATTTGGGCAGCTCATGCCACTTTAATATCATGCTCAACCAAATTTGTCAAACCAGGTAAAGAGGAAAATACATCGGAGTACTCTAGTAACACGTTAGAAATATCCCGTCTCTGACTATCTGTTAGGTCAGGATTAATATGTACATCTTGGTAAGTTTCTCTCTTATCAGATACAATTTCCGGAATATCTATACCATTTTCAGAAATGTCATCGTCAGAATCAACGATAACACCAAAACCTATAACTGAAGGATTGGGAGAAGCTCTTGTGTAATACTGCTTTAACATATTGATGTGAAAAAGTGTATCTTTCCCGTCAGCATCCAATACATAATTATTCAACCCAACCTTCCTCTTCGCAGTAAATGGGCCTTTCCACTGCATAAGCATTTTGTTATGATCAAATGAGAAGCAAAATCAAGGCCAAACAACCTTCTTCAATACTACGAGATACAGCCTTCCTGTCAAAATAAGACTTTAAACATCTCGAGATTTGGACAACTGAACCTCAGCCTCTGCCAATGAGGATGATCAATCATGTCAAATTTGGAGTCATTCCGTTGATAACACTGATTTGAAATACACTGATTATCAATATCCCAAAAGGAGTGACGTATTTTTTGCGGTTCAGTATATAACAAGCTCACCTACAATGACAATTGATGTAGAAAAAAATCACACAGCTGTGGAAAAAAGGCAAATATGAAAAAAACAAAACATGAATAGTTGAAATATTGAAATCGAGTATAAACATTTAATACAACAGGAAATACTCATCACCAGGTGTCAAAATTACAAACGAAATAAATAAGGTCAAAAATAAATGAAACGCTGGTAGTTCTTATCGCATTAATTTACGGCCAATTAATGGAAAATCATAATACGTAATGAGATAATAGTAGTACCATGATGGAAACAAATACAAAACATTCGCACAGAGCGCAGAAAATTCTGTTGTGTCATATTAAAAGGGAAATAAAACCAGTCAGCACTGATCACAGGGTGTAGAAGGCAAAGACATTGATTAATCATTCCAATAGTAGTATTGATGTCTTCTCGACGAAATTGGGACGAAAAGTCCCCGATAAAAGAAACAGAACTAAACGGTTTAAAAGAACTATTGAAACACAGAAGAAAATTAAACAAAACAGATCACACAGCCACAACTTTCCCGTCAATGAAGAGCGTTCCGTTAGTGATTCAGACTTTTTTATTTTCTTTGTAAGCTTGCGTCATCAGAGGAGTTGCCTTACGTTTCAAGTTATAGTCTACCATCGTCAGGTCTTCCATTACGTTGAATAATAATTTACTATCCTGGCCATGTGTCTCCTGGGGTGCGCTCGAAACGCCAGTCCTGGACATGTCCCTTCTTTTTCCTGTTACAAGGCGTTCCGAATGCACGAGGACAGGAAGTCGTGAAATCAAAAAGGCGTAGGCCTACATTTGTTGCATCGCTTGTCCGAACAAATTAACTATATGCGTGGAATGGACACGTCTAATTGGCTGCTTTGGATCTGACTTTGTAAAACGTGCCGCCATTGATAGTTGAAGTGCGCGTGCATAACAGATCTGGATCGAAATTGCACCATCTCCTAGTAATGGCGGCATTCGATGCATATCAAACTACCGCCGATATGTTTGTTCCCTTTTCCACCACCTCAGCGAATTGGACAGCTGTACTGGGGCACTCGAAACCTGTAGGGGTGCCCTAAACGTCTGGGACTGGCGTTTCGAGCGCATCCCTGATGGTTCCTACGAAGGGATTTAAAGTCAACCACAACATTGTTACGGACATGGCGAGAATAAAAACGAGCAATAATTTGTGGAGATTTGTTGAGAGATTCCTTGCGTGATTTGGATTTTATGGGCTATCGCAATTGATCTGAGGGCTTCAGTTGCATCGGGAAATTTTCCGAAGTTGTTACTGAAGAGAAATTCACTGACAGACTGTTCACATGATTGGGGGGGGGGGGGGGGGCCGTTCCGATTGTAGCTCTTGTTTGACTTTATCAAGTTCCGCACAGATTTTTCTCACATTACCCGCCATTTGCTTTTGTAAAAGATCAATGTTAGCACGAACACCATTCTGAAAACTGGGCATAGTGGTGGCGAAATTATCTCCTAGTGTTTTAATAGCACTTAGTATAGCGGCTTGATTTAGGTCGTCTGGGTCTGGTAAGTTGGTAAGATGAGTGGGGTTTGACAAAAAATCAGACCTTACAGTTGTCCCGCCATCTTGCCTTTTAGGTGTCCACTCCAAATCTGTACTTTCTTGACCCTGGTCCTGTTTCTCGCCTTTTTTCGATCTTCCCATGGCGAAAGTATAAATATTACTCCGTATTCAGTCAATTTGGGTATGAAGGAATCGCTATAGTATCATTAGAATGTAAGATTTTCAGCGATCTCTACCGGGAGCTTCACATAAACACGTCCTCGCCAAGCCAAAGACATATAGAAGTTTAAAGGCAGAGAGACCCCCCAAACTAGACAGAGGCGTCTCCCTATAAGCGAAAAGTAGTGGTCCCAACATCCGGTCCCACTAAGCGGGTGCTTCCATTGCCATACGCCTAAGCATTAATTTTAAAGGCACACTTGCCGCGAAAATCAGGAATATTGTTTACATTAAAAAAGAAAGACCGTTTTCTGTATTTTCCCCAGACAATATAAGTTAGGAACTTTCTATTTTCAAAATTTAAACGTTTGGACGTCACTTTGTATTTTTAATTTGAATTTGAAAATTTGAATTGTTAGGTGCCCGGAACGTAAACAAACCAATCTGCTCGCATAGGCAATGTTATGTTTCAGTCGAGTGAGTGAACTAACGGCACAGTGTAATTTTACGTAGGCCTATTTATCTGAGAAATACAGACTGACGATCGGTTAACGGCGACTGGAAAAGCCTGCCGATAATTGTTTGAGGGTAATCCAACACGAAAGTTGACCGACACTGATCGTTGTTGTAATCAGGCTTCGATTCTTCGTTTGTTTTTCATCCCATTTCTACATTCTAAAGCTAACTAGACATGTTTTATGTGTCCTATGTTTAAGTTTAGTGGTATTAGTCGTAGTAAGCTCATGTAAAGTGATTTTCTTAGCAATTTAAACAGGCTACGGCGGCAAGTGGGCCTTTAAAGTGCCATTGTACCTTTTGCATAACCTATTACACTGGGCGTTGTATGGAGAAGTTTTAACGCTCTGAACAGACAAAAGGCGACTGAACTCTTTCATCATAAATTGAGTCGAGTTCCATGGTCACTCAAAATTTCATGAGGGATTCCCACATTGCTAACCATACCGAAAATAGCTTCGGCAACCGTAACTGTCTCAATATTCGGCCAAAGCTTGTGGATAGTGAGTGACAACGTCGACCATAGTCAGTATATAGCGATTACCTCTACCTTTTTGGGAACTATAGGTCCAATTAGATCGACCGCAACTCTATGGAAGGGAGTTGTGACAATTGGCATTTTTTTGCAATGGAACCTTCCGCCTTTTGGTATTGTCCGTTGACAAGCGTCGCAAGACTGGCAATACATGGCTACATCGCCGTGCATAAAACTGAGCCTGGATTTTTTTGTAAAGTTTTGCTTACGCCCATATGCCCTCCGAGAAAACGGTTGTGTGCCATCTTGGGTACTACTGGACGAAACTTAGTTGGAACAACAAGTTGGGGATCAAAATTCCGTTCTACCTGTCTAAACAAAAGATCATTTACATAATTGAAGGATTTTATAACAGTCTCGTGTAAAACGTTTTTAACAGATTTAGCCATGTGACGAGCATCACTCAGGGAGATATCCGAGTTTTGTTCAGAAGCAAATTCAGAAAAAATCACCAGTGTTGTTAAGTTGAGGTATTTTTAACTCACGAAGCTTTGGCATGCTTTGTTTGGTTACGAGTAACCACAGACGCAACGGGGTTGTCGGTGGCATTGGGTTCTTTTAACAATCAGTTACGTTTCATAACACAGTAAATAGAACACAACTAAACGAAGTTGAAAGAATCAGGAGAATAAATTAGAGGAGACGGAATGGTTAGAGTAAGAGAAACGATAGGCAGACAGAACATGATAGCAAGAGAGCAGTGAATCCGTCATCTTCATATTGCCAGCCGAGAATCATCATCCTTCGTGCCGATTGGCACCAATGGAGACTTTCTAACTACAAGAATATCCTGTAAGACGGCACCAACTTTGGACGTTGCCTACTGAAAAACAAACTGAAGACTCAAAGCATTAACAACGGCATAGAATGAATTAATTATGATGCATATATTAAATGGGGGAAATTAAAGTCATTTATGACAGTATAAGTAAAAATTTTAAATATGAAGCAGGAAATATTTAGAAAAATTCATATAAAAATAAATTACTGCTAAGTAGGACAAAACAGATTTTTATGAAAAATATATAGGAAGAAAACAAAAACGTATGTATACATTTGATAAAGTAGGTACATAAAAACGTTGAATGTGTTTATGAAACAACAGACCTGATTTTTCTCTGAAAGGGATCTTTATTTTTGTTTTGTTCACACAAATGTCAACGTCTGATGATTGGCTGATTCCATTATAATAGGTCATCGTCCTTGGGGGAAAAGAATCCTTTCGAATAGCCAATCGGGGAAAATGGAGGTTTGAAAAAAATGCTTAGCTCTTAATTCCCGTGGCTCACCAAATAACATGTCAATGTTTGAATGTATACATACGGATGGCTTCCCATCAAATCTCAAAATCCAAGGACGTATAACGTTTTCATCACGATTTGAGAGAATGGTACCCTCCAGGCATCGACTTTTCCTCCCGATGTTGCCATAAATTTGCCATTAGTCCTTAATCCAAAGATAAACTGTTCCCTATATGCAGCCCCAATGTCGGTTCTGGGTGGTGAAGAATATGCTCACAGCTTCCCTTGGTGCATGTTAATAAGAAACGACTAAACCTTAGGTAAACTGCCCACGGCCAACAGGCAGCCCGTGTCGAGGTATTGAAAAGAAAATATGCTAAAATAACCTAAACCGGATGTTGGGCAGCCATGTCGAGCCGTACAATGGTACTCTTGGATATAAACAAAATGTAATGCCTAAAAATAAAAATACTGTTGGATATTTCCACAGTAGGTACAATTTATTATAACATCATTGTAAAAGGTGACTAATAGGTCAGTCAGGTAGAGGTTCTTATTAATAGTTATGTAATAATAATAATACATTTATTTCAGACACAAACAGGTCCATATAAAAAACAAAGAGAGAAAAAAAAAATCTGATAATAAAATCTGATAATTAGTACAAGTATGTATAATTAAATAATTATACTAGTAATGGTTTGAACAACAGTTGCTCCCAACGAGCAGCTAGTACAGAATGAGTTTTAACATCAGAATGATTTAATACATATAGCAGCATGTTGCTACTGGACTCAATTCTTTTCTTCAAGCTATAAATAGACACTCTGAGGAGCTCTCCGAATGATCGTATGCCGTTTGTCACAAACATCCAGCTGGCGCTGCTATCGCGCCTAAAGTTCATGAGCCATCTAAAGCCTGGCGCAGACGAGAGGCGCCGGCTGAGCTACAAGGCACGCGTGGCCAAGGGAGCAGCTACAAATTTCAGCGCAGACGATGAGCTCTCGGCTGAGGCCAGTTCCTTGTCACCCAAGTTCACTGACCTGCACAAGTGTCACTACCCGTGTTACGTAATATTCTAAGTGGTCACATGATTGAATAAGTACGCCCGATTGGGCTATCCCTCCTCTCAGCTCAGCCGGCACCTTACGTTGTGCGCACACGGTGAGATTCTTGCTACGAGAGGCAGTTAATATCAAACATGCTAAATACTTTCCTCACCGCTTCGAGAGGCGAAAATCTCACCAAAATTTATGCGCACACGGGGGAAACAGCTTAGCTCTCAGCCACGCGTAGCCGGCAGCTCAGCCGGCGCCTCTCGTGTGCGCTAGGCTTAAAGGAATTATTGTACATGGTTCTGATGCTATTTAAGGTAGTTTTGTTAAAATCGCTCCATAAAGCCTAGCGCAGACGAGAGGCGCCGGCTGAGCTACAAGGCACGCGTGGCCAAGGGAGCAGCTACAGATTTCAGCGCAGACGATGAGCTCTCGGCTGAGGCAAATTCTTGGTCACCCAAGTTCACTGATCTACACAAGTGTCACTACCCGTGTTACGTAATATTCTAAGTGGTCACATGATTTAATAGGCACACGCGATTGGACTATCCCTCCTCTCAGCTCATCCGGCAGCTTACGTTGTGCGCACACGGTGAGATTCTTGCTACGAGAGGCAGAAAATATCAAACATGCTAAATACTTTCCTCACCGCCTCGAGATGCGAAAATCTCACAAAAATTTATGCGAACACGGGGGAAACAGCTTAGCTCTCAGCCACGCGTAGCCGGCAGCTCAGCCGGCGCCTCTCGTGTGCGCTAGGCTTTAAGAGGCACAATAGATATTGCAACAGAATGAGTGGAAAGGGTCTTCTTTACTACAGGAGTACATAATCTAAACTTACGCAGTAGAATATTTGCTCCGATACAGTTTTCTTTTCTGAGATTCAATATCTAGATTATCAGACAGGTTGTTTGTAAAGAGATGCCCTAGGTAAGTATACGATCTAACAAAATCAAGTGATCGACCATTGAGAGTAACATTAGCATTAGAGTGTAAATTGTATCCTTTAGGCTTTATAAACATACATACTGTCTTTTTAGAGTTAAAAATGATATCATGGGATATGGCATATTCGTCACAAACATTCAGAAGTATTTGTAGAGATAAAGCAGATGGACAAATCAAACATAGATCGTCAGCATATAAGAAATGGTTCATGAAAACACCAGATACATTACATCCCACACCGCTATCAGTGAGACGCTTATCTAACTCATGGAGATAGATAGAAAACATATTGGCGGACAAGATCCCCCCTTGTCTAACACCTTTCGATATATTGAAGAAGGATGAAAATTGGCTTCCCCATTTTACTGTAAATTTTTGAGTTTTGAACCATATGTACAGAATATTAACTATGTACGAGGGCCAATTTCTATCGATGAGTTTTTCTAACACAGTACAGAGTGATTTACCCTATCAAATGCTTTAGAGGCGTCCATGAAACAGACATACACAGGACTGCCACTAGAGCGAGAATAACGCACTATCTCTTTCAAAGTAAAGATACACTGGTCTGTAGAATGGCCCTTTTTAAATCCAAATTGTGAATCAGTAGTGTATAAGTACTTCTCACAGATAGTCAAAATAACCCTTTCAAGAATTTTGGATATTATAGTTGCAATGGCTATGGGGCGATAGTTATCAGATTGTGTAATATCACTAGATGTGTTCTTAATAATAGGTATGATGAGGTAGATACCCATGCCGTAACATTACATTGAGACAGAGAAATAGGTGAATGTAAAGCTTTTCCGATGCAAATTTAAGGTGCTCTGCTGACAATCCATCAATTCCAGCTGATTTACCTAGTTTTAAATCTTGTATTATTTGACAAATTATATCGGGAGATTCAATTGGTAAAAACACAGGACTTCATCATTCAGCAGATTTCTTAAGAAATCATCTTTATGCTGATCATTAGAAACAGAGTTAAGCAATGTGGAGTATTTATCTCTCCATAAGTTAGCTATGCTAGCTTCCCCTTCTACATTATCAATTGTGCCAGGTTTTTATTTTGACTTACGATTAGCATTGCGTACTTTCTTCCAAAACTCTTCGTTGTTATAAGTACAAAAAACATCAGCGATTTTATTTGCCCGAATGGTTTCTTCTTCTTTCTTACAGGCCCTTAGGGCATATTTAAATAGGCGCCTAGTGTTTTGCATATAATCACTTACAGGTCCGGAGCGAGGGCTTCCGTTCTCTCTCCACAATATAAAGGCATGGAAATCTGCGACGCACTTATTCCAGCCAGGGACAATGAAATTTTTTGTTCTACCAAACTTGGCAACAGTTGAATTACCTGCTGTAGAAAGGGAAGTAACTATGTCATTATAGTAACGAGTTATCAGAGCTGAGTGATCACAAGATTTGCAATTTGTAGCATCACACAATAAGGCGTCCCTAGGAATGTCGATACAATTTAGAAGGGACTCTGATGTGATCTTATAATCCGACAATTCTTCGTTGGTTAGTTTGGACCAATTAATACAATAAAATTGGTTATAGTCCTGCGTGTTAGCTAGGGGAGGCAAGGAGGTCCATTTTAATTCCACATACAACGGTAAATGGTCGGAAGATATAAAATCATATCGTACATGTATATCACAGATAGAGTCATGGACATGTTTAGAAGTAACACAGTGGTCCAGCCATGAAGTGGTGGTATGAGCCTCACTTACATATGTATAAGTGTCATTTTGTAATAACGACATGTCAGACAAAAACATATTGTGTTCATCACAAAAAGTCTTAAGCTGAGAGCCAAAGTTACTCACAGGATTAGCATTCCAATCCCCCATTACGATGACATTAGGAATGTCACTCTCTTCAATAATAGCCCGTATTTTTCCGAGATACTCTTGAAATAATTCCCGGTTATCCGGTGAATCAGTCGGCATGTATACATTGAGAATAAGTAGTTTAGACATACCACCATCAACACACAGTCCTAAAATTCTAGGATCGTCATATTCAACAAGGGATACGTGATTCGACATGGTTTTACGCCACAAAAAAGCGATACCACCACAAGGGCGACCCCTTATTAGGGAACAGTCACTGATAGCAGAAACTCCACGACCGTGGTAATTTTCATTGACGGAGTTTAAAATAGGTTGTTCGTCAGTACTTAATCAAGTCTCTTGAATAAGGCATATATCAGAGAACTCACATAGAGATTGTACCTCAGTAATTGAGGACTTAATAGGACGACAATTAAATGATGTGATTCGTAAAGTCATGAGATGAAGTTAGTAGTCATATAGGTAGTTACCCTCTTCATCAAACCGGTCATTGCTGTATTCAGACGAATGTTGATCGTATCTTTTGTGATACGAAGAAGTATACTCGGACCTGTTGTGTTGGTTTCTCTGACGAAAATATTTCCTTGCTAACACTTCGTCCGGCCAATAGCGACTAGAGAGTATATCTCTGGAAACTTTGCCATTAACACTAATCCAGAAAGATGCATATCAGTCGAACTTCGTGGGAAGCTGTTCACATTGCGCATCCACACCAGATTTCTGTTTAATGAATGAACATATATCGTCAGGGTGAGTGTCTGGGTGCAGGCGCGTTACGAAAATTTCAACTTGAGGGTATGACCTCAAACCACGAAGTTTCACAGTTTTGTTGGACTTAGACGGATTCCTCGAAACCACAGAAAAGGGTAGTTGGAAATTTGTATCACTTTTCAAGGCTTCAGCGTAGGATTCAAGATTCTGTGTAGGCCTACTCTTTGTGCGATCCTCATTACATACTGGTAGGGCGGGTGACTTTTATCAAGTGCATAAGTGATTTTTATCAAATGTTGGCAAAGTATGTTCTGATCGAGCATCCTATTCCTGAATTTCCTGCAGGTTTCATCCAAAGAGAGGTATCGTCCTTGTTGATGCGGCGTCGTGCTGAGTGTACCTCACTGAGAAAAGCGCCCATCCTCTCGGGGTCATCCTGGATAGAAATGGAGACCTCGCCTTACCAGTGATCTAAACCCGAGACCCCTTCTCCAAAACCAGACGGGTCCTGGGACCGCTCGGCAAAGCCACAGAAACTTTGACCAAATTTCTTCAAGGCTTGAAAGAAGGGTGGAGGTTCCAAGTGGTCACCATCGTTCCAGACCTGGCGATGGCTCGCCTGCACGCCTCCCTCCTTAACGGATACCATAATCCAGTGGAATTGTCGTGGTCTTAAGACCAACCATGATGAATTGACATTATTAACTCAACAGTTCAATCCGGCTGCTTTCTATCTGCAAGGGACACGTCTCAAACTGTCGGGCAGCGATAGTTACTCTTAAAAACAACGTACTCTACAGCACCTTTGTTGGCTACGGTGGTCAGCTGGTGACTCCTCTATATTTGTTAACTCTGGGTGTTGCACACAGCTCTGTGGCTGTCCTTTTGTCTTCGAATAAAACAGTAACCTTTTGTTCCATAGATATTCCATCTTTTTCTCTGTTAAACATAGAACAACTGAGAGGATTTCTGGAACAGCTTTGAGCCACATACATGTACATTTTACTTTGGGATTTCAACGCCCACAGTCCATTGTGGGGCTGTGCTTATAATGATAAAAAGGCTAAAGTTATTGAAAAGTTTCTCTACGAAAAATTTTTCATGGAGGCTGCACGATGTTCTTTGTAGCGACCATTTCCCGGTTATCCTAGAACGTCTGACTATGAAAATACCGGCAGTTGTGTTAAAAGCCATTGTGTCATTGTGCATTAAGTTTCTTCCAGTGTTACCGCTGTTTGTGTCCGAAGATTCTGATGAACCAGAAATGTTCACATTCCCTGTATTTCCATGGATCGGATTATTGTTTGTTCTACTGACAAGATTTGTGCAACATTTTTGCGTCCTGTCAAAGTGCATACATGTAGTATTATTTAACCATATCTGGTTCTGGAATCTTTTAGTGGCTTTAACTCTTCAGACTCCATCAATGGTGTGGCTTTAAACGGCTTGTTACCTTTCCCTTTTTGCATTATTTTTTTTTCTCTGGGAAGCAAAGACTTCCATGTTGCTTCTAAATAGTTCATCCGACACAAAGCTGTAACCATAATTCGGTCCGACAGGATCAAAGCTCCGATATAATTGTTTAATTCAATGCAAGGGATTTCATTTGTTTTGCGATCATCAAAATTTGGGCTTCCTTGTAAAAGTGTAGGAAATGTTAATAGCGTTTCCGGTCTTTCTCACAGTGTTTTTAATTTTCATACAAGTAACGAAATTTTGTTGATGTTCGATATCAACATTGATGAAAGCTGGTTGTTTTAATTTCACTGGATTAGCCGTAACAACAGTTTCAATGACACTGGCAATATTCCTTCCCATGGCAATGTTTGGCTGAATGGGGATTTCGTTACCGGTATCACTATCACTGTCAAACCAAGGAGAAGAAATACCACCACCGGTGACTTCATCCAAAGCAGCAACTAAAATCATCATCACCAGAAAATTCATCAGTTAAAAAACCGAAACCAAGTTTGCTTGGAAATCCTCAGAGGCGGAGCCAGGTACATGATTATGGAACATTTTAACAGCCAATAAGATAACAAATTTACGGGGAAAAAAGTATAAACGAAACTGGAAAAATTGATAACTTTCTGAAATATATGCACAATTTGAAATGACAGATGGACTCTGATGTTTCATACTTGCAAGCATCTTTTTATTTTGTTAAAATACACTTTTGATTTGGCTAACGATATCCTGAATAAATTGTATAGCTTATTGTCATTAATGGTGATTTCTTATCGCCAGAATGTTGCCCTTTATGATCACAATCGTTTCTGCAACATCAGTTTGCCTACGCCAATGATTCTATCGGTCGGGGTCGATTTTCCAAGCGGGTGCTTAATTTTTTTCTTTGTGTATATATTTTTAAATCTACCACGGTTTCAATCTATATCTTCAAATCTGCCATTCTTCAATCTATATATTCAAATCTGCCATCGTTTCAATCTTTATTTTCAAATCTACCATTCTTTTAATCTATATCTTCAAACCCGTCATGGTTTACATGTATATTTTCACATCTGTCATAGCTTCGATCCATATTTTTCCTCTGCCATTTTATTATTCTATATCTCCAAATATGTCATGGTTTCAATATATATCTTCAAATATGTCATGGTTTTAAACTATTTATTCAAATCTAACGTGGTTTTAATCTATATCTTCTCATCTGCCATTTTCATATTTCCAAATCTACCATTGTTTCACTTTATATCTTCTAATTTACCAATGCCTCAATCTGTATCTTCAAATATGTCATAGTTTCAATCTATATCTTCAAATATGTCATAGTTTCAAACTATATCTTCAAATATGTCATAGTTTCAAACTATATCTTCAAATATGTCATAGTTTCAAACTATATCTTCAAATATGTCATAGTTTCAAACTATACTGAACCGAAAAATAAGGTCACCCTATTCAAATGTTGCTAAATTCATGTATTAGCAAAATTTTCAACAATTTGTCTCTTTTGATATCCTTGCTAGGCCTGGTTTGAAGGCAGTGGTCAGGAAAGTTTGGTTTCTGATCATGTTACTAATATGCAAAACATGTCGTCAAAGCACAGTTACTAAAGTAATGATGGGGTGCTTTTTCGATTTGTTTTGCCTGAAGGTCACAATGCACGTGTGTTGTGTATACAGAAAGCCACCAAGCATGCACCGAATCATTCGCAGTTTGGCAGTAGTGACATGCCATGACTGTCACCGGAGCAGAGAGACCAAGCCTTGGGAAGATTTCATGCTGGCCAGACTGCAAGATCTGTGGCAAACCACTTCAAGGTATAAGTCCGAACAATATACCGCCTGCAGCAACGGGTTCAGACCACTGGAAGCACAGCAGACCGTCCTCGTAGTGTAAGACCGCATCTAACAACGTTGAGGCAAGATCGACAGATTGTCCGTCAACACCTGCAAAACCGCTTCGCTGCAGCTGCGGAAACTGCAAGGACAACCATTGGCAATAACCAGAGACCAATCAGCGACGACACAGTGCGCAGGCGTTTGATGCAGGCAAACGTCAGATACCACAGGCGTTACAGGGGTCCTATCCTCACTGCTCGACGTTGCCGCGCTCGTGTGGAATGGGCCACACAGCATCGGGATTGGCGCCACCGGGAGTGGAGAACTGTAGTCTTCTCCGAAAGCTGTTATTGCATCTCGACGGTTGATAGGCGAGTGAGAGTGTGGCGTAGACGAGGGCAGCGTTTTGCAGATAAGTGTGTTCTAGAAAGAGACGCGTGGTGGGTCCCAGCAGTATGGTATGGGGTGCTATAGCACTGAATAAAAAAATTAGGCCCTATGCTGTTCCAGAATGTTGGTCCTGGTAGAGGAAATGGTGTAACAGCTGCCCGCTACATCGATCAGGCGCTGAGAACCTTCATCGTGCCCAATTGTGCTCGTCATGGAAATCAAGTCTTCCAGCAGGACAACGCACGAGCCCATACTCCCAGAGCAACGAGACTTCCTCCGTCAAAACAACATACAGACTCTTCAATGGCCAGCTCTCAGTCCAGACTTAAATCCGATAGAACACTTGTGGGACGAGATTCAGAGGAGGCTCAATCTGGTGCGACCAAGGCCGACAACTGTGGCTGAACTCACTCAGGCGTATCAGTGTTTGGGCCCAAGTTCCTATCATCTTTATCAACCGTCTCATCCACTCAATGTTCAGACGATGCAATGCTGTAATCAACGCCCATGGTGGCCATACACATCATTGACTTGCTTACTTACATCTATTTGAAATACACTGATTATCAATATCCAAAAAGGGATGCATGTTTTTGTTTGCGGCTCAGTATATATATTCAAAAATGTCAGTTTCAACCTGTATTTTAAGTCTTCTATGATGTCAATCTTTAGCTTTAGATCTTCCACGGTTTTAATCAATGTCTTCAAATCTACAATAGTTTTAATGTATATCTTTAAATCTACAATAGTTTTAATGTATATCTTTAAATCTACAATAGTTTTAATGTATATCTTTAAATCTACAATAGTTTTAATGTATATCTTTAAATCTACAATAGTTTTAATGTATATCTTTAAATCTACAATAGTTTTAATGTATATCTTTAAATCTACAATAGTTTCAATGTATATCTTTAAATCTACAATAGTTTCAATGTATATCTTTAAATCTACAATAGTTTCAATGTATATCTTTAAATCTACAATAGTTTCAATGTATATCTTCAAATCTGTCATGGTTTCGATATATATATCATCAAATCTGTCATGGTTTCGATATATATATCTTCAAATCTGTCATGGTTTCGATATATATATCTTCAAATCTGTCATGGTTTCGATATATATATCTTCAAATCTGTCATGGTTTCGATATATATATCTTCAAATCTGTCATGGTTTCGATATATATATCTTCAAATCTACAATGTATTTAATCTATATCTTTTAATTTGCTATGGTTTCCAATGTAACCGTAGAAAAAAGTAAAAGCCATAAATTTTTCACAGAAAAACTGATTGTCCAAATAATCACAGACACAAACGTTGTATATTTCTACTTATCAATTGAAGGGGACAAACAGTATTTGTTTTGATCGATACTCCGATACATTTTTGGACACACGACTTATTCAGGAAATTAAATGGGCAATGAGAAAAAGAAAATCAATTGGTCTTACGTGAAAGCATTCAAATTTTATATTTATTAGTATTGATCTTTTGATCACGTGAAAGGAAATCAATATGTGCCTTTATTAAGATATTTAATAATTGTCTATTGCCATGTGGAAGTACGGAGTTTAAAATAGTGCTTCGGAGTGTACAAGAAAATTTTGTCGGTTACAGAATGGAGAACAATCGTTCTATGAATACATCTAACTTAGAAGACCATATGTTTGGATATGGAATTGTACAAATTTTAATTCATCTTTGTTTTGCTGTTGTTGGAGTAATCATTTCAGTTTTAAATGGAATCGTCATCATTGGCTTTAAAAGAAACGCAAAGATTCGACAAACATCTGGAAATGTTTTCATACATAATCTGTCAATTTCTGATTTTGTCACTGGGATTTTGGCTATTTATGTCGCCATTTTAAATCTATGGAATTACTCTAATCAAGAGGAATATTTATTGAGAATGGGGTTTGTCTGTGCCATTATGTTAGCTTCTGCTTGTTTCCTCTTGTATCTAACTGTAGACCGTTATCTCAAAGTAGCAATGCACTTACGTTACACAAGTTTGGTTTCCTCGAGAAAACAGCACATTCTCTGCATCGCAACATGGGTTTTGTGCGTAATTGTGGGATTTCTACCAACACTTGGCTGGCGTAAACCTCAGATTAATACACTGATGTTTTTGGAGACTTTCCCAATCAGTTATATCATATTGGTGATCGTTCTTGGACAGGTACCTACCTGTTGTATGGTATTTACCTATACCAAACTCTACATCATTTCCAGTAAACATCGCCGACAGATTGCAAATTTAAATCAGACATCAGAGGGGAAAACATCAGCAGACATCCTGCGATCAATTGCTCTTCTTATCGGAGCCTACATTTTCTGTTGGGCACCAATAGGTAAGATTCTGTATTTTCAGGAAAAAAAAAATGTAAAAATTCAGAATCAATAGGAAAAAAACAACAATCCCCATGGGTGTCTTTTTAATGGTTTGCAGCTAGAGGCCATAAGGGAAGACACTGGTAAACTTGTCTGTATATTAAACATAACTTATTAGTCCAGATTGTTGCCAAGCATATAAATTAGTTGCGTATATTCAAACATACAACATCAGGATAACATCGAATAATACGACAGACAGACAAGGTTTAGAACACCTTTGAGTAAAAACAATTTTAAATAATTGTTTTTGAATTTGTTTTGATTAGCACCGGTTCTTTGTACTGAAAAAAGATTAACAAATCGGACTTAAGTTTTTAATTATCGGCTTTTGGTCTCTATTGATCGGTGTCACTCTGTTCTTTTCCTCTCAACATGATTTAAGTTTTTCCCCAGAAGATACTAGTTTTTTTTATAATTAGATTTTATGTGGTCTGATAGAGCAGGTCCATACATGATGTTTTTGGATAAGATAGTAATAAGTCCTGCGTTTTCGTAAACTTATAAATGAGCTCGTTTGGCGGTCCGTTGTCAGTGTTTTTTATTTTTATTTTTATGCTTTCAGCAGATTTTGGAGAGGTGTTTCCCTTTTAAACACTGTGCGAAAATGCAACAGCGATATATTACTTGCTTTTTCGGTTTGTTTTGCCTGAAGGTCACAATGCACGTGTGTTGTGTATACAAAAAGCCACCAAGCATGCACCGAATGATGCGCAGTTTAGATACGGTGAAACTAGTTAGGCTAGCGTAAACCTAACCTGTTGCGTTTGTCATGTTTTCTTTCAGAACATAATATTTCGCCACACACAAAGGCAGTTTTCTGCAGCTTTTTTTCATTATATATTTATATATATATATGAACACTAATTATTTTTAAACAATGGTTATTTATTATATATAGGTATATATGAATATCAGTATGGTTATTTTGGGATATAACATATGAAGAATCCAGGTACCTTAATGGGACACATATTTGAAGACGATACGATTTCAATTTGGACAGTGATTTGACTTTATATAAGTTTTGTTGTCATTATCCAGCTTTCGGGAACATAACAGGGAACGATAGGAAATATTGCTGTCGAAAATTCTCGATAAAGACCACAGGAATGGTTTCTGGTTCTATACTGATTAAGTTGAGATTGTTTGACTATGTATAGTCCGTAAAGCTTGAAGGGATTTGTTCTTAGAAATAGAAAAAATAAGGGCAATAAGCAGTAAGTAGATAACTGTTGCAACCGTAGAATTTTGAGTTTATTAAAAAGTAAGCTTGAATTTAGGCATGAGGATAAAGAAATACAACACAATGTGGAGATTTGTGGAGTACGATAGGTGGTTTCTGGTGTGTCGCAAATATATTAGACCATGTTGTATTTCTGTTAGATAGAATTAATGAATAACATAATATGAATAAAGTTATTTTGCTAACGGGGTCTTTAATGTGGTTTAAAACACCCATGATATCCAAAAACAGTTTTGTACAGGTTTATTGAATATGCTTTTCGTTAAAGTGTACATGTAAGACTTTTATAATTTTGTACTTGTATTGTTTAAATAACTATTTCATGAATTACATGTAGTTTGACAGCTTGTCGCTTTAATCCAGTTATCTCTTTTCTAGCAGCTCTATACCGTCGCTTTAGTACATCGGTCTTTTTTTGAAAGCTCTATCTTCGCTTTAATATACACAAAGAAAGAAGTTAAGCACCCCCCCCCCCTGAAAAGTTTGCACAAACCGATAAAATCATTGGCGTAGGGAGACTAATGGCAAACTGATGTTGCAGAAACGATTTATTGTGACCATAAAGGGCAATAAGCTATACAATTTATTCAGGATATCGTTAGCCAATCCAAAAGTGTATTTTAACAAAATAGAAAGATGCTTCACAGGGCGACCATATTGAAGTAAAAAGGTCGCTTTTAGTATGTAGAACACAACCCTAGAACCGAAGGTCAATAGCGTCTCAACCCTCTAGTGAGACGTTGGATCTGTTGAAGGGGTAACTGCCGCCAATACCGATGTAATGCGGCTTCCAATTCCTGCAGATTTTGGACAGGAGGCTCTCGGGCTTGAATGTTTCTACCCAGCTTATTCCAAATGTGCTCTAAAGGATTCAAATCTGCGCAGGTCAAAAGATCCGACGTCTCACTGGAAGTTTGGAGAGTCTTTTTTAGTTAAAATCTACACATTTATCAACGTAGAAAAAGATTGGTGGTATTGCAGTCTCTGTCACCTTTAGCTTGAGCTAGGCATTGAAGCTTTATTAAGCTTGAAGTTCATGTGGTTTCATTGGTGCCAAGCGACACCAAATTTTTCTCTGTTGTTTTCATTATGTATAGCTAGTCGACTGTGGGTTTTTACTTGGTTTAGACAGCCAGATTGGCAAGTCGTTGGCTGCAACAACCCTTATTTCCCTAGTTCCTCTTTTATAAACAACATACAGACTTTGACAAACAGCATTCAGACAAGGGTACATATGATATTCTGTGTCTTCCGGTCTTGCACAATGAAAAACTAACAAAACGCGCGACACGAGATTAAGAAAACACGCCATTTTACCAAATGTAGCCTAATGGCGCGATTTTTTTGCAAATACTCGCGAGATTAGCAAAACCGCGCGTTTTTTGAAATTGGAAAACACGCCACGCGAGAACTAGAGAACACGCGGAAATGCAAACGCGTATTCTCGTGCCTAATCTCGAGTTGCGTGTTTTTTTGTTTGTTAATAAGTCGAGATTAACAAAGTGCGAGATGTTGGTAATCGCGAGATGTTTGTAATAGCGCGCGGTTTTGGCCTAATAGCGCATTCTCGTGTTCTCGAGCCGCGTTTTTTATAGGGAATGGCCGCATCCGTCTTCCATAGATGGGAACTCTGCATAAAAAAAAAATCCAGAAGCAACCGACACCTGAAATTGAAGATGAACAGTTCCTAAACTGATCTCGGAAAGAAATAGAAGTCAGGTTATTTCTTTCGCTTTCTATAAGTGAGGGTACCATTTTGTCTGCCGCATTATCTAAAAGATGGAGCCCAAAGAAAGAATTATGTATTGTTGATATGGGCTTTCTGGTCGTTTTCGTTAATGTTGACCAGTTGGGTAAAATTTGATTGGCAATATGATGATAACATTTGATGAAATGATTTCTCAGCGACGGCTCTGACATTCTGTTTTCTATATTGATTCAAATGTTTTTCCCAGCTGGCTGCTCCTCGTTTTCGGCCACCTTGTCCAAGTCATTTAAAAGTTGTTGTAATGTTGCCAGATATATCGCTGCCGACCATTTCTCTCACGTCTAGTAGCTTGGGCTGTTTTTCAGCACTTGTCCCCACGTACGTCTCATATTGGTGGTCGTATTTCCTGGTCTCATCTGTATATAGAGTTTTGTCTTTGTTATCTCGGCGATATTAATGTGCGACAATGGAAGCCTCCATTTACCCATCTCATCTATGGGTTTTCTTCATGGCAACTGAACAGCTGTAATGTTTAAAAGTTTTAAAACAGCGGCGATCACTGGTGTAATATCTAAAACAGTTTAAACACATTGTATAAAACTGTCTGTATGTTGCTGTAACTTCATAAAATCACGTTTTCGGGGTATATTAAAATCAAATAAAACATTTCTAATTTCCTCCACTTCTATTCCATATTTTTCGAACTGATGACAGTTTAAATTGGCCTGCGAAGACCTTCAATCTGTGGGCTTATTAGTTTTAATCTTTCCTCTCTCTGTTTTGCTTGTCTGTTATAGGTTTTCGTTGCAATTTCCTGTATTCCGATTTCTGTTTTCTTATGCCTTTTTCATGGCCCTTATTTCTCTGGTCCTCGTGTTGCGTAATTTTATTATTCTTACTTTACATAAACGACATTACTAAAGCATCAAATCTCCTCATATTGACTATAGTTGCAGACGATACCAGTGTTTGTTCCTCTTCTGAATCCCTAGATGGCGCTACACATGAAATGTCCACTCAACTCAACAGAATTTTTAGCTGGTTATCTGCAACCGATTGTCATTGGATGTTAACAAAACGAAATTAATGGTCATTAAGCCAACTGGACGTTTACTAAAAGACACACCCAAGCTGTTTCTCGCATCGACAGAAATAGAAAAGGTGTATCAATATAAGTTTCTTGGTATTATTTCTTGTTCTAAACTGTCATGGAGACCACATATAAATTATATCAGTAAAAAAATATCTCGCAACATTGGTATTATCAAGCATACACAAAAGTGCATCAATAAACAAACCTTAATCCTTCTTTATTTTTCTCTAATCCTGCCATATTTTTCATATGCGAACAGTTTGTGAGGAAACACGTATCCTACTCATTTAAATCATCTATTTCTCCTCCAAAAACGTGCAGTTCGCACTACCACACTTTCCCATCGCCTTGAACATACCTCTCCAATTTTCAAAAGTCTTAAAATCCTGCCTCTTAAAGATTATACACTGCACTCATCTCTTCTTCTTATTCATAAATTTGTTCATCGTCCCTTTTTCCTTCCATTTAGAGTAGCTCATCTTTTCACCCAACAATCAGATATTCACAACTACCCAACAAGAGCACTAAATCTTTACAAACCTCTATACAAATGTAACCTTTCGTTCTATTCCATAAAACTAGTTGGCCTAGAGAGTGGAACAATCTTCAATTCTATTTCACTTTTCAAGTCTAAATTAAAGGATCGTCTCGTCGGTTAGAAGATTCTGGTTTGCTCAAAACAAAAGTGAACATTTAATTTTCTCGTGAGTGTCTTGATCTCAAATGAAAACATGTCTGCATGTGCTTATTTATACGTTAGGTACTCATGCGTTGGTGTGTATTTGCGTGCATGCTGTGTGTGTAAATTTATAGATGTTTTTGCGGATATAGAGATGTTTACTACACTTTTCTTTTTGTATGTTTTTTGTCCATTCGATGTTTTATGAAAAAGAAAACCTTACGACTGCTTATAAGTTCCACCATTTACTCCATTCTATAATAACTTTAACTATTCTTTGGGATAGATCAAGTCTTTATGATTTCATTCCCGCCTTCTGTATATCATTTATATACGTTTCTTGTACAGTTATAAATGCCATGGTGAATAAAAAATCAATCAATCCGACTGCCACGTACTTCCCCCCCCCATTTCGTAGACGCCCTCGTCTTCAGCCTACAGACTCTGAGCACCAAATAAAAGAAAGCATAGTTTTACACACTTGATCCCGCATTTGCTTTGAGATGTTAGAATCTGCTAAAGAAGCGAGCATGTTAATTTTGGCCCGTTCATTCATAAGAACGTAGTCTCCAGTCCTCACCCAAGTGAAGCGACAGACTGACAGACAACGGGGGATTCGGTTATCCTGGGAGCTTACTTCTGTAATATTTTCCCATTTATCGGTTACATCTGCCAAATTAAACATCCTGGCACTTGTTACCGTAATCTTATCGTTGATTCAATTGTCGGCATCAGATCCAGCGTCCTGACTGATAATAGACCTCACGATTCCGACCGTTTCAGAGTCCGACTGCTCGCCCTCATCTGAAGACTGCTCATCTACAGGTTTTGGAAACAGGTACATGTTTATTATTTCCAATTTCTACAAGAGGATCACGAATGCTACTCAGCGGTAATAATACATTACGGTGCAAGACCCTTTTTCTTCCAAGTCCGTCTTCACGCTGCACCTCGTATACGGGAATAGCGCGGTTTGGCTGATTCTGTACGATATGCATATATTTCCTCCCACCGGTCCGATAGTTTGTTTCCCTTGAAAAGCAAGAACTTTTACCAGAACACAATCTCCAGTCTGAACGACTGCTCCTCAAACTTTCTGGACATAAGCATCTTTTTGTCTGCATTGAGAATTTTTAGACGCCATTGCTGAAATCTGATGCTCGGAAAAAGGAACTAATAGGGATTTGTCCTTTAAACAACGTTATGGGCGTATCCCACCAACGATGGTCAAAGAAGTGCGAAGTCACCTGCGACAGTTACAGATGGCTGAAATAATTCGTCCACCACACTCCCCTCAGAGGCTCCAAATGTGATAGTCGCAAATCCCTCAAAGAAATAATAAGGGAACGACTGGGTCCGAGTATGACGTGTATTATGAGAAAAGACAATGCAAGAAATTACCTTGCAAGATATAAATACAAACAGACAAATATATAAATCTACTTTTTTGAGTTTAAAGTTATTTTTTTTACCAAAGAGCAAATATATTCTAAACACCATAACCTACTTAGCAAAACAAACTTCAATATACACTACGTACAATTACATCGCAAATATGTTCAAACACTTTACACAGGCTACCGGTTACGTTTGAATAATTAATGAGCTTTTATGTTAGAGTCGTATTTGACAACTCACCATGTATGTGTGATGGATGTATTACAAACATACGGGCCTATACATTAAAACCACCCAGCGTGACATCATTCAATAGCCGAAAAACAATACAACATGAGCATTGTTTTGTACGAATTTATAGTTGTGTATTGCATCAGAACAATTAAATCGAGAAAGAGCGATTAATTATCAGGGATAAAACAAACCCTCTGGGGTTTTATTCCCGCCGATGTTATTTTTCATTAAATATACTGAGACGCAATGAAAACGCACCACCGATTTTGATTAAGTGTGCTGGTGAGGCATTAATCTTCTGAAATCTGATTGTCGGCATGTTTGTAGGACGGTCAATTACTAATGCACAAAAAACAACAACAACTCACAGAGACTTTAAGAACTTTAATTGAAGTGACACGTGAACACAAGGGGTACAAACTGCCGATGACGTTGAGTCAGTACTGGTCCAACATACGGCCGTCTGGCATAAAATCCTGCTGAGCGTAGTCGGCAACGTACAGTGTCCGCACTGATGTTCCCATGCCTCCCCCTCTCAGCAGCAGCAACACGGGTAGCTGGCAATGTGCGGTCATGTAGGTGCTGTCGTACAATGTGTCGATCTTGTCGAGGCGTTGTCACACGTTCCCGTCCCTGTCTTGGTCGATCCCTGGTTGACCCCGTTTGCTGGAAACTTTGAGCCACACGATGGTCGAATGATGACATCCAAACCCTCGGGCAATTGCTCTGCTGGGCAAAACCTCCTGGATTAATGCAATGGCGCGTTCTCTATACTCTGGTGTAAATCTTGGCATATCGCTGCGTCTTCATCAGAACAGTAGGAAGTGTACTGACCCTAGTTTCTGAAAGGCCACATCTTATACCGCATGAACATTTCATGTAACGCGACATAACCATTGAACCACGTTTACATTTTCGTGTTTCGGCAACATGTTCAGTGTTGCGTTTCCGCGATCACTGAAACACCACCTTAACATGTTTTGGCATTGATCTGGCGTGGCTTCAATCGGATTAGCAAGATCGATGTACAAGAATTGGATTGTATTCAAAATATACCAATTATAATGTTGGTGCGTTTTGATTGCGTCTCAGTATATATGTTCTGTTCTAAAATGCATTGGTGAATAAAAGTGAACTGAAAGAGCAATGTTAACCACTGCTAGATTGTACGACATAAACGAGCGATCATACGAACCCATTCACAGAACACCAGCTCTCGAATACAGTTGCTGCTTGACAAGTGTGAATTCCTATCCTGCCACACTAACCCATCGCACCTGGGGGGTATTTCATAAAACTCTCGTAGTCGACTGAACACGGATAGTCGGCTAGCGGTAGTTTTTGGTCTATCGTAAGACGACTAGCCGAAAAAGTGGCTAAATCGTTTCACCAGACCAAAGTAGGCTATGCACTTAGACGACTTACGATAGCCTACTAAATGTTGACCCAATGGCATGTGTGCAGTCTATTAGACCTATCACATTTGGAATTCCTGAAAATCAAACAAATGTTAACAAGTTCTTGGGATGTTTTACGCCAAGGTAATAGGGAAGGGGAGGGGAGCGGACATGTGTCCAGAAAAATCTCACATCTGGTAACCATCTCCTACGCCTACCAGTTCACACAAAAGAGACTGTGTCTGCTTACATGAATTTCAAATTAACTACCGTCACCAAAATGCATCAATAAGCCAAACGATGAAATAACTTTATTGATATTTAAATGTACATCATTTACAATCCAACTGCCACATTAATGTTTCAGAGAATACCCCCTGGGGAGAAGAACCGTAAAAAGAACAGAACAATCCTGATTAAAAAAATCTATAGAACCTAAAAACCGGAGACTTTAGGACTCCTTTGAAAGTGTGGGGAGGATGATATGACCTAACGTGTAGCAACTGATGCGTGTCAGTCGGTTTAAAAAATACTTTGTAATCTAGCTCTATATCCTCGCTTTGATACATCGGTCTGTTTCTAATAACAGACTAAAACTTTCTAGCATTCTCTAGTTTGCATATATAACTGTGTTACGGTGAATGGTTTAGTCAAACAGTGAAAGGAAAACCAAGAAAATGAAGGAAACCCTATTTGGCCGCCTTAGTGATGCACTTAGTCCAGGTTTTATCTCAAAGTTACATATAGATTAAAACACGCATCATTTAAAGAAATTTTTATGTTAAGCATTTAGGTGCGCCTTCTAGAATCGCTGTTTGTTGATATTGCCTGAATAAAAATACAACAATTTCGTAAATAGACTATCCTTTTCTGATAAATGCAGAAAACTGTCTTTGCTGCATTTTCCTGGCGAGTTGGCTTTTAAACCTCCCATTTCTAATTTTTGTCTTAGTCTAGCCTAGCGTAAATACGAGAAGTAAATCAATCAGTTCTAATATAAAGGCGATTTTGTTTTGCTAGATAAAGGACCAGTCTTCATTAAAGATTTAAATAAGGTTGTCTTTGAACAAAAGTGTAACGTCGTTGACTTCCCACTGATGTCAACTAATTCAGTTTCGCGTGTTTCGGGCTAATATTGACGCGATCCAATCCTTTTGTTTTCAACAGACTAATTATCAATAATTCAGAATGAACACTTTGTACAGCTTTTTGAATCACAACACGTTCACTAAATACATATGAAACTACATGTCAAGTAATATTCATAGGGATTTTGCAACATGTGTCTTTGTGTGATAATTCACAGCATATTCTCCTGTGTTGTACTGTGGAAAGTGAAATGTGTGTGAACAATATATATGTCAAACAGTCAGTGTTCTAATGGTACACAGTATTGGTCGTTATTTCTAATAAAATCAACATTGCATGATGTGATCAAATATTACTTGAATTTTTCTTGAAATATTACTTGAATTTGGTGTCCAATCAGAACTCTGAAAAATAAAAAGGGTTTTGCGATACACAAAATCAAGTAATTTGTTCGAAATGGAATAGGAATTTTTCACGTTGGTCTTTTTTTACTTAAAGTGATGTAAGCTGCCAAGATTATTTTCATGACTTCAGATTGTTAAAAGAAAAAGGGAATTTACATTTCATTGAAGTCAAACAAACTAAAAAATATTCAACGAGTCTATGCTTTGTAATAATTCAAATAAATCTATCTCTGTTTCTTTTGGAACTTAAAGAAGGCGGGTTATTTTGCTCAGTAAGTACTAGGCGATGCGGCTGACCTTGACAAGCGGTTTCGTCTGCCCATCCGTTTCTTACCACCAAGGGCGCACAGAGAAAGTTTCTAAGGCCATTTCTTAAGCCCCTTTCACAATTGAGATACGGCGGGTTTACGGCTCTTGCGGTCATGAATTTTGGCCTTCCGTACGATGGACCGCAGCCTTCCTTGCGGGCAACCGCACCTTGCCGCGCGGAATTTTTGTGCCGCAAGAGCCGCAGAAAAGTTTGGTGTGCACATGGAATCCAATTTTCTACCGTGCGAATTTTTTTATTACCTCTGATCCGTGCGGGCGCTAGTACGTTCACCGTAAACCGTTGTATCTTGACGCGCGGTTGTTGCACGATTTTTTTTGTGTCGTAAAATGCTCCGTACGGTGAAATTTCTTGTTCCGCCAACCTTGCGGCAGTCGTAAACCGTTGAACGATTCGCCGTCTCGGTCTTGCACCGGCTTGCGTTCACCGTGCGAAAAATACCCTCAGGTGTGCTACAGGTATATATTTTGGGGTGCTTCATTTTATCTCACAACAGTTGAAGCTTTTACAATGGATACAAACTAACGTTTTTTTTGATCTCTGCGCCTTTTTATACTGTAATTACGTCTGCGGAGCCCAAAATCGCCGCACGATTTGACAAAACGCCGTAAGGCGCCCGCTCATTGGTGCGCGGTGAAAAACAATGACGCACGATGCATCTAGCGGCACGCCGCACGTTCCAACCAATCACGTAGCACTCCCGCGCAACTGTCTCACGTATCAGTGCGCTAGACGTGCGTTGCTTGCGTCATTCCGCGCGGTTCGCCGCAAGAGATTCGTGGATTAAAACGAGCGGGAACCTTGCCACGCCCTTACGATGCCCCGGCCAATCGTAAAATGGATTATTTTCATGCGGTAATTTTTCCGATTCTACTGCGGCCCGAAAAATTTTATCTCCACCGTGCGATCGATTTCAATATTTTGACCGTGCGGCGAAAGTCTCAATTGTGAAAGCCCGTTTAGGTATTTCTTACTGACCTGATAGTCTTGTTTTTATTGAATGACTGAACTTGACTTGCTTACGATGTCGTTGTTGTTGTAATTCCAGGGTCTTACACTTAACGTGCAATTCCGAGGGTGATATCAACAAAAGGTCTTTATTTGTGCTTAGTTTAGGCACGGTACATTTTCCTTACTAACGTTATCAAAGAACGTCAAACTGACTCGGCAGCCATATTCACAGCAAAGCTTAGCTGTGTGTCCCGATCGGCCAATCAGCATACGCCTAGCTCACCAGTCACTGTACTAGCGTAAAAGAAATTGGTCAACTCTGAAAATCTGCCATTTGAACCCAGGTTAATTTCGATTATTTTGAGGCACTCCAATAACTCTGAAATATATACCGGTTTGTAAATCAACCTTTTTGGAAAACGTGGCAAGCTGCATTTGATGACTACGTGGCTTGTGGGGGTCGTTGTAGAATTTTCAGAAACGGTAGTCTTACAGCTGACATTGCAGGTTATACGATTAACCTCGCAAGGGAAGTAATTTACTAATACTTCTTCCTTCGCTGACCAGCGAACAAGAGTTTGTTTGAGAGATTTCATTTTCAGTGTATTTACACACTGTAAACCACGTGCAAGATTCACACACATGAATATGATGGCCTATGAGAGCCTGTTCGATACAATTGCATGTTTTTTTTGTTTTCTCCCCTTAAAACTTCAATACATTTATATTGTCTCGGCTGTACAAACTATGATGACATATTTGTGAAGAATATCGTATATTTTGTAATTCTGTTGTATTCTTCCCTTAGAGGCGAGTTTGGTTTTTATACATTTGATTTGAAATTACTTTGAATTACGTTTTTATTTTATTTTCAGCTCTCTACAGTACAGTTGGTGTGATAAAAGGTCATGATCCTAATCCCACAGATATTCCATTGTTTACAGTGTTTGTTACTTTGGGCTTTGTCAATAGCCTTCTAAATCCATTGATCTACGCATCCAAGATTCCAGAGTTACGAGCTTTCTTCAAAACTGTATGCTGTTTGTGCAAATGGAAAATCTCTCCGTCTGATAACACCGACACGCCATCGTATAATTGAAGACACAGGGTAATAGTTGGTACACCATTTCTGTCGGTTGTTCTCAATTGATTTTGCAGAAAATAATTCAGTTTAATGTGGATGCAGCAATGCTGTGTAATAAATCTGTCTCTGAAAAGGTGTAAATATATTGATTATGTTTGTGAGTAACTCGGCAGGGAAACTTCGGTTGGACAAATGGAGCGACACACGAATAAAAAATTATTTTCGCATACGATTCTGAAATCCACAGAATTACCTGAAAGATTTCCCCTTACTCTGTATATCAAAAATAAAACGATAAGTTTTTTAACGCATATGATAAAAATGTTAAAGTATCTTCTTTAGATTTTTTGTTGTGGTTGGTGCAGGAGTGAAAGAGCGATAGGTACTGATCCGAAGAGATTTTTTGTTGTAGTTGGTGCAGGAGTGAAAGAGCGATAGGTACTGATCCGAAGAGAGTTTTTGTTGTGGTTAGTGCAGGAGTGAAAGAGCGATAGGTACTGATCCGAAGAGAGTTTTTGTTGTGGTTAGTGCAGGAGTGAAAGAGCGATAGATACTGATCCGAAGAGAGTTTTTGTTGTGGTTAGTGCAGGAGTGAAAGAGCGATAGGTACTGATCCGAAGAGACTTTTTGTTGTAGTTTGTGCAGGAGTGAAGGAGCGATAGGTGCTGATCCAAATAGATTTTTTGTTGAAGTTGGTGCAGGAGTTAAGGGGCGATAGGGGCTGATCCGAATAGATTTTTTGATGTAGTTGGGGCAGGAGTGAAGGGGCGAAAGGGGCTGATCCGAACAGATTTTTTGTTGTGGTTGGTGCAGGAGTGAAGGGGCGATAGGTACTGATCCGAATAGATTTTTTGATGTAGTTGGGGCAGGAGTGAAGTTGGTGCAGGAGTGAAGGAGCGATAGGCAATGATACGAAGAGACATTTTGTTGTGGTTGGTGCAGGAGTGAAAGGGCGATATGTACTGATACGAAGAAACTTTTGGTTGTGGTTAGTGCAGGAGTGAAAGAGCGATAGGTACTGACACGAAGAAACTTTTTGTTGTGGTTGGTGCAGGAGTGAAAGAGCGATAGGTACTGACACGAAGAAACTTTTTGTTGTGGTTGGTGCAGGAGTGAAAGAGCGATAGGTACTGACACGAAGAAACTTTTTGTCGTGGTTGGTGCAGGAGTGAAAGAGCGATATGTACTGACACGAAGAAACTTTTTTTCGTGGTTGGTGCAAGTAGGGGAAATATAGGCATTCTGGAACCTCTTTCCGGATGAGTCAAGGAAAAAGATGCGTAGGCGAGAGGAGGAGTAAACCTCTTTCCGGATGAGTGAAGGAGAAAGATGCGTAGGCGAGAGGAGGAGAAGCCTCCCGGATAAATGAAGGAGAAAGGTGCGTAGGCGAGAGGAGGAGAAGCCTCCCGGATAAATGAAGGAGAAAGGTGCGTAGGCGAGAGGAGGAGAAGCCTCCCGGATGAGTGAAGGAGAAAGATGCATTGGCGTTGAGAGTAGTCGATTTGAAAAAGCAAAAAAAAAAAGCTAGGAGTTTAAAATAGAATCCAACCAATCGCTGACAATATGTTTCTTTGTTCGTTTTTTTTTTATTGTTTTTTCAACTATCGAGGTCTCTGTAAATTCGACGAGTATTGCACACAGGACAGAATCTTCAAAAAAGATGTATAACAACAACCGGCGATATGTTTATGATCATTTTCAGTCTATGTGTAAAAGTCATAACACCCGAATGTGATGTTTCTTTTCCGAAGATTAATCAAACTAACGCTGTAAAATGTAATACTCAAATAACGCTTTCTCAAGACGGATGGGGTATTCTAATTTCTCAAGCTAATAAGATCGACATAAGTTTGGAGAAGGAAGAAGAGACTGAAAACCCAATCAATCTACAGGATGATATTTTCATTAGCTGTAGTAAATACAACGGCAAGTATTTTATCCATATCAGGAAGTGGTTCGAATCAAAGAGGAGCATACATTCACAGCTCAAACCGAGCAAAATCGGAATTACCATGAACAGATTTGGATGGAAAAAGCTTAAAAGTTCTTTTTCGGACATAAATAATGTTTTAACTGAGTTAGAGGCGAGTTTTAGATTAGCAGAAGAATTTTGCACAGAGATGGACCCTTTAGATAGTCGAGAACAAGTCAAGGTTGAAAATGATGTGGAAGAAGGCCAAAGCACTTAGGTTAGATGCGAATTTTCAATTGGTAGAAGAATTTCGAGCTGAGATGGGTCCTCAAAACAGTCGAGAACAGGTTAATGTTGAAAATGAAGTGACGGATGATCAGAGGGGTAGCTGTACCCATCTTAATACATGGGACTGGCTACAGTGTGATTCATGCAATCCGAATGGATTTCAACATTTTTGGTGATTACAGAACTTTAAAAACTATATGAACATTAGTGTATGATATATCAATAGTTAGATCTGTTTTTCCCTAATTATTTTGTATCAGGAGTGACATATTAAATAATATATGAAGGTTTTTAAATTATATCTTTTTGTTCTTTTTTTTTGCTCAGCTTAAGAACTAGTACATGCATAAGTTTGTCCCAGCCGATAAAATGCCCAAACAATAATTAATCGCATCAATCTTACATCGGAAGCATTCCTTTTGTCTGGGACGCAATGCGTTAGATGCGTAACATCGACACCGATAAAATGAGCTCAATGTCGTACAAGGCAAACATTATGGAAGCATGTTCTAAACCAAACTGTAAGTGTTATACATAACTTCGTTATATAGAATGTATACTAAAGAGCGAAAACTAGGATGGATAATGGGAATGTAAACTAATTACATAATCCAAAAAAAAACAAAAAACAAACAAACAAACGAACTAAAGTAAGCATAAAGAGTTTATATATTTTATTTTTTTTTATTTTTCTTATTTTTAACACATTAACGCCGTGTAATGTTATTTAAGGTAAGCTGGAGAAGCGTCTCCAGCTTCGTCATGGCCCTTCTGATGTCGGTCTCATTTGGCTCATAAATTCCACTGAAACACAAAAAAATAAAAAGGTTTAAATACAAATTTCATTGTAATAGTTCTTGATTGATTGATTGATTATTATTTTTCAGCACACTTATATCTCTAACCAATCGTTAATACATATAATTTGATACCCTACGCTTTCTCTATCGAAACATGTGAAGCTAAATATTGATTGTATATGATTGGTTAGGATTAATACTCACGAATTTAGCACCATTTTTAAAAGGCACATACAATCTTCTAATTCATGTAGAAACACTGCCCTGTAATGGAAAACAAAAGAATAACACCAGACCTACATAAAAAATAAATAGTTTTTACAGTTTAACTCCATATAGATGTGGTGGTTCAGTTGGTTAGAGTAATCGTCAATCAGGACCATGTTTATCGCCGAAAGTCGGGGGTGCAGCGCAAAACATCAATCGATCAATCAATCAATCATATAGATGTATTATAGTTTCGAAACATTTTACCGACTTTCAGATATATGGAATGTGGAAAATATTCAAAACATCCGAGGGACTTAAACAGCCGAAAATTCTAAAGATAAATCTCCAAGTTCGACCCCTATAGCAGGTTAGAGTTTGAATGAATGTATTCGTTTTAACCCGCTTTTAGCGCTATAACACTCACCAATTGACATCAGAAGTAGACGATGCTTCATCTTCACTGTCCCTGGAATATAGAATTTGAATAGTGGCTAACTTAAGTATCTATCAGAGGTTTTATGTTAAATACAAACAAGTATAAAGATACCAATTTTATAAATAAGAGAAAAAAAATAGAGGATTACAAACGTCTTCTCGGAGTTTATCTTGACTCGAAAAAAGCGAGAAATCCACTTACGAAGAATTTGTTAAATCGATTACATTTGTCGTCTTTGACATGGTGAATTTGAGTAAACTATGTTAAATAACCTAATCTAGAATTATATTATGTATCAATACATGACATCGATCGACTAATTTGTCCTAATATTATATACAAGCACGAACTCGCGTAGAGGTTTTAATGTTAAAATTTAGATGGGGCGGAGATGGATAAGATATTTTAGTCGATTAATACTTTTCTTGTCATATGACCTTAGCTGCTAAGTGCGACGATAAATCTCAATCAATCAGTTAATTAATAATCGTTAAATCACTGATGACCTAGCGTTATATCCTTGCTTAGGTTATCGATGAACTTCAAATATTCATTCAGTCTTAATGCTAGAAGGATCACGGGTTCGTTAATTGGTTTTAAGTACAAATCCTAGTATGATCGAATGGATCAGTTGTCGTCTAATTGAATAGATAACGCCAGATTTCATTAAAAAAAAACCCAAAACACGGATTCAGCATAAACTGGTTTCCTTTTCTATAATGTTCATAATTTCATCATTCCATACAGTGTTCTTAGTAAAGTCATTATGCCAATCAACATCGGTAAATTTAGAAATGGTGCACTCTCCCAAGGTTGAATCTTCACTCACACGTTGCGAGAATGATCGAATTATATCTTCGACATCCACATTTTGCATTGCCTCCTCGAAGTATGCTTGTATGATCTCCTCATTCGTTCGCATCATACAGAGATGATGGAGCTGGCTTGGATCTTCAATACGGCACCCCTCACAGTTGTCGATGTTATGTTGAAAAATCATTTTCTTCAAGACTTCAGCATATGTCTGTATCATGAGAAGTTGTAGTTTCTCCTCCATCTGACTCCTTACAGGTGGGTATTCTGCTTTGCTGATTTCAATCTCATCTAACTTTTGATTAATTTCCGAGAATTTTGATGTTAGCTGCTCCCATAAAAAATACGTCTAAAGTTAAACCCTCTCGACACGGGATAAGACATCCACCCTTCTTCACCCACTTCCTAATGTGAACTTTCTGCTTGCCCTTGAAAACACTTAGAGACAGGAACAGTTCGTTGTCGAGAGGGATAGGTTTAACGACTTCTTTCTCATCTTTAAGATGTTGAGTAATTATCGGCGAATTCATCTTGAGATTGGCCCATGCTAACATCGAGAAATTTGCTCTGTTGCGAATCTTTCCTGGTCGATATGTCTAGTAGTTTTAGGTATTTTTTACCCTTCTGCTTGCATACTACTGCTGAGACCTTATACCCTATCTTGATCATGGCGATGGTGTTTCAGTAGAGGTAGTGGTTAACACTGAGCAAATGTCGAATTTATAGAGACCTCGATAGTTGAAAAAACAATTTAAAAAAACGAACAAAGAAACATATTGTCAGCGATTGGTTGGATTCTATTTTAAACTCCTAGCTTTTTTTCTTTTCCAAATCGACTACTCTCAACGCCAATGCATCTTTCTCCTTCACTCATCCGGGAGGCTTCTCCTCCTCTCGCCTACGCATCTTTCTCCTTCACTCACCCGGAAAGAGGTTTACTCCTCAAAAGAGGTTCCAGAATGCCTATATTTCCCCTACTGGTGCAGGAGTGAAAGAGTGATAGGTACTGACACGAAGAAACTTTTTGTCGTGGTTGGTGCAGGAGTAAAAGAGCGATAGGTACTGGCACGACTAGACTTTTTGTCGTGGTTGGTGCAGGAGTGAAAGAGCGATAGGTACTGACACGAAGAAACTTTTTGTCGTGGTTGGTGCAGGAGTGAAAGAGCGATAGGTACTGGCACGACAAGACTGTTTGTCGTGGTTGTTGCAGGAGTGAAAGAGCGGTAGGTACTGGCACGACTAGACTTTTTGCCGTGGTTGGTGCAGGAGTGAAAGAGCTATAAGTACTGACACGAAGAAACTTTTTGTCGTGGTTGGTGCAGGAGTGAAAGAGCGATATGTACTGACACGAATAAACTTTTGGTTGTAGTTGGTGCAGGAGTGAAAGAGCGATAGGTACGGATACGAAGAAACTTTTTGTCGTGGTTGGCGCAGGAGTGAAAGGGCGCTAGGTACGCATACGAAGAAACTTCTGGTTGTAGGTGGTACAGGAGTGAAAGAGCGATAGGTACTGATAGGGAGAGACTTTTTGTTGGACACGAGTGATGGCTTGTGCTGACATGTGACTAAATAACAACAACAAACCAGGACATGAGAATTATAATATTACCTTTCATTGGTTTAACATGCTGGACTTATTCAGGCTGACCAATTAGAGGATATCAATATATACGAATTCTAAATAATAAACATGGTGATATATCTTTTTAAAATTGGGTTATTAGGGAATCCTCGTGTACAACTTCTGCTAAACACCTGTTCGTTTTCAGGTGATATTTTCGTGTTTGATAAGAATGGTCTCTACTGCAGTGACTGTACGGTGGCCGATAACGTCTTTTTAAACTTTCCACTCACATAAAGCATCAATAGACTATTAATTTTCATTTGCCATAATGTTAACGTTTGGCTTTGTCACTCGGCTAGAAACATTTGCCCAGCTAAAAGACCTGGGTGTGTGGGGGGGGGGGGGGGGTGCACTCGGAACCACCGTAGACAAGTCTGAAGTTCCCATCCTCACAGACCAAATAAGGGAGAAATCTCAAGATTTTCACTTCCGAAGGTGATAGGGGTGCAAAAACAGAAGACATAAGCGCCGATCTTATTTTTTTCTTTACATCTCGGATTTTGTATTTCATATTTTTTTAAATTTTAACCTTAATCGAAATATTTCCTCGCTAATGAAAATTGTTAAGTGTAGAGTGGATGACTCTATACGAAAATGTCTTTTCTAGACTAGATACATACCGGTAGTACAACGGAACCCGTGTATTTCCATTAATCAGCTCAAAAAATATGTACCCCCCCCCCCCCCCCCCACCCAAAACCTAAGTCCAGTGAATAAAGTGTTCCAAATGAAATTGTGTCTAGGTTATATCTAACCTGTGTAACAAGGCTGCTAAACAGATCAACATAATGAAAAGATTATCAAGGTATCTTGATTTAAACAGCAAATTAGCCATCTTTCTCACACTACATCCCCGATATATCCACTCCAAAGAGTGATACTCATCGTAACAAACGGGTTCTCATTAGTAAACCTCTATTTAAAGCTTTTATTTTTTTAACTTCAGCTACTGTACCTCTGTGTGGGCAATTTCTGTCCCAAAGTCTCTCTTGCTAACAAGAGAGCCTTACGCTTTGTTTTCTCAGATCAACATAGTGGCTATGGAAAGCTTTCGTCTAAATCCGGTTCAGGTACTTCTGAATTGTACAAAGATCACTGTATTGCCTAAGAGATTTTAAAATCGTGAAGGACAATTCACCCAGAGTATCTCCTTGATATTGTTGGACAAAAAATAACCAAGTATAATCTTCGTGATCAAATTTACACTAATGCTTTTGGCTATAACTTGCTGAGCTATGAAGGAGCTAAGCTGTGGTACCATCTCCCGGTACACATGGAAGAAGTAAGAACAGTAACTGGATTTAAATTACCTCTGCACAAAATTATCTGCACAAAACGAGATGTAAATGCTAAATGGAAACACTTTGTGGAAAAATCCATTGGCCTACATGTCGAAAAACATACACAGGATGTCATGTTTTATTATATAGTGCCTAATTCAATGCTCAACGTATACTGTTAATATGGCACTCGATTTTTGTATTAAAGTTTATTTCTTAACAACGGACAACTAGTATTTTAAGTATCCTCCTTTGAAAAATGGATTTTTTTTATCGAATATAGTTTGGATATAAGTGTTATTAAGCTACCATTTCACCAATGTTTTGAAAGGAGAGGGTGTGGGCCGACTATCATGGGACTTAAAATAGCATGAGCTGCCAAAATTTGGAATTTTTTTATAAATTCTGACCGTCAAGAGAAATTCAGCGTTTGAAATACCTTGAAAAACTAAAGAATTGAGGTTGAAATATAAAATATCCGTATGTCATAAACTTGTACGAACCGATGGTGAGTGTTAATAGTGGAAAATAATTAAAATAGCTCGTAAGTATGATTTTATTTTGAAAGGGGGGGGGGGGGGGGGGGGGGGCTGGGGGGGGGGGGGGTGCTTATAATATCACCTAACCGCAAATCTACGAGAAGTGGTATCAATGGAAAGCTCTTATTTTGTACTTATAAATCAAATCACCAACACTAAGCTTTTTTTCCCTCTATTTGGCAGCTCATGCCACTTCAAGACAAGGGTTCAGGGGCCACCGAGGCCCTGGAAACTTTGAAGTCTTAGATTGCCAGATTCCAAGCACTATAATTGTGAAACTCGTATCGGCGGGGACATCCACTTGTATTTACGAGAGTAGGGTCTGGGAGAGACGCCCGATTTGGAGTGCAGCTTTAAGAAATGGAATGTTCGTGGGTCAAATGGAGGCCCCAGAAGCTAAACCGTTTAAGGTGTTCTGAAATGTATTTTAATAGTCATCTTGACCCTTGAAAAGATCGACGTTATCAAACGTTAAAATCAAACAGAGGGACTTTAAAAGCCGCATCTGAACACGACACATCTGTGGTGGCCAATTGTTGCCATGGCTGTTTTTTGGTTTATATTATATCAATTTTCCTCTCTAAAATCAGTTGTAAAAGTGACGAAAATTTGAGGCTAAAAAAGCGGAATTGGCAAATCCTCTATTTGCTTGCATAATCGCATAGCGTCCTACCAACTATAGGCAGGCTTACAGACCGAGTGAATTGACTGACATGATCGCATGGCGTCCGACCAACTATAGGCAGGCTTACAGACCGAGTGAATTGACTGACATGATCGCATGGCGTCCGACCAACTATAGACAGGCTTTCAGAGCGAGTAAATTCACTGACATGATCGCATGGCGTCCTACCAACTATAGACAGGCTTGCAGAGCGAATAAATTCACTGACATGATCGCATGGCGTCCGACCAACTATAGACAGGCTTGCAGAGCGAATAAATTCACTGACATGATCGCATGGCGTCCTACCAATCTATAGGCAGGCTTACAGAGCGAGTAAATTCACTGACATGATAGCATGGCGTCCTACCAACTATAGACAGGCTTGCAGAGCGAGTAAATTCACTGACATGATCACATGGCGTCCTACCAACTATAGACAGGCTTGCAGAGCGAATAAATTCATTGACATGATCGCATGGCGTCCGACCAACTATAGACAGGCTTGCAGAGCGAATAAATTCACTGACATGATCGCATGGCGTCCTACCAATCTATAGGCAGGCTTACAGAGCGAGTAAATTCACTGACATGATAGCATGGCGTCCTACCAACTATAAACAGGCTTGCAGAGCGAGTAAATTCACTGACATGATCACATGGCGTCCTACCAACTATAGACAGGCTTGCAGAGCGAATAAATTCATTGACATGATCGCATGGCGTCCTACCAACTATAGACAGGCTGGCAGAGCCAATAAATTCACTGACATGATCGCATGGCGTCCTACCAACTATAGACAGGCTTGCAGAGCCAATAAATTCACTGACATGATCGCATAGCGTCCGACCAACTATAGACAGGCTTGCAGAGCCAATAAATTCACTGACATGATCGCATGGCGTCCTACCAATCTATAGACTAGCTTGCAGAGCGAATAAATTCACTGACATGATCGCATGGCGTCCGACCATCTATAGACAGGCTGGCAGAGCCAATAAATTCACTGACATGATCGCATGGCGTCCTACCAACTATAGACAGGCTTGCAGAGCGAATAAATTCATTGACATGATCGCATGGCGTCCTACCAACTATAGACAGGCTTGCAGAGCGAGTAAATTCACTGACATGATCGCATGGCGTCCTACCAACTATAGACAGGCTGGCAGAGCCAATAAATTCACTGACATGATCGCATGGCGTCCTACCAATCTATGGACAGGCTTGCAGAGCGAGTAAATTCACTGACATGATCGCATGGCGTCCGACCAACTATAGACAGGCTTGCAGAGCGAATAAATTCACTGACATGATCGCATAGCATCCTACCAACTATAGGCAGGCTTACAGAGCGAATAAATTCACTGACATGATCGCATAGCATCCTACCAACTATAGGCAGGCTTACAGAGCGAATAAATTCACTGACATGATCGCATGGCGTCCTACCAACTATAGGCAGGCTTACAGAGCGAATAAATTCACTGACATGATCGCATGGCGTCCTACCAACTATAGACAGGCTTGCAGAGCGAATAAATTCACTGACATGATCGCATGGCGTCCTACCAATCTATGGACAGGCTTGCAGAGCGAGTAAATTCACTGACATGATCGCATGGCGTCCTACCAATCTATAGGCAGGCTTACAGAGCGAATAAATTCACTGACATGATCGCATAGCATCCTACCAACTATAGGCAGGCTTGCAGAGCGAATAAATTCACTGACATGATCGCATAGCATCCTACCAACTATAGACAGGCTTGCAGAGCGAATAAATTCACTGACATGATCGCATGGCGTCCGACCAACTATAGACAGGCTTGCAGAGCGAATAAATTCACTGACATGATCGCATGGCGTCCTACCAATCTATAGGCAGGCTTACAGAGCGAGTAAATTCACTGACATGATAGCATGGCGTCCTACCAACTATAGACAGGCTTGCAGAGCGAGTAAATTCACTGACATGATCACATGGCGTCCTACCAACTATAGACAGGCTTGCAGAGCGAATAAATTCATTGACATGATCGCATGGCGTCCGACCAACTATAGACAGGCTTGCAGAGCGAATAAATTCACTGACATGATCGCATGGCGTCCTACCAATCTATAGGCAGGCTTACAGAGCGAGTAAATTCACTGACATGATAGCATGGCGTCCTACCAACTATAAACAGGCTTGCAGAGCGAGTAAATTCACTGACATGATCACATGGCGTCCTACCAACTATAGACAGGCTTGCAGAGCGAATAAATTCATTGACATGATCGCATGGCGTCCTACCAACTATAGACAGGCTGGCAGAGCCAATAAATTCACTGACATGATCGCATGGCGTCCTACCAACTATAGACAGGCTTGCAGAGCCAATAAATTCACTGACATGATCGCATAGCGTCCGACCAACTATAGACAGGCTTGCAGAGCCAATAAATTCACTGACATGATCGCATGGCGTCCTACCAATCTATAGACTAGCTTGCAGAGCGAATAAATTCACTGACATGATCGCATGGCGTCCGACCATCTATAGACAGGCTGGCAGAGCCAATAAATTCACTGACATGATCGCATGGCGTCCTACCAACTATAGACAGGCTTGCAGAGCGAATAAATTCATTGACATGATCGCATGGCGTCCTACCAACTATAGACAGGCTTGCAGAGCGAGTAAATTCACTGACATGATCGCATGGCGTCCTACCAACTATAGACAGGCTGGCAGAGCCAATAAATTCACTGACATGATCGCATGGCGTCCTACCAATCTATGGACAGGCTTGCAGAGCGAGTAAATTCACTGACATGATCGCATGGCGTCCGACCAACTATAGGCAGGCTTGCAGAGCGAATAAATTCACTGACATGATCGCATAGCATCCTACCAACTATAGGCAGGCTTACAGAGCGAATAAATTCACTGACATGATCGCATAGCATCCTACCAACTATAGGCAGGCTTACAGAGCGAATAAATTCACTGACATGATCGCATGGCGTCCTACCAACTATAGGCAGGCTTACAGAGCGAATAAATTCACTGACATGATCGCATGGCGTCCTACCAACTATAGACAGGCTTGCAGAGCGAATAAATTCACTGACATGATCGCATGGCGTCCTACCAATCTATGGACAGGCTTGCAGAGCGAGTAAATTCACTGACATGATCGCATGGCGTCCTACCAATCTATAGGCAGGCTTACAGAGCGAATAAATTCACTGACATGATCGCATAGCATCCTACCAACTATAGGCAGGCTTGCAGAGCGAATAAATTCACTGACATGATCGCATAGCATCCTACCAACTATAGGCAGGCTTACAGAGCGAATAAATTCACTGACATGATAGCATGGCGTCCTACCATCAAAACAGATTTGGTGTTCCTCGAGACCCGTCATAATAAATCAAAAAAATAAAATAATTACAGTATACCAAAAGGCAGAAAATAACAAATGACCAATCAAAAGTCAAAGTAAACAAATGGCGCGACAGGAAGTAAATATCAAAATATTTTGATACAATCGAAAAGAGAAAATAAAAATAGTTATACATTCATCCGATACTAACATCATCCATAAAAGTATTTGTTAATATAAGTTATTTGGTCCGGTTAATCAAACTAAGAAGGCAGACGCAGTTTCGGTACATATCATGATTCTTCCAGTGCTTCAATTATAACTGATAGTTGGTTTTTCACGTGCGTAAATCCCTGGAGTTTCACATTGGATCAGTGGCTCGAAATTTTCAGAGAGACGAGAAATCCACCCCAAAAAACTAAAAGCTACTGGACTAGCGAAGAGCACCTGAAAGTAACTAAAAAAGCTGAGCAGTGCATTATGGGAGATGTCAGCGATGCGCTTTGTTTTACATTTTTTTAAAACTGTTTCTGATGTTTTAAAAACTTCACAAATTATTCAACTTTGATATTTAAACTTTAGTTTTTTATATAGCTTGGTTTTTCAAGTTACTTTTAATTTTGAATTTTATTTTAATATTGACTTGTATTGTAATCTGATTTCGCTTTTGATTTTTTAAATGAAAACCAAATTTAAAGATTTAAAAAAGAAGCATCCGTGGCAGAGATGGGCCACCATGCATCGATCAATTACAAATGAACAGAAATCGGTCTTTCCTGCGATCGCCCTACGAAGGAGCGTCACCTGGTGAAGACAGGGATTTCCTCCTGGCATAAAGAGAATCCGGAGTTTTCTTCTTGTTCATAATTTCAGATTGTCAAGAGAAGCTCGGCGTTTGAAATACCCTGGAAATTTCAAGAATTGACTTTGATATAAGAATTATTGGTTAAGTCAATTACCCGTGAGAAACGATAACTTCAAATAACCGGGATATTAATAGTTATTGATATTTTACCCTGGATGTATGAATCGTTATAACCCTTCTGATAAGCATACGTCCCCTGAGTTACGACTTCAACGTGTGTACAAATTTTCAGCTTAGCTTATTATTTATTTTATTGCGCAGGTTCTATTTGTGACAAATATCTTAACTTAAGCTAATATCTCTATTTTTTCACACATACATCTACCGTCAAAATTTATGAACATCTGTCAAACGGATCGAGCAACAACAGACGACATACAGAGTTGCGCCCGTTGTATACTTAGCAACGTTATTGATCGAAGTATGAAGAATTTTGTGTTTCGTTTTTCCATTTGAATCAAAATCAAAATAGATTGAAATAAAAACTATGAACAACTAATGAAGCTTAGGTGTTTGTAAAAGATCCTCATAAGACCTTCTTTTTGAGCTGTTCGAAGCGAGTAAACATCTGAAGTGGTGGCGGCCATGTTTTTTCGTCAGACAGGTCATAACAAAATCAGACGTGGTGTATGGGTTTATACGAACGGAAAATCGACCAATCAAAATTCAGTATTTCCCAGCTAATTTGGTTGAAAGATAATAATTAAGAAATAAAGGAAAAATAAATCTGGCTCCGTCAGTAAAGTGATAGTTCCACAGCTCGATAAAGCCTCCCATGTATGGTGGCTCCGTCGACAAAGTGATAGTTCCACACCTCGACACAAGCCTTCCATGCATGGTGGCTCCGTCGGCAAAGAGATAGCCCCACAGCTCGACACAAGCCTTCCATGTATGGTGGCTCCGTCGACAAAGTGATAGTCCCACAGCTCGACACAAGCCTTCCATACATGGTGGCTTCGTCGGCAAAGTGATAATCCCACAGCTCGACACAAGCCTTCCATGCATGGTGGCTCCGTCGGCAAACTCATAGCCCCACAGCTCGACACAAGCCTTCCGTGTATGGTGGCTCCGTCGGCAAAGTGATAGTTCCATAGCTCGACACAAGCCTTCCATGCATGGTGGCTCCGTCGGCAAAGTGATAGTCCCACAGCTCGACACAAGCCTTCCATGCATGGTGGCTCCGTCGGCAAAGAGATAGCCCCACAGCTCGACACAAGCCTTCCATGTATTGTGGCTCCGTCGACAAAGTGATAGTCCCACAGCTCGACACAAGCCTTCCATACATGGTGGCTTCGTCGGCAAAGTGATAATCCCACAGCTCGACACAAGCCTTCCATGCATGGTGGCTCCGTCGGCAAACTCATAGCCCCACAGCTCGACACAAGCCTTCCGTGTATGGTGGCTCCGTCGGCAAAGTGATAGTTCCATAGCTCGACACAAGCCTTCCATGCATGGTGGCTTCGTCGGCAAAGTGATAGTCCCACAGCTCGACACAAGCCTTCCATGCATGGTGGCTCCGTCGGCAAAGTCATAGCCCCACAGCTCGACACAAGCCTTCAATGTATGGTGGCTCCGTCGGCAAAGTGATAGTTCCATAGCTCGACACAAGCCTTCCATGCATGGTGGCTCCGTCGGCAAAGTGATAGTCCCACAGCTCGACACAAGCCTTCCATGTATGGTGGCTCCGTCGGCAAAGTGATAGTTCCATAGCTCGACACAAGCCTTCCATGTATGGTGGCTCCGTCGGCAAAGTGATAGTTCCACAGCTCGACTTAAGCCTTCCATGTGTGGTGGCTCCGTCGGCAAAGTGATAGTTCCATAGCTCGACACAAGCCTTCCATGCATGGTGGCTCCGTCGGCAAAGTGATAGTCCCATAACTCGATAAAGCCTCCCATGCATGGTGGCTCCGTCTGCAAAATGATACAGTCCGTCAGCTCGAAGCAAGCCTTCCATCGATGAATCACGGGTTTGGATCCAAATCAGTTATACCAGAAGAATGGAAGAATCACTCTTTTGTTACCATAGCTCAGCAGGCGAGATCCCCCCCCCCCCAACAAACAATTGTGTTTAGTCCTAACTAATAGATCTTTTAAACTCTGGTTCTTTTTATAAGCAATGATTGGCGGTGGTCTCAAGGTCGAGCCATTTTACTTTGAAGAAGTTTGTATTCATCTGCTATGATCAAGGCTTTTTCATGCTGGCCTTATTATATTGAAACGCATTTATTTGAGTACATATTTGAGTTTTCCTCCCTTTACTAAATCGTGTCGGCCTAGATGTGTGAGAATATCTGGACAAGATTCGACTAATGGTGGTGTAAGTTCTGTTCCCCTGACCTCTAAACAACTCAAAATACCTCCAAAAAGTCGTTTCTTTGTAAATGAAACGTATTTATACAAGAAATCTATGTTTTGTTAATTCTACCATACAGTTGTATTCAAATGTCGTCAGTTGATCACACGAGCACGTCCATTCTTTGATAAAGGCGCGTTGGAAGATTAACATGTGTTATGTTTAACTCTTTCTTATCTAGTAACTTTTGTCAAATACCGTCAGTCAAAAATGTGTCAAGAATGTACAACAGTTTTGTAATAGTCCGGGGTGTTTCTCGAAAGAAAAAAGGAAATCGTGGCTGGCAAAGTGTTAATACCAGTATAAAAGGCTCAGTTTACAGATTACTGGTAGTTGGAGTGGTCAATCTATTACTCTAGGTAAGGCAGAACTAAAGAAAAGGGATTGGTTTTTTATTTCGTTTGTAAATTTTCAAATAATTTTGTTAATATTTTGTTCAACCGTCAACGAATAGACAATAAATTGTGAATGCATTCACAGACAAAATAACAGTGTTAGATTAAATCCAATAAATTGGCTACGTATGGAGACTATATTTCTGATTGAAATCTCTCTTTGCTTTCAGAGAAAATGAATCCCGCAGTAGCCGTCCTTTTCTTGGGCTTGGTGGCTTTCGCCAATGCCAACATTTGTCAGAATATCTGCACTCCCGTGTGTACCGGTGCAACAGCTGGTGGCGGTGCTCTTATTGGAGATATCCCCGGTGCTATTGTTGGAGGAGCCCTGTCAAGTGAATGCTCTCCTGTCTGTCATTATGTCTGTCACAAGCGTGGAATCGACGTGAGTATCTGTTACATACACAGTTTCCCACCAAATATTATTTGAAAGGAATCTTGCAACACGACTGTTTTCAATTTCATTTTATAGGCATTTTGGAATTTTCTCAAGAATCTGTTTTAATGCCTAGATTATTTATTATTATAGTGGAACAAACCAAGGTTTACATAGGCTTCATAATGACAATCTTATCCCTTTGACGCACAAGTGATTTGAGCGAGCGCTTTGAGTTCGTCAATATTAAACTGATGTTATTATATATACTTGTTTGGCTGTTGGTTCTTGGGTCAATTTAATACTCGAAGAATGTTTCCATTCATCATGAACGCTGTATCTGGCGATGCTACTATGTTACTAGTATTCCAATTGGCGACCTTACAACCAAGATCTAAACTTTGTTTAGTAATAAAATGGGAGGTGTCATCCCGTATAGAAAATGATCGTTTATTATTTATACATAAGTGAAAATTAGGCATTTCCGTCTCTCGGAAATTTCATAATTCACTGCAGTATGGAATGCCAAAGCGGAAAAAATTCAACATTTGCAATTTTACCTTCAGTGTCTTGATTTTTTGTTCAACAAAACAATATTTTTCAACATTCGTTAAAAATTTTGTCCAAAAAAGTAACAAGATATATGGCAAAATTTTCAAACGAAACACACTTAAAAAAAATACTATCCTAAAAAAAATAATCCAAGAAATACACAAAATTTTACATCATCGATACATATAATTATACTTGTATGTCTTTTTTATTTATTACCTCTAAAAATTGGTCCAACACTTGCAACTTTTCATTCCACTACTTTACCGTTTTTACGTTCAACCGTTAACGTGTTTTTTTTTTCGTTCAGCTGTTGAAGTATTTTTTCGTTTAACCAGTGAACTGTTTTTTTTTTCGCGCAACTGTTGAACCGATTTATTGTTGACCTGTTTTTTACATGGTTTTGACATCTCGCGCAATAAACACGTGTCTGTTTCTATACAAAAACTGATGACGTCACAGTATCCATCCGCTGTCTGTTTGTGCCGCGAAAACTAAGACAAAATGGCTTGGTGCATATACTGAGAGATACTGAATGTCAAATTATTCTCCGCAGAAAAGAACAGAAATTGAATATTATCGTTAATCAGGGGAGACATCGTCTTGATGAAGGATACCCGTTGGTCGTCTACATCAATGAGATGTGTCAACAACAACAACACTGTGACGTCACCGATTTGTGTGATCACGACTAAGTGTCACGTGCTGCGAGAAATCATTTCTTTTCTCTCAACTAAAAAGTAGTTCAACATTTAACGGGAAAATCAGGTCAACATTTTACGGAAAACACTTCAACGATTGGACGAAAACCAGCTCAACAGTTGAACGATAAAAACTGTTCAGTGGTTGAAACGAAAAATCGTACGCCTTGATCCAAATTTTAGAGGTAATGCATTTTTAAAAATCTTTTGGATGAAATAAAAAAAGACATGTTACGCATATAAAATAACACTAAGCTGGCTGTAAAAATTGATGTACCGGTATGATAATGTTTTGGATTATTTTTTCAGATGCATGTGGTATGATTTTTTTGGGTCTTGAATGAAATAAACGCGATTTAAATATAAAATAACATAGAATTGAGCCACAAAATATGGTCGTTGACAACATTTTTAATGAATGTTGAAAAATATTGTTTTGTTGAACAAAAAATCGAGATGCTGAAGGTAAAATTGCAAACGTTGAATTTTTTCCGCTTTGGCATTCCATACTGCAGTGCAAAAACACTTACTATTTAGGTATACGTGACCGAAGTCGATGATGTCGCAGAACCTACTTCTCTCTTGGGTACTGACCAATGAACTATATGCGTGGAATGGACACGTCTCATTGGCTGGTTTGGATCGTACTTTGTAAAATGTGCCGCCATTGACAGCTGATAAGCGCGTGCAGAACAGATCTGTATGGACGCTCTACTATCTCCTGGTAATGGCGGCATTCGAAGCATAGCAAGCGCCACGCGATCTCCCTTCCACGCATATAGTTCATTGGTACTGACGTCTGCTTACAACTACAACAGTTTATTGTACCTCATTAATATTCATTAGGCTTTTACTCCCATTCTATTGGTCAATATGTACCAGATATATATATTACATTATTCGCGCAGTCTTGAATGGATGTACCTAATCACGTGGTATCTGTCGTCTGTTTCATTACTCAGACATGGCACAAAGTTATCGCCTCGCCGAACTCTCTGATCCAGAGTTGAAGAAACTTCATGAAAGTCGAGATAACAATAACACACCGAAAATACTTCCAATAGAAAGAAATCGGTATAATAAAACTTCAGAGAGAAAATTGCCATTCAAATTCCCACAAAATCTGACAGTTGGCAGTCACGTGAAAAGACGTGAAAATATCCTGGTGTTTCATTGGTCAGTAATATATATCCCTACGCTTAATAAGGACAGAGTATAAATTGACGAACTTTATCTGAGAAATCGGGTAAGAGGGACTGTAAAAGCCTGCCGACAAATTTAGATGTAATACACAAGTGACATAATAACAAGGCTAGTTCAGAGTGAGAAGAGAACATCGCTTTTATTGCTAACAGGCGAACTAATGTTTTTGCGACGTAAGACCAGGCGGCGAAGGCAGTCGTAGACAACCGCAAGGTTGATTAAACCTCAATTACTATTCCCGACATAGATGTTGTCATTTTTATAATTTATTTTCAATAAACAATTTCCTAACATGATAGTATCAATAATAAACAGAATATTGTACAGCTGCGTTTGAATAGCATTTAGATTTGTTCTATTCAAAGAGGGATAAGCCACTGGACGTTTCGCACCTCGTGTGTTATTCTCCGCCTTTCACTCCAAATATATGTGCTATTCCAACTGTTCAATATCCTCTATATATTTTTTATTTTAGGATTAAATTGAACTGAATTTCCTGGTGGCAATTTCAAACAGTACAAAACAAAACTTTGTCTACTCATACTGCGAGTTTAAATGAATACAAGAACCAAAAGCTAAACTAGCCCAAAAGAAATTCAAATGGATTTTTTTGTCGACACAATGTTTTAAGTTGTTAAGTACTGGAATGAGTTACTCTTGATCTAGAAAAAAGCAGTGTGGGTATCCGATGTGGATAGAAAAGGTGTTTTCTAACCATATGAGCTGCTAGGCCAATAAAGCAGTGTTTATATCCGATGTGGATAGAAAAGGGGTTTTCTAACCATATGAGCTGCTAGGTCAATAAAGCAGTGTTTATGTGTTTATATCAGATGTGGATAGAAAAGGTGTTTTCTAACCATATCAGCAGCTAGGTCAATAAAGCAGTGTTTATGTATTTCATTTATATCAGATGTGGATTGAGAGGGTGTTCCCTAACCATATCAGCAGCTATGACACCAACGGAGATAACAAAATCTCTCTCAAGGAATTCGCCCATGGATTCCAGGGTGACATCCAAGACTTTGCTACCCGCCATGTCTTCCACCTCTCAGACAAAGATGGTAAGAACAACTTAAATGTAGAATATGTTTACAAACATTCAATTCCTGTTAACCGATTTGTGAACAAATGAATTTTAAAAAGCAACATAAACATTAACTAAATTGGCTCTTCTATACTATTGTATTATACTCCTTCTTTTAAAGTACATTACTAATTCCCTGCCTGTTTAGTGGGTTCAAAGAAAGGGTTTAATTTCACTCAGATAAAGAAAAAGTCGGATGGTCTTCTAACCTTTCTGAGCTAATAAGATATTTCTTAGGTACATTTGTGATTTAACTTTATTAACGGGTACATTATTGTTCCATTCCAGCTGACGGATTCCTCAGTGCTCTAGAGTTGTCCAGCGCTCCACTCAAATTTTAAACTGTTCAACGATTACAATTATCTTTAAATAAAATAAATATTGAAAACAAAGCTAAAACAGTATGATCTGTCGTTTAATGTATGCGCGGGCGTGTGTGATGGGGCTGGGGGAGAGACGGGAGTTGTTGGTACGTGGCGGCCGATTTTTGTTGTGGTCTGAATTCGTTATGGAATAACGGTATTTCTGAATCAATCCCACCGGAATCAATTAAGCAAAGAAGATATTATTTACCACTACAGGCTAGTATGGGTTAAAAAAGAAAAGTTTGTGAACCTTATCGGACTATGGGATGATTTGTCTCACTGTGTGCATTCGATACTCAAATGTATGATTTCACTGACTTTGTGTTTGAGCTGTTGACTCGTGCACGTGGATCGTCTATCGCTTGACGTTGGCCTGATTCGGGTTTCCTCGAAGTCCTCGTTGTTTAATATTTGTTTGTATAAACCATGATAGGCCTACGTTCTTTGGTCTATGATGACTCTTTATTTACATGTCTTCTAACAAGTTTGGGTTTTCACTCGAACGACCTATGTGGTATGGTTACCAGTTACCACCGGATGGTCGTGGGTTTCCTCCGGGCATAGAGCCCGGTTTCCTCCCACAATAATACTGGCAACGCCGCCATATAAGGGAAATAATCTTGAGCGCGGCGCAAAACACCAAACAATCAATCAATCCAACAAGTTTGTTTTCACCAGCTGATATAAGGATATATTAGATGCGATTTAAGCAGTGAATAATAACATTTATAACTTACACAATGTCAAAACGATTATATCGGACCACATAAAAATCGACAAATTTCTGAGTGGATTTTTCACTCCGTCGCCGTATGTGAAACAGTTGCCAGGTACTCGCCGAAGGTCGGGGGTTTTATCCGGGCAATGGGCTCGGTTTCCTCCCCAACAAACCTGGCAACGCCGCCAGTGAAATAATCTTGAGCATTTAACATAGATTTTAATAGTCATGACAATTTGAGGATGTGAAGGTTATCAAAACACCAAAATGATTGACGTTGGAATAAACAAACTCTGTAGAGTATATGACCTGTACGAACCAAAATAGTGGTCAAATGGTAACGGGAGGAATGGTTTAGGCTTAGCTTAGTTTAAAACAATACTTTAAGGTACTTTCTGGAGACTGGTATCAACGAAAAGCTTGCAATTTGTACTTCTTGAGAAAAATAGCCGATAATCAACTTATAAATATCTTTGATCGACAGCTACAGAAAAGACTACTAACATTGGAAACATTACAACATGCATTCAAAACAATGATACATGGATCGCATGGTGCTGGTAGATTAAAAGTTAATCAATAAATAATATTTAACTTATCCGAAACGACATTTACTTTGACGTAATACTCTATTAGTGTTCTACCTTGATTAACGTATAAGTGAATTAGTGGCATTTCCTAGGTCACCTTTCAAATTCTTGCTTATTTCGATCATTATTTCTCACTTCCAATCAATAAACAAGTCAGCTTTTACTTAAGAAGAGATGAAAGTAGTCTTTCAAATGACAGAGTTTACGTAAACCAGATGCGTGGAATGGGAACTGAACGTGATGTTATTAATTACTCATACATTCTCTCGGAGCACTTCCGTCATTTGGAATCATTACGGTGACATGAAGGACGGGATAACAAGTCGGTCACATGTGGCGGATGAACCCTCTCGAAGGTCTATCTTATTAAAAATTAAAATAGATGTAAGACAGAAACAAACAAAAACTCAAGGCAGCCTTTTACCCTTTACAACTTCTCAAGAAATGAACGACATAATTTTAAAATGGACAATCGCTTTTGCTGGGTTGTATAAAATAGTTTGTTAGAAGCTATCAAATTTCGGTGCAAGATACATACCGTTAGTTTGACAGATAGAATGAAACATTCGAGAAGCACCATGGGACAAATGTAAAAAACAAAGATCATATTAATATAATTTAAAGGCACACTTGCCGCCGTAGCCTGTTTAAATTTGCTGAGAAAACCAATTTACATGAGCTTACTACGACTAATACCACTAAACTTAAACATAGGACACATAAAACATGTCTAGTTAGCTTTAGACTGTAAAAATGGGGTGAAAAACAAACGAAGAATCGAAGCCTGATTACAACAACAACGATCAGTGTCGGTCAACTTTCGTGTTGGCTTACCCTCCTTTCAGGCCTTTGTATCTGTGGTTTACATTCAAACAATTATCAGCAGGCTTTTCCAGTCGCTGTTAACCGATCGTCAGTCTGTATTTCTCAGATAAATAGGCCTACGTAAAATTACACTGTGCCGTTAGTTCACTCACTCGACTGAAACATAAAATCGCCAATAGGGGGCAGATCGGTTTGTTTACGTTCCGGGTACGTAACAATTCAAATTTTCAAATTCAAATTAAAAATACAAAGTGACGTCCAAACTTTTAAATTTTGGTAAAAATAGAAAGTTCCTAACTTATATTGTCTGGGAAAAATACAGAATACGGTCTTTCTTTTTTAATGTAAACAATATTCCTGATTTTCGCGGCAAGTGTGCCTTTAATTTCCAGTGTGTTTACAACGAATACTTCAATTTGATTGGCTAATCTGCTTCGTTCATAACCCGATGGACGAACCAGCTCCGGACTATTTTTACAACAATATACATGAATCGCTGACGAAAAAAACAATAGGTCTACTGCTATTTATTGAAACAGAGAAAGCATTCAATTTGAAAATATGTTGATTTAATACCTGCTTCTATTTATTTTTCATTTCGATCAGATTTCAAAGAAATAAAGAACAACTTGTTATGTCAGCTTACGAAAACGTTTCCACACAGTGCACTGGTAGACTCAACGCTATGACGCGAGATGACGTCATCACGTTGTACAGTCAGTCTTGCCTGTGATTGTGACGTCACTTGGCTGAGAGCTTTGAAATCAAGTGTAGCTTTGCGCGCGTTGGTTTGTTTTGATTCATTGAAAATATAATATATCACTCACTGTGGATATTTTTATTGTTTTACGTAGTATATGTGATAGTAATTAAATTATAAGGATTGGCTTCGCGGATTTATTTAGTTAGCACAGGGGCAAGTTCGTTCATAACTCGATGGACCGAAGAAACATTGAAGTCAATCCTTATATACAGGTCTCAATGACGTCATGTCACAAACAAATAAGGATTGACTTCCATGTTTCTCCGGTTCATGGAGTTATGAACGAACTGGCCCCTGTGCAAACTAAATAAATCCGCGAAGCGGTTTATGAAAAGTTTACACAGGGGCCAGTTCGTTCATAACTCCATGAACCGAAGAAACATTGAAGTCAATCCTTATCATTTAATTACTATCACATATACTACGTAAAACGATAAAAAAATATTCACAGGGAGTGATATATTTTATTTTCAAGAATCAAAACAAACCAACGCGCGCAAAGCTACACTTCTTGTCAAAGATCTCTGCCAAGTGACGTTACAATCACAGGCAAGACTGACTGTACAACGTGATGACGTCATCTCGCGTCATAGCGTTGAGTCTATCAGTACACTGTGCTGACATGAGTGGAAACATTTTCGTTAGCTGACAAATAAAGGGGTGGACACACTAGGCGAATTTTACTCGCCGGCGATTCGGCCGAAACTCGCACACCCGAATTCGCCTGAGAAGCGTGGTGGACACACTAAGCGAATTTTATGCGAATCCCCGGCGATTTGACAGCTGTCAAATATATTGACGCATGCGTCAATGTAATGAAGGTCACGTTTATTTATGTCACGTGAGGATACAAGTGTCTGCTATTGGCTGAGAATATCTTGCGTTCTAAATTCGCTTGACAAAAATTTGCTGAAGTGGACACACTAGGCGAATTCACTGCCAACAATGAAAATTCGTATGGAAAATATCAAACATGCTTGATGTCTGCGAATGCATTCGGGCGAGATTCGGCCGAACTTCGGCGACCTGGACACACTAGGCGAATTTACCGGCGATTGACTCGGCGTATAAATTCGCAGTGAATTCGCCTGAAAAATTCGCCTAGTGTGTCCACCCCTTAAGTTGTTCTTTATTTCTTTGAAATCTGATCGAAATGAAAAATAAATATAAGCAGCTATTTAATAAACATATTTTCAAATTAATTGCTTTCTCCGTTTCAATAAATAGCAGTAGGACCTTTGTTGTTTCGTCAGTGATTCACGTATATCGTTGTAAAAATAGTCCGGAGCTGGTTCGTTCATCGGATTATGAACGAAACATGATTAGCCAATCAATCCTTATAATTTAATTACTATCACATATACTACGTAAAACAATAAAAAAATATTCACAGTGAGTGTTATTTTAATATAATTTAATTTCCAGTGTGTTTACAGCGAATACGGCAATTTGATTGGCTAATCTGCTTTCGTTCATAATCCGATGAACGAACCAGCTCCGGACTATTTTTACAACGATATACATGAATTCATCGCCGACGAAACAACAATCATAGGCCTACTGCTATTTATTGAAACAGAGAAAGCAATCAATTTGAAAATATGTTTTATTGATTTAATAGTTGCTTATATTTATTTTTCAGTTCGATCAGATTTCAAAGAAATAAAGAACAACTTGTTATGTCAGCTTACGAAAACGTTTATACTCATGCCATCACATGCAGTGCACTGATAGACTCAACGCTATGAAGCGAGATGACGTCATCACGTTGTACAGTCGCTTTGTCTGTAATTGTGACGTCACTTGGCAGAGAGCTTTGAAATCAAGTGTAGCTTTGCGCGCGTTGGTTTGTTTTGATTCTTGAAAATAAAATATCTACTCCCTGTGAATATTTTTATTGTTTTACGTAGTATATGTGGTAGTAATTAAATTATAAGGATTGACTTCAATGTTTCTTCGGTTCATCGAGTTATGAACGAACTGGCCCCTGTGCAAACTTTTCATAAACCGCTTCGCGGATTTATTTAGTTTGCACAGGGGCAAGTTCGTTCATAACTCGATGAACCGAAGAAACATTGAAGTCAATCCTTATATAACTTAATTTCCAGTGTGTTTACAACGAGTACTTCTATTTGATTGGCTAATCTGCTTTCGTTCATAATCCGATGAACGAACCAGCTCCGGACTATTTTTACAACGATATACATGAATCGCCGACGAAACAACAACAGGCCTACTGCTATTTACTGAAACAGAGAAAGCAATCAATTTGAAAATATGTTGATTTAATAGCTGCTTATATTTATTTTTCATTTCGATCAGATTTCAAAGAAATAAAGGACAACTTGTTATGTCAGCTTACGAAAACGTTTATACAGTACATGTACTCATGTCATCACAGTGCACTGATAGACTCAACGCTATGACGCGAGATGACGTCATCACGTTGTACAGTAACTTTGACTGTGATTGTGACGTCACTTGGCAGAGAGCTTTGAAACCAAGTGTAGCTTTGCGCGTTGGTTTGTTTTGATTCTTGAAAATAAAATATATCACTCCCTGTGAATATTTTTATTGTTTTACGTACATTGTAGTATATGTGATAGTAATTAAATTATAAGGATTGACTTCAATGTTTCTTCGGTTCATCGAGTTATGAACGAACTGGCCCCTGTGCAAACTTTTCATAAACCGCTTCGCGGATTTATTTAGTTTGCACAGGGGCAAGTTCGTTCATATAAGGATTGACTTCAATGTTTCTTCGGTTCATCGAGTTATGAACGAACTTGCCCCTGTGCAAACTAAATAAATCCGCGAAGCGGTTTATGAAAAGTTTGCACAGGGGCCAGTTCGTTCATAACTTGATGAACCGAAGAAACATTGAAGTCAATCCTTATAATTTAATTACTATCACATATACTACGTAAAACAATAAAAATATTCACAGGGAGTGATATATTTTATTTTCAAGAATCAAAACAAACCAACGCGCGCAAGCTACACTTGATTTCAAAGCTCTCTGCCAAGTGACGTCACAATCACAGGCAAAGCGACTGTACAACGTGATGACGTCATCTCGCGTCATAGCGTTGAGTCTATCAGTGCACTGTGCTGGCATGAGTATAAACGTTTTCGTAAGCGTACAACATGTACATAACAAGTTGTTCTTTATTTCTTTGAAATCTGATCGAAATGAAAAGTAAATATAAGCAGCTATTAAATCAACATATGTTCAAATTGATTGCTTTCTCTGTTTCAATAAATAGCAGTAGGCCTATTGTTGTTTCGTCGGTGATTCACGTATATCGTTGTAAAAATAGTCCGGAGCTGGTTCGTTCATCGGGTTATGAACGAAAGCAGATTAGCCAATCAAATTGACGTATTCGTTGTAAACACACTGGGAATTAAATTATATAAGGATTGACTTCAATGTTTCTTCGGTTCATCGAGTTATGAACGAACTTGCCCCTGTGCAAACTAAATAAATCCGCGAAGCGGTTTATGAAAAGTTTGCACAGGGGCCAGTTCGTTCATAACTCGATGAACCGAAGAAACATTGAAGTCAATCCTTATAATTTAATTACTATCCCATATACTTCGTAAAACAATACAAAATATCCAAAATAAGTGACATATTTTATTTTCAAGAATCAAAACAAACAAACGCGCGCAAAGCTACACGTAATGACAAAGCTGTATACCAAATGACGTCACAATCACAGGCAAAGACGATTGTACGTGGTGACGTCATCTCGCGTCATAGCGTTGAGCCTGTCAATGCAGTAGCCCTAGTGCTGACAGGAGTGCAAACATTTTCATATGCCAACATAATAAGTTCTTTATTTCTATGAAATCTAATATCGGAATGAAAAATAAATGAGCAGGTATTTATTCAACATATTTTTAAATTAATTGCATTCTCCGTTTCAATAAATAGCAGCAAGGCAGTTGTTTCGTCAGTGCGTCACGTATGTCGTTTTCAAAAGTAGTCCGGAGCTGGTTCGTTCATCGGACTATGAACGAAAGCAGATTAGCCAATCAAATTGCAGTATTAGTCGTAAACACACTGGAAATTAAATTATATGTATATAACCAAATTAAGCTGATACTGTTTTAGCTATCTCTTTTTAGAGTTATACACAGGCCTAATGTTACGTCTTTACCAGATGCGTCGCAAATAGTAAAACTACAAACAAAAGTTAACAAATGAGCGTCCAGAAAAACCCTCAGAAAGCATCTCCTGCTATCATGTATATCCTACTGCCTGATAAAGGCAAACACACGTACGAGTTACAAACGGTTTTCTAAGTTGCTAAATTACTGACTATTGTGTACAATTTAAACAATACACAGCATACATTTCGATTGGCGGTAGGTTGGGGGGGAGGGGGGAGAGCGTATAAGAGTGTCTATATTCACAAGTGCCTTTCAACATGGTATCCCCCCCCCCACCTTCAACACCTAAAAAAAAAAATACAATATTGTTTCCATGCACATGTGAAATATTTACAGCTATCGGTTTATGAGATAATTTTCTACCAAAAAAGCAAGAATTACTATCGTTTTCTAAAATATAAGTAAATTCCATACGGGGATGTAAGGAAGTGAATCACGAAGACTACTTATCTACACTGTTTCCTATCATAGTTCAGTGTTTGACAAAACTGACACAGTCCACAGACTTTTGTTCTTTTTTCTACAGACACAACAAACCTTTTTAAAAAACGTTCTAATTTCGGAGACTTTGGTAGCATGTATAAGTGGGTTAAGAAGACTGTTCATACAGCCTATTCCTACGAGGGCCGTAAACACAGGAAGTGTGGAGTCCGTGGGATTTCTTCCCAGGCCAGCTCCAATCAAGCTGTACAGACCTACAACAAACAAGCGGTACATAAATATATAAACACTCAATATATAGACGTCAAAATGAAAACCATATACATCTGAACAGAATCCTACGTCTAGGAAAGCCTTTGAAATAATGCTCTTAGAAAATTTTTGAAGGATTTTGAAAGTTTTTCTTTAATTGAAATCTACACATTCAGCAACATACTAAAGATGGTGCAGTCTCCGTCAACTCCAGCTTGAGCTCCGCTTGGAAACTAAAGCATTGTTATTGGTGCCAAGCGACATCAATTTTTTCACTCAGTCGTTTTAACTGTATTGCAAGGTGACTGTGTGACAGGTTAGTGGGCATTTCATTTGGTTTACACAAACCTTATTTCTTATCTTTCTAAAAATAAAGGATGAAGATGAAGACAGTATGGAACTATCATAGATAGTGACTGGCGGAAAGAGGGGTAGGACTCGACCAGAAAGTAAAGAGAGTGAGTGAGTGATTTGGGTTTTACGTCCTGCTTAACTGTTTTTCAGTCATATGAAGACGTTGTCTCCTTGTGGCAGGGCAGATTTCCACTGCTATTTTATTTGGTGCTGCCTCACCGAGACGACTTGCCGAAGACATCCAGTCACATTATACTGAAACCGGGCCAACCAGTCGCTACTCTAACTCCTATTGCTGAGCACCAAGCGAAGCAGCAGCAGCACCCACTGTTAAAGTCTTTGGTCTGACTCGACCCAGGCTTGAACCTGGATCTCCCAGCCCTGAAGGAAAGTTAAGAGAGAGAACCTCGGAAAACCCAAAATAAAAAAGCAGCTCACAAGACAGAAAAACAAAAAGTATCAATGTTGTGATGTCATCAGCGGATGGTGTTCGAGAAGGTAAATTAACTCCAGTTCAGTTTGGCCATCACTATACTCTGCTGAAGAGTCGGTTATAACATGTAACAAGTCAAACAACAATTACTCAAGGTTAGCATTATCATGGGGGGTCAAGGTAGCATGTAAGTTTTAAACCAAATCAAAGAGCAGAGGAGTTATTTATGCAATTGGGAGGGGGTTATGGAACTGGAAGTTTTAAAGGATCTTAAGAAAGCCAAGTGTGTCAGAGTGGAGGGATTAAAAAAGATACTACGTAATAATAATACCTACTACGTGTATACTTTTACATTTTGATTGTGAGAAAATTCCGGATGAAATGACCTTGGGATTTGAAATATTCACGTTAAAGTCGGTGTGCTTTTTTCGATGCCAGTGATTAAATCACATAACTTAAGACTGTCGCAATAAAATCCGGTGCCCTCGTTTTGGCAATAATCACGAATATTAAGATTTTCCAAATATACTCTCACCTAAATGCGCTCACTGCCATCTATTTCACAGCCCAGCATATCGAGGTTGCCCAAAATGCAAGGGTCAATAGAGCTCAATTTATCAGCCGAAACCTATATTAAAGTGTGTGCGTAACTAAGGCATTGAACTGTTCCCAAAATCTGGACTATAGCAAATCCTGACCCCCATAGAACCCCCAGTTCAGAAATTAAGACAACCGCCAATCGTCAGCTGTACAGATCCCATCCCAAAACCTACTCCGGTATTCGTCAGTACACAGACAGAAAATGACGGCTGTGTTCAAACTGAAGTTATTTCCCCTGATTCATTAAAGTGGCATGAGCTGCCGAAATTCACACTTCTTTCATCATTTCTGGTCGTCACGAAAGTAAGAAGCTTTGAAGGCCATCGAAAAACTAAATGATTGGCGTTGGAATGAGGAAAATCCATACAGTATGTGGCCTGTACGAACCGAAAACGTGTCCGAAAAGTAAACAAAATTTAAATAACCGGGACGACCATTCATTCATTCTAAGCCAAAGTTAGTTTAAAACAATATTGTATCGTACATTCTCGAGACTAGAAGCCCCCAAAAGCTTCTGAATTATACGTCTTGGGAAAAATAGCCGATAATTTCAACATTCTGTTTCAACGTCAAAATATCAACATTTTGGCAGCTCATGCCCCTTTAATCAATGTAATACCTTTCTTAATAGAAATCGTATGTCCTGTTGGAAAGCGGACTACCGCAAAGGACGCTTGCACAATTGAATACATAAGAAGACGTCCTGAGCATCTTTTTGGCAGTGGTAATATTAGAGCAGGCGAGTTTGTTAAAGTAATGAATCAGGGAAACGCATGCTACAAGTCGGTACGACAAATCGCCCAGTGAGAACGGGCCTTAAGACAAACTGGGCAACATTTCGTCAGTATTGTGAGGAGAAGTTAGTTGACGGTCGGTGTAGTGATAATGTAGAGGAATTCTATAATGAGGCTGTTGGTATCTCTATCCCTCAAGCTTCTTGCATAGGAAACAACAAAGCGCCTGTACCATGGTGGAACGATGAATGCTCAGAAGCAGTGGCGTTACACAAGAACGTTATAAATAGACAGGAAAGATCACGCCTATGTACAGACATGATAACGAAGGCATATGCTCAAAGAATTATTAACAAGACACAAAGAATTACTGAGGCTCATATTGTTTTAAAATGAACGGCAACGTCCTCCCAAAGAAGTATGGAAGCAGGTTAGGGCTATTTATAAGGAAAATACGTTACATCAAACGGTCTGTCACAAGTCACTAGCAGGAATAAATGTGATGTCATGGCTGATAGTTTTTCCTATGTTTCTAGCACTAGTTATTATGATCCGGAATTCATTCCATATAAAAAAACAAACACAGATGTACATTAGCAACTTAAATTTACTTCAAAATTTATTTAGATTCATCTACTTCAAAATTTATTTAGATTCATCTCAAGATGAAGACGGTATATTAATGCTTTCCCTACAAAATGATAAGCTACCATTTTTCTCGCTTTATAACAGTATTTGGTCAAAGATGGTTTTGCCTGTGGCTTGGAAAAGGGCAAATGACATTTCAGTTGCTAAATTTCCAAAGGATCCAACCTTGCAACGTCTTTTAGACCGATAGCTTTGACATCTGTTCTCTGTAAGCTCATGGAACGAATGGTTAAATCCAGGCTCATTTGGTACCTTAATAGAAATAACATACTCTCTAAGGTACAAAGTGGATTTAGACAAAAATACCAGTACCAGAGACCATGTTGTTAGACTAGAAAAGCTAATTTAAAGATCTCTATCTAATAAAGAATGTAATTTAGCGGTGTTTCTTGACATTGAATATGCCTATGACATGCTTTGGATAGAGGGCTGCTAATCAAAATGAGAAATATTGGTATTGGGAGCCGGATGTTCGGATGCTTTAAGGACTTTCTATCCAATCGCAAAATCCAAGTACGTATAGGCACGTATTTGTCGCGACCATTTGTTTTAGAGAATGGTACGCCCCCGTGGTCGGTTATTTCTCCCGCATTAAAAATATGCATATGGTCAAAATGCATATCTAGCAAGCAGTTAATGATACCCTTAAATGGAGTAAACTGTGGGGGAGTCCGAAGCTGTATTATTTACCTGGCGGCATGTGCAGCTACAAACAACCCTGAAAACACCCCCTTTAAATGTGCCTCAAATCAAGTGCAACGATTCAGATGGTTTAGTCTCCGATTATATTTGTTTCGAATCTGAAAAAAAATCAGCACCGAATACCAGTACCGGTATAGATTTTATATCCGTCGTTGAAACACGTCATGTAGCAGCTTTTAAAACTATACACTATCAAATCCTTTACAAAAATCCTGTTAACTTTCAAGAAGACGATGAATTGGAGCTCTACAGATTATGTCATATTGACAAACCATTTATTCCGAATGTCCGCTGACGAACATGTTTCAGCGCTTTACGATTTCGCCAGGTTTAACAAAAATGTTCTTTGAAAAATTTCCATAATGTATAATGAACTCAACATACTACATACTATACTGTAGAACGTCTACACCTTCTTTTGCAACAGACTCCGTGTACCTAAGAACCAATGAGATTTTCAATGTACTAAAAGAAGGCGAATTATGAAAATAAACCTCAAAATTGGCCGAATGGAAATCGAATTACACAATTTATCCCAATGTAAAATGACACTAATTGGAACACACATGATGTCAATTTTACCAAAATAAAATCCCGTATCCCATCAATTATTTGCATAAAAACAAAGCGTAGATTTTCCAACTCGTGAATGAAATCTCTCCATAAACTCCATCAGCATTAGTGCTATAGATTCCACCAACTGTCATTAATTCCACAAGTTGGTGGGTGGAACTTAAATTTAAGGTGGAACACTTCTAAGCTTTCTAGGGACCTCAGTGGCTCAGTCGGTGTGAGTAATAAATAGTCCCTTAGTCCGATACAGGCCTACCGCCGATGCCGCAAGGGATCGTCAAAATAAAAATATGGATTTTTCACTCGATCGTCGTATATGTTGCCAGATATACTCGCCAAAGGTCGGGTGGTTTCCTTCGGGGTAAAAAGCCCGGTTTCCTTCCCGCTAAACCTGGCAACGCCGCCATAGAAGTGAAATAATCTTAAGTGCTACTTAAAACACCAATCAATCCACAGCTCAGATGCGTTCAAAGCCATTGCCGGCAAAAGTAGACAAAACATTTTCTCTTGAATCAGCATAATATTGCTTATTACAATTAAATTTATACACTACCTACAGCGGGGCGCATGGATTTCGCAGATGTTATGGAAAAATAGCTTAAACCCGACCTGAACTTACGTTCTTGGCACCAATCAATCCCACAGAACGGTCTTTCAACTCAGTCGCATCAGAAGACAAACGTTGACAGATGTCTATCATATTTCATGAAATCCTACAAAAAGCGCCCTTTGAAGCGTACACAGTACTCACATATCACAAGCTTCCAATATAACTAAATACAGCAGTATCAATCTGCCAGTAATTAAATATATCTAGTTTATGACATTGCATAAACTAATATCAAAATTGGTAATTACCAATGCTCCAGGGCCTACCTAAAACCAGACGCTCTTGACGCTCGATTCGTGCTCGGTCAAGATGATTCGTGCATGTTCAATAATCCACAGAAACCAAATTATAACTCTGATTAACTATATTGTTAGCAAAATGTATACACTTGAATACGTCAATAAACGACACCAAACGTCTGCGAGACTCCCATGTCAAGCTAGATGTTTCTTTATTTAATGAATTTGTCTTTTCTCAAATTATCGAATGGTTTTGGTAATTTAAATCATCTTTCTTGCTAAATAATCTTAATTGGTATTCCATTTATTCCCCTAAACCGCATAGTAAAGGTGTTGTCACCTCGCCTGTTAAGAGTCTAAGTTGAAATATTGAGTTAAATATGTTTGTGTAAAAACCAGAAAATCAAATTACAATCTGAAAGAAAAAAACTGCTTACCAACAGGCGTCCAACAGACGAGATAAGCACCGATTAGAAGGAAAATAGATCTCATTATTTCTGACGCCTTTCTTGTAGCATGCCTCCGTTCGCCGATTTGAGAATGACAGGTGATTTGCCGTCTGTGATATCTTGAAATGAGGTATAATTTAGAGTAGGCTACCACCATACACAACGCTGGTATCATACCAACTGTGAAGTTAAAAATGATATAACTGCTTGGAAAAGTTTCGAAAAAGCTTGAGGGACTAACTGGTTGATTATGCCATCCGAGTAAAGGTAAAAATCCAAGAATTAAACAAATAATCCAGGTAACAATACAAACCCTATGATGTTTCCTAGTTGTCATAAACTCCGTGTATCGGAGATGCATAGCCACTTTCAGATAACGGTCTACTGTCAAATAATTGAGGAAAAAGGCTGATGCTATCAGAAAACCACAGATAAAGCCCATCCGAAACAAATATTCGTGTTGACTGGAGTATTGGCATACGTTGAAAATAGCTACGTAACAAACAAACACACCTGTTAGGGTGTCTGATATAGCCAGATTGAGAATGAAAACATTTCCTGGAGCTTCTCGGATCTTCCTCTCTTTAAGAAAGCCAATGATTACCATGAGGTTTAGACAGATAATACTGATACCAATACCGAACAAGCAGACATTCGCCACAATCTCGCCGTTTGAATTCGTATTGTTGTCCAGTAGAGTAGTGTTGTCAACTGAAATCGACATTATCAGCGTTACCCTTGATTAATCAGAATGAGATGGTTATTTGGTTGATGAGAGACAAGCATCTGTTCTTGATTCACACCTGACTGTTTGCTTCTGATTAACCACAACCGATGACGTAGTTCAGGAAGCCGCGACCACACGAAGAACTTTTTACTTTATTTATCGATTTTTAAAATAAAGCCCGTGCTTTCTTAATTGAACGTTTTCTTGTGAATAAAAGGCTAAACATACAGTTTACAGTTATTTGAGTTAATTACCGAAATAATAATCTTTACTGTATTTTGTAGTCCAGGACCATTGTGGTGTATTGATTATCTGTCAATCATCTGTGTCACTCACACCTGACCACGTTGAAGGATTAGGTCTGCTAAATACACCAAGCTTTAATTCATAGCACTTAATCGTCAAATTCTCACTTGTCTACCATGTCTCGATCTAATAAGTATAAATATTCGACCGATTATGACAAGAAATCCTACTGTATGCAGCTAAAATCCTTTATGGATTATCGAGTTGTTTCACAGAAAATGTTCGAGAGGAAGCCTTATCTTCTCTGTAAACCACTCATGATAAAAAAATAAATTCACCGAGATAATAAAATCGACAGAGCATTAACGCCATTTTTATTTAGATAGATTCAGAAAAAAGAGAAGTTTTCACACACAGTACGAGCGAATCTCTTGGTCATTATACACCGAGTATTAAATAGTCTCGTCATATACTTGGTACAATTGGACCCAGACAGGACAATGTCATGTTGGACCATTGCATTTGGTTCACGTGGTACGCCATTGATTGTAGTCAGCCGTCCAGCATTTATTCAACGTTAAACCAAGCGTTTCTAGAATTGGACAAATTATTTGGCCTAATAGGTATTCCTACCGCTGAATGGTCCACTGTACTGGAGTGGTCAAGCGTGGGTATCAGGTTGGCACCCTTACACATTTTATAGAAAATGTCGGCCACCCACGGTTTGTGTATTATGTCATGCCGTGAGTATCTACTCTACAGTGGAGAGCAACATTGGCAAAACGTATGTAACCATGTGTCGGCAAATGGTTGCTTGTTCACCATTGAAACAGCGTGTTTGTATGGTCGGTCACTATAGATGATTATATAGTCGGCAATCTAAATGTTGTTCGCCAAGTTCATTAACTTCTTCATATACGATGGTTGGGTGCAGGTTTTAGTGTAACATGGTTTGCTTTTATCTTGTTGTACGGTACATGTATCAACGTGATCGGTTGGCGATACAGCTATGGTCTATCATTGGGTAAATGTCACCAGGATCGTTTCTTTCGTACTTTAGTCGTATCTGTGTTGGGTTTCTGTTGCCTTGGTGTCTGAAGAACACGATATCCTTTTCGCCTTTTCTGCGTAACTCCATAGTAAACATCTTTTGATGGTATAAATAACAGTCTTGTATTTTCCCTGTAAAGGAAATCAACCGGAACTAATGAAATTGTAAGACTTCTTAACTAAACAAAGGTCTTAGTTTCCGGGCTGTTATCTTTTCTTTCCTGTTTAAATGGAGCTGTAATTCCTACTACGGAGACAAGACCATCTTCGGTTCCTAAGCCATCTGGAAATTCCATTGGACAAAACGAAATCAGCAGTTTATTCGTGGTAAAGTTGATGATGACGATACAGTTACATCAGTCTTCATACTGTTTTAAACATTTATTAAACTCGCACCATTCACCAACTCTGTCCAACCAAAGCATATAAGTGAAATAAACTTAAATATCTTTTAAGTATCTATTAATCTATACACAAACCTTTTAATTGTATCAGCATTCTCCTTATTTTTGGGAAAACACTTTCTTGAAAAATGGCAGAAATTCTTCTACCGATTTTGGGTGGATGGGATTTTGTATGTAGGCCTATATATTGATTTGTCATGTAATTTGTGCCTGTGTGCGTGTGTTATTTGACTGTGGTTTTGTATATGTATTTATCCCACCTCACACTGAATACTTCCTGTTGATTGGTTCAAACCAGTCACGTGGAGACCCTGTATATTTCCATATTACGTCGCCGTGCTGATCCATACAGGGCGACTACCATATATGGCTTGTGACGTCATGTCTAGACGCTTGCCAGTCGTGTCTGTTCGTGCCATACACATTAGAAAATACCTTTCGGAGTTCACTTTCTGCCTTTTATGAAAGCCAATTTTCAGAAAGAAGGCTTGAATATCATACAAGTTAGGTCTTCGGTGGGATAAATTCATTACAGGGTTTGTTCGAGGGGGGATACGGAAATATATGGGGTCAGTAAACAGTATATTGGGCTCGGCTAACTGTTTACTGTTTACTGACCCCATATATTTCCGTATCCCCCCTCGAACAAACCCTGTAACTAATAATATTGATCTGTCATGGAATCTGTGCCTGTGCGCGTGTGTTATTTGACTGTGATTTTGTATGTATATATTGATCTGTCACGGAATATGTGCCTGTACACGTGTGTTATTTCTATTCTTTCTCTTTATTTTATAAACACAGCTATGACTTTAGAACATATTCCAGTGAGACGTCGGATCTGTTGAAGGGGTAACTGCGCGGATTTGAATCAGTTAGAGCACATTTGGAATAGATAGATGGCGAACGCTTTTGACGCGACAACAAAGCTCGATAGAGCAAAAGTCAAACTTTACAAGTAAATTCACTTAGTTGAAAATGAGACAGGGAGCCTCACTTGGGACGATTTGAGTCGAACTGGAGGTATCGGAGTCGCAAATACCCTTTGGGGTAACACTTTCCCATCACACCTTCATCCTTCATAAAAGAGCAAACCGTACTATAGCTCTCTCTCACAGACTTGAGCACACTGCTCCACTTTTCTCCAATCTGAAGCTACTCTCTCTTAAAGCAATTAACAAATTCCAAAATCTCAAGTTTGTTCACACTTTTCTTTACCATACCGACAAAATACCATTCCTATGTATTAATTTCTTTCAGAAACAGTCTGGCGTACATAACTATGGCACAACCGAAATCTGTACAAGCCTGTTTATAAATCCACTCGGTCATATTACTCTTCGAATCACAGGACCTCACGAATGGAACAAACATACTCCTCCTCTAATAAATATTAACCCCCTTCCTTCAGACTAAAATTCGGTTAAAATAATTGACAGTAACCATCGCCGGAATATATAGATTATATACTATTATATTCACCATCTGCTTAAACCCCAATGACAAAATTGTTATTTACAAAGGGATAGAAACGGCTCCAAAGAGTCTTATATCCGCTAACAATGAAATATTGTTTTACAATCTTTCCAAGTTTATTATTATCATCTATACTTCTTATTGTACATTTACTGTCTGCTTTTACTTATGTTGGTGAATAAACAAACCAAACATCTTTGGCGGTTATAAAGTAATTGACATATCCATCTCATGCACATTTATTTGAAAATACCCTTTCATCATATTCTCAACATTATATTTGTATATGCTATTAGAGCTGTTATGAGGACCGAAAGCTGGAATTAAACACCTTCCCGTATAGCCCGATGTAAATGAAGATCAAGCTGTGAACCTCAGTCCATTAGCCACACGGTATTCAACTGGATTAAGGCCAGTGTAGGGTTTATTTGCCATGGCAACATGACTGAAGAGGAAAAACGGATGGAAACATACGCATATATGGATGTATCCATTATTAAGCTGCGTGTAAGGTCAAACAGACCTCAAGTACACATATCATCCTTCAAAAGTACTTTTATAAGGCGTGCTATAATATTGACACCGTATTACTTGAAGTTTATATTTCATTGGCTATTATAGTACACGTATCTAAAGTTAGCAGACACTACATTAAATCTGTGAATTGATTGGCTGAATGATAAAGTGGCGCGTTATGAAGCTTTATTTTGGTTGGTTCTTATTGACACGTGTATGATTAATAAAGACGTATACAAACTCGTTGTTTAAAGCTGCATTTTCATTGGCTATTATAGATAGACTACGCGTTACAAACTTTGGACTACAATTAGCATTGCAAACATTGCCATATACCGCAGGCGTATGCATAGCGATACGCTTACCATAAACGGTGGTTAGTGCCCTGAGTATGGTGTAATCCCCATTCATAGACTTCTGCCAATACCCACTATGATATAGTAGGCCTACTCTTCTTGGCAATTTTATAACTGAATTCATCGACCATTAGCCTGTTCCCACATCTGCCTTAAGCTTACTTTACAAACTAACAGTACAACAACTTGCCGTAGAATGCACACTGAGGATAAACACAACTGTGTAACCATGATAGCTGGATGTGATTGGTCAGAAACATCGGATCCCACGTACATGCATTTGAGGGAATTCCCACAAGATAGACTCTACGTACGTGTGTGTAGTTTACATTTTACATGCTTGTCAAATTTATTTAGAGTTGTGGCAGAAGTTAAAGGGGCATGAGCTGCCAAAATGCTGATATTTTGAGATTGAAACAGAACGTTGAAATTATTGGCTATTTTTCTCAAGACGTACGATTCAGAAGCTTTTTAGTGTTTATAGTCTCGAAAATATACGATAAAGTATTGTTTTGAACTAACTTTGGCTAAGAATGAATGAATGGTCGTCCCGGTTATTTAAATTTTGTTTACTTTTCGAACACGTTTTCGGTTCGTACAGGCCACATACTGTACATGTGTATGTATGTGTGAATTTTGGCAGCTCATGCCACTTTAAATGGATTTCTACTGTTTTATTATCACTTCCTGGTATTGTTTTGTTTACTAGAGGAAATTAGCGGAAATAAACGATTTGAGCATTAGGGCCTAACTAGTTGACCAATGGTTTATTATTATTAATTATTATAAATATATTTATCTACGGACTGCAGTGAAATAACCATGACATGTCACTACAAAATAAGACACACAGCGTTCATATCTAAACAATGCTCACACCAAAATTGTAAGCGGACTTCACAGCGGGTCATTATCAACTGACGCGACGCCCTGTCGGACTACTTTCACACACAGCGTGACTGATCGCATTTCACTATATCGTGAAAAAAAATCACGATTCGAACTAACCAATCGTGAAACAATCGCATTTTTCAATCGTATTTTTTAAATTTTACGAACACCTGAAATTCGATGTATCGTGATTTTTACAAAAAAATCACGATTGAATCACGAACGATTTATGGGAACGCTCCCTAACATTCTAGTATATCAAGGAAAGAGTATTTTGATCCTGATACGAGCGACAAAAAGTGAACTTGTTTGCTAAAAAAAGCTAGGATATTCTGTAAAGCGCACCCCTCAGGCTCAGATAGGATTAGGCCTACATAGGAAATAAAAATATTTTTTTTTGCATCAAAAATAACAAAGTTAATCAACATCTGATTATGCAACCGTACATAATGTCATCATTCGATAAAGTGGTTTTAACACTGATGATGTTACGTAGCTATTGTTCTATTAAGTGCCAATAATTGATCAAATTACCACAGGTACAGAAAAGGTGTTAGTAGGCTAAGTCATCAGAAACGTGACATAAGTCACGAAGAGAAAATTCTAAAATGTTATATTTGCAAGGCAATTGTTTTGTTGGATAAATGTTATGTAAAATGTTACACAGCATTTGTAACACTTTATTATCAGCTTTTGTTTAGTACCTGGTACATTGAGTTCCATACAGTTCCCTGTGGTATAGAGGCCTTGTTTTGTACGGCTCAGTTGTCTCCCCTGACATGACTCTTTACATAGATATCTTATAATAACTAGATTGGCTGAGCGCTATGCGCTGCGCACTACAGAACGGCACAATAGTCCGTCACTTAGCAAAATGGCGGACTATAACGTTAACGTTACAATCCAGAACGAGGTTACCGCTTGAAAAACATTTCTTGTCGTTGTTGTTGCACGATAGTCAAGACATAGGCCCTACTAAAACCACTTTTACACGTTTGTCATGATGTGCGAGGAATTTTATGCAGCTCCTACCGCTTGAAACTTATTCCATTCTCGAAAAAATGGCAGAAAAGTTTACATTAGACTAGAATACAACTTGGTAACGCAAGTCAAAAATCACTTAGCAAGATGGCGACTTAGTTGCCGGAAGTCGCTTGTCGTTAGCCAATCTAGTTATTATAAGATATCTATGACTCTTTACCTACATTATGTACAGCGTGATTGTATAACATGCGATGCGCCAACGTGTTGAAAGTGACATGTCTATCGCAGGAGATATGAAGGAGGCTAACAACTACCCACCTTTTCAGCTGAATGCTCCTAGGTTCGATCAGGTAACTGACTTTTCAAATACATGCAACAAGCAACAAACTATAGTCTGTGGGCCTAGTCAGTGACACTGTCGGTGACCACACTGTAACTTTGTCACTGTCAGCTGTTAGTGTTACTGTGTTAGCTGCGGCCGTACAAATTACAATTACCAGCTGATAGCCGACTGACGCCTGTTGAGTGTAGACATACATGTACGATGCCATCGATTGCATCAAATATGTCCTTCACTTAGCAGTCTGAAAGTCCACGGAAGTACGTGAAATACCCTCTGATTGACACTGACAGCAGGTCATTTTGAATGTCACGGTTAAAAAGGTAGCAGCGAAACGAACAGCGTCCATATCACGGGGCAGTTTTAATGGGCCCTCAATGGCTCAAAAGGATATGGAAGAATAGTTTGGTATAGGTTTTAGAAACAACCTATGGATGATTAAAATTGACCCGATCTGCCTACTAGAAGGAATCCTGATATGAACCGAAACGGCCTCTGTCGTCTTACTATCTTACTGTTACACAACATGTGGGTTACCGGGCTAAATAACAATTTAAACAATTATCTTTATAGATGATTTTGACATTTGATATTACTATGGCCTGGGAAGTTAACCAATGTTTTTTTTTCACTTGAAACAAAGGAAATAAATGCATTTTTGATCTGAAAACTAACAAGTCTAAGAGAAGCAATCATACAACTTATACAAGTAAAATAAACGACTTACAGCTCGTCATAATTTCTGCTTAATGTGACAAGCAGGTTGTCAACAAAAATTTACAGTAAAAAAAAATTAATGAAACCTCCAGTTCTGTCAACTGACTTGTCTAATGTTCAGCTCATGCTCCAGCCAAACTTGTGTACAGACTAATGTCGCGCTGTTGTGGCAGAATTGTAGCTTTTGTTTTGTTTTTAGCATTGATGAAAAAAAAAAAAACATTTTTTCTTTGTGTATATATGAAATAACACACTGGAATAACATCAATTATCAGTCCAACTACTTCTCTGAATCTATGAATGGGGAGGTGTGAAACGTCCCATTGCCACATATTCATGGCACTGGTGCCTTTTAACCAAGAGGTCACCGTAAACAGCGCCCTGTTTCAGTTAGTCAGAAACCGTGGCTTTTCTTCTTTTACCTGGTATGAATTATAACGGAATGTACACGAAAAGAAAGATGACGAACGTTTTTGACGAGACAACATAGCTCGATAGAGCAAAAGCCAAACTTTCTAAATAACTTCACTGAGTTGAAAATGAGAATGGTAGCCTCACTTGGGAAGTGGAGGTATCTGAGTCGGAAATACCCTTTGGGGTAACACTTTCCCATCACACCTTAATCTCCTAGTCATCCTTCAAAAAAGAGCAAACCGTACTATCGCTCTCTCTCTCACAGACTTGAGCACCCTATCTTTACAGAGAGGGTCAGGTTAAGGGAAACAAACTTATTTTTAAGGACAGCCTAAGGTACGGTATTGAAATTTTGCACATATATATGCATAAAGCATGTTTCTATTTAAAATTGCATCATTCCGAATTAAATTCTGCTTTTTATCAACAATTAGTCCATATCAACGTTACCACCATTACTACTTCCAAATATCACGTGACAAAATTATAAACGAATAAGTAACAAAAAGATCAGCAGATTACAAATTTTACTATTTATATAAATAAAAAAAAAAAACAGAGTAACTTACTTACGAGCAAATATTATACAAACAATGGCAAGAAAACATACATTGTATATCTTATTTTTGCAAGTTAATAATTTACAGTTCCCAGAAATCTGTAATCAGATAACTTGACAGAGTTCACTGGTATAGCTAAGCAGTATAGATCCGTTGTTCACGAAATATAAATCCACAGAATAAAATCCTGGAATCACACTGGCAAACCCAGAGAGGCAAACTCCAAATTCTGGAACCATTTTGCGACAAGACCGGTTTGTTAAAAACAACGGTTATCTTGTAGCATATTTATTATTTGGTAGGTACCAAACACGAACCCATCACAATTAATCGATTACCAGTTTCAGCATAAGTCACCAGGGGGCTTTTTGCAAAACATTTACTGTTAAAAAACCCTATAGTTATACCTGGTCATTTTTAATCCTGACAAATGAGCGCTTCCTCTCCACATAGAGCTGTCTCGTGTAGAAACTATGTGGAGTGCAATTACGGTACAGATTCCAGAGAGTATAGCTTTAAAAATTCCTTCGAAGCCTACTGGTAACTCAATATTTATTGGGGTTTTTTTTCCAGTTTATATTCCCAGTCACCACTCGTGTCTAGAATTTTAAGATTTTTTTAAAGAAACTGCTTCGAAATATAAACAGTTTTCAATTTCAATTGACGACAGGCATGAGTTCTGCCTTAGTCAGTAGAATTTTCGGTAAACGATAATTTGGCAACATACATGTATAAGTATTTTTGGTCAGGCTACATGTAGGCCTACTTGTAACACGCTGATTTGCTATAGGTTTTAGATAGTAATCCATTGTTAGGCGATGTGTCTCATACTAAAAGTCACCAAGCCCCAGTCTTTTTTACCCATGGGGGCGTATTATGAGATTCTTAAACTCTTTTTACTCTTCTTTTATAATCTGGACCATACTGTATCCATGCTGGCCTGATGGTACTGATATACAAATGGTAAAATAATTTGTTCAGGACACCTTTCCTGGTCCAGGTTAAAACCCCAAAGGGTAAACAGTTTGTATTAATTGATAATCCTTTGTCTCTAATTGTTACGTGAACATTAATTAATTGATAATTTTGTTATCATGTTTTGGTTTCAGAGCACATATTTGGGAAGACTCAGACATTTTTTGGATGTGATTGACCCTAGAACTCTACTCACTTCAGAGGTAAATTATATTAATATATTAAAATGACTGATTCAGAAATGACGGAGCCTTTTTTTGAAAATCTGACTTTTCACCAATTGACATATAGAGTTAATTACTTGATAATAACTACATTTATGTAGAAGTTAACAGCCTGTACCAAGGCAAGTTTCTTGTGGAATTAAGGAGATAAAAGTCAAACAAATTGCACGCTATCCTGGACACCTGTTTATGTCATGAAGGTTTACATAGAATGGTTTTGATACACTGGGGAACCATGATGAACACTGGAAGGGTCTATGACACTTTATGAGATAACATACATGTAGCTCTGACCTATCACTAATGTCTGGCCTGGATTCTTGCCTACAGTCAGTTTTGTCCACATGCTGTTCCAAAGATGTCAAATATGGGTGTCTGAGTACAATCTGCATTGAGCCAGCTGTACAATATAATTACATAGACATTAATAAAACATTTGACCTTTGGGGAATGTTTGTTTAAAAAATCTGGCCAACTTCATCACTCTCGTCCTCAACTGATGCTACATGTATGCTATTTGGACATTTATCACTACCAGGACAGATATAATAGCCAATAACTCAACTGATGCTACATGTATGCTATTTGGACATTTACCACTACCAGGACAGATATAATAGCCAATAACTCAACTGATGCTACATGTATGCTATTTGGACATTTACCACTACCAGGACAGATATAATAGCCAATAACTCAACTGATGCTACATGTATGCTATTTGGACATTTACCACTACCAGGACAGATATAATAGCCAATAACTCAACTGATGCTACATGTATGCTATTTGGACATTTACCACTACCAGGACAGATATAATAGCCAATAACTCAACTGATGCTACATGTATGCTATTTGAACATTTACCACTACCAGGACAGATATAATAGCCAATAACTCAACTGATGCTACATGTATGCTATTTGGACATTTACCACTACCAGGACAGATATAATAGCCAATAACTCAACTGATGCTACATGTATGCTATTTGGATAATACCAGGTATAATAGCCAATAACTCAAGTGTTTGGTAACATACATTTTTAGGACGTCTTTTACCTCTATCAAAAGCATTTAATTCCAACCATTTAGTTTCTCATAATATGTACAAATGATTTTCTGTATTTTTTTTCCAGATAGAACAAGGTAGAAACATTCCTTTTTTGACAAAAGTTTTTGAGTGTTGTCTTTTGAGCTGTACCTGAAATGACAATAAACCATGGACCTGTGTATGCACACTTGTAATTATGTAAATCACACTTATATTGTGAAAACAAGCCAGCATTAGACTTGGACCTACATGTATCGTAGGGATTAAAACATTCAGATGATGGGTTTGGTTTTAAGGACACATAAAAGTCTGCTGCTAAGAAAGTAAATAAAAATGTCTGAATGACATAAACCACCGGAGAAGTCTTCTAGTAAAACCAGCTAGGGTATGGATTTTGCACCACTATTTCCAAATTTGATACATAACCAGTCACATGTTTAATTGAAATGATTTTAGTTTTAGAGAGCCTAAGTAAATTTGTGAATAAACCAAATAGAATTAAAAAGAGCATTTGAATGTGACAGAGAATTTAAGATGTGCACAACCTGTTCATGGTAAATTGCTTTAAAATGATTAGACACCATTTTTGCCCAACCCATTGTTTGAAGTATTTGAATTCTTTATCCTCCTTTAGACTAGAGTATTGTTACTCCGGGCAACATTTATCCTCCTTTAAAGGCCCACTTGCCGCCGTAGCCTGTTTAAATTTGCTAAGAAAACCAATTTACATGAGCTTACTACGACTAATACCACTAAACTTAAACATAGGACACATAAAACATGTCTAGTTAGCTTTAGAATGTAGAAATGGGGTGAAAAACAAACGAAGAATCGAAGCCTGATTACAACAACAACGATCAGTGTCGGTCAACTTTCGTGTTGGATTACCTTCATTTCAGGCCTTTTTATCTTTGGTTTACACTCAAACAATTATCAGCAGGCTTCTCCAGTCGCTGTTAACCGATCGTCAGTCTGTATTTCTCAGATAAATAAATTAGGCCTACGTAAAATTACACTGTGCCGTTAGTTCACTCACTCGACTGAAACATAAAATCGCCAATAGGGGGCAGTTTGGTTTGTTTACGTTACGGGCACCTAACAATTCAAATTTTCAAATTCAAATTAAAAATACAAAGTGACGTCCAAACTTTTAAATTTTGGTAAAAATAGAAAGTTCCTAACTTATTTTGTCTGGGAAAAATACAGAAAACAGACTTTCTTTTTTAATGTAAACAATATTCCTGATTGTCGCGGCAAGTGTGCCTTTAAAGTATCGTTATTCCAGGTAACATTTATCCTCTTTTAAAGTATAGTTACTCTAGGCAACATTTATCCTCCTTTAGGGTATCGTTACTCCAGGCAACATTTATCCTCCTTTAGGGTATCATTACTCCTGGCAACATTTATCCTCCTTTAGGGTATCATTACTCCTGGCAACATTTGTCCTCCTTTAGAGTATCGTTGCTCCAGGCAACATTTATCCTCCTTTAGGGTATCGTTACTCCTGGCAACATTTATCCTCCTTTAAAGTATCGTTACTCCAGGCAACATTTATCCTCCTTTAGGGTATCGTTACTCCAGGCAACATTTATCCTCCTTTAGGGTATCGTTACTCCAGACAACATTTATCCTCCTTTAGGGTATCGTTACTCCAGGCAACATTTATCCTCCTTTAAAGTATCGTTACTCCTGGCAACATTTATCCTCCTTTAGAGTATCGTTACTCCAGGCAACATTTATCCTCCTTCAGAGTATCGTTACTCCAGGCAACATTTATCCTCCTTTAGAGTATCGTTACTCCAGGCAACATTTGTCCTCCTTCAGAGTATCGTTACTCCAGGCAACATTTATCCTCCTTTAGGGTATCGTTACTCCAGGTAACAGTTATCCTCCTTTAGGGTATCGTTACTCCAGGCAACATTTGTCCTCCTTCAGAGTATCGTTACTCCAGGCAACATGCTTTAAAATGATTAGACACCATTTTTGCCCAACCCATTGTTTGAAGTATTTGAATTCTTTATCCTCCTTTAGACTAGAGTATTGTTACTCCGGGCAACATTTATCCTCCTTTAAAGGCCCACTTGCCGCCGTAGCCTGTTTAAATTTGCTAAGAAAACCAATTTACATGAGCTTACTACGACTAATACCACTAAACTTAAACATAGGACACATAAAACATGTCTAGTTAGCTTTAGAATGTAGAAATGGGGTGAAAAACAAACGAAGAATCGAAGCCTGATTACAACAACAACGATCAGTGTCGGTCAACTTTCGTGTTGGATTACCTTCATTTCAGGCCTTTTTATCTTTGGTTTACACTCAAACAATTATCAGCAGGCTTCTCCAGTCGCTGTTAACCGATCGTCAGTCTGTATTTCTCAGATAAATAAATTAGGCCTACGTAAAATTACACTGTGCCGTTAGTTCACTCACTCGACTGAAACATAAAATCGCCAATAGGGGGCAGTTTGGTTTGTTTACGTTACGGGCACCTAACAATTCAAATTTTCAAATTCAAATTAAAAATACAAAGTGACGTCCAAACTTTTAAATTTTGGTAAAAATAGAAAGTTCCTAACTTAATTTTGTCTGGGAAAAATACAGAAAACAGACTTTCTTTTTTAATGTAAACAATATTCCTGATTGTCGCGGCAAGTGTGCCTTTAAAGTATCGTTATTCCAGGTAACATTTATCCTCTTTTAAAGTATAGTTACTCTAGGCAACATTTATCCTCCTTTAGGGTATCGTTACTCCAGGCAACATTTATCCTCCTTCAGAGTATCGTTACTCCAGGCAACATTTATCCTCCTTTAGAGTATCGTTACTCCAGGCAACATTTATCTTCCTCTAGAGTATCGTTACTCCAGGCAACATTTATCCTCCTTTAGAGTATCGTTACTCCAGGCAACATTTATCCTCCTTCAGAGTATTGTTACTCCAGGCAACATTTATCCTCCTTCAGAGTATCGTTACTCCAGGCAACATTTATCCTCCTTTAGAGTATCGTTACTCCAGGCAACATTTATCCTCCTTTAGAGTATCGTTACTCCAGGCAACTTCTATCCTCCTTTAGAGTATCGTTACTCCAGGCAACATTTATCCTCCTTTAGAGTATCGTTACTCCAGGCAACATTTATCCTCCTTTAGGGTATCGTTACTCCAGGCAACTTCTATCCTCCTTTAGAGTATCGTTACTCCAGGCAACTTCTATCCTCCTTTAGAGTATCGTTACTCCAGGCAACATTTATCCTCCTTTAGGGTATCGTTACTCCAGGCAACATTTATCCTCCTTTAGGGTATCATTACTCCTGGCAACATTTATCCTCCTTTAGAGTATCGTTACTCCAGGTAACATTTATCCTCCTTTAGGGTATCGTTACTCCAGGCAACATTTATCCTCCTTAAGAGTATCGTTACTCCAGGCAACATTTATCCTCCTTTAGGGTATCGTTACTCCAGGTAACAGTTATCCTCCTTTAGGGTATCCTTACTCCAGGCAACATTTATCCTCCTTCAGAGTATCGTTACTCCAGGCAACATTTATCCTCCTTCAGAGTATCGTTACTCCAGGCAACATTTATCCTCCTTTAAAGTATCGTTACTCCAGGCAACATTTGTCCTCCTTCAGAGTATCGTTACTCCAGGCAACATTTATCCTCCTTTAAAGTATCGTTACTCCAGGCAACATTTGTCCTCCTTCAGAGTATCGTTACTCCAGGCAACATTTATCCTCCTTCAGAGTATTGTTACTCCAGGCAACATTTATCCTCCTTTAGGGTATCCTTACTCCAGGCAACATTTATCCTCCTTTAGGGTATCGTTACTCCAGGCAACATTTATCCTCCTTTAGGGTATCGTTACTCCAGGCAACATTTATCCTCCCTTAGGGTATCGTTACTCCAGGCAACATTTGTCCTCCTTTAGAGTATCGTTACTCCAGGCAACATTTATCCTCCTTTAGAGTATCGTTACTCCAGGCAACATTTATCCTCCTTCAGAGTATCGTTACTCCAGGCGACATTTATCCTCCTTCAGAGTATCGTTACTCCAGGCAACATTTATCCTCCTTTAGAGTATCGTTACTCCAGACAACATTTGTCCTCCTTTAGAGTATCGTTACTCCAGGCAACATTTATCCTCCTTTAGAGTATCGTTACTCCAGGCAACATTTGTTCTCCTTGTGAGTATCGTTACTCCAGGCAACATTTATCCTCCTTTAGAGTATCGTTACTCCAGGCAACATTTATCCTCCTTTAGAGTATCGTTACTCCAGACAACATTTGTCCTCCTTTAGAGTATCGTTGCTCCAGGCAACATTTATCCTCCTTTAGAGTATCGTTACTCCAGGCAACATTTATCCTCCTTTAAAGTATCGTTTCTCCAGGCAACATTTATCCTCCTTCAGAGTATCGTTTCTCCAGGCAACATTTATCCTCCTTCAGAGTATCGTTACTCCAGACAACATTTGTCCTCCTTTAGAGTATCGTTGCTCCAGGCAACATTTATCCTCCTTTAGAGTTATGTTACTCCAGGCAACATTTATCCTCCTTTAGAGTATCGTTACTCCAGACAACATTTGTCCTCCTTTAGAGTATCGTTGCTCCAGGCAACATTTATCCTCCTTTAGAGTATCGTTACTCCAGGCAACATTTATCCTCCTTTAAAGTATCGTTTCTCCAGGCAACATTTATCCTCCTTCAGAGTATCGTTTCTCCAGGCAACATTTATCCTCCTTTAGAGTATCGTTACTCCAGGCAACATTTATCCTCCTTTAAAGTATCGTTTCTCCAGGCAACATTTGTCCTCCTTTAGAGTATCGTTGCTCCAGGCAACATTTATCCTCCTTTAGAGTATCGTTACTCCAGGCAACATTTATCCTCCTTTAAAGTATCGTTACTCCAGGCAACATTTATCCTCCTTTAAAGTATCGTTTCTCCAGGCAACATTTATCCTCCTTTAAAGTATCGTTTCTCCAGGCAACATTTATCCTCCTTTAGTGTATCGTTTCTCCAGGCAACATTTATCCTCCTTCAGAGTATCGTTACTCCAGGCAACATTTATCCTCCTTTAAAGTATCGTTACTCCAGGCAACCTTTATCCTCCTTTAAAGTATCGTTACTCCAGGCAACCTTTATCCTCCTTTAAAGTATAGTTACTCCAGACATCTCCAGGCAACTTCTATCCTCCTTTAGGGTATCGTTACTCCAGACATCTCCAGGCAACTTCTATCCTCCTTTAGGGTATCGTTACTCCAGACATCTCCAGGCAACTTCTATCCTCCTTTAGGGTATCGTTACTCCAGACATCTCCAGGCAACTTCTATCCTCCTTTAGGGTATCATTACTCCAGGCTACCTTTATCCTCCTTTAGAGTATCGTTACTCCAGGTAAACTTTATCCTCCTTTAGGGTATCGTTACTCCAGGTAAACTTTATCCTCCTTTAGGGTATCGTTACTCCAGGCAACATTTATCCTTCTCTAGGGTATCGTTACTCCAGGTAACATTTATCCTCCTTTAGAGTATCGTTTTAATACTCCAGTTAAACTTTATCCTCCTTTAGAGTATTGTTACTCCAGGTAATATTTATCCTCCTTTAGGGTATCGTTACTCCGGGCAACTTCTATTCTCCTTTAGAGTATCGTTACTCCAGGTAACATTTATCCTCCTTTAGGGTATCGTTACTCCAGACAACATTTATCCTCCTTTAGAGTATCGTTACTCCGGGCAACTTCTATTCTCCTTTAGAGTATCGTTACTCCAGGCAACATTTATCCTCCTTTAGAGTATCGTTACTCCAGGTAACATTTATCCTCCTTTAGAGTATCGTTACTCCGGGCAACTTCTATTCTCCTTTAGAGTATCGTTACTCCAGGCAACATTTATCCTCCTTTAGAGTATCGTTACTCCAGGTAACATTTATCCTCCTTTAGAGTATCGTTACCCCGGGCAACTTCTATTCTCCTTTAGAGTATCGTTACTCCAGGTAACATTTATCCTCCTTTAGAGTATCGTTACCCCGGGCAACTTCTATTCTCCTTTAGAGTATCCTTACTCCAGGTAACTCCAGGTAACCTTTATTCTCCTTTAAAGTTATTCCAGGTAACCGTATAAAGGATTTTGAATTAATTAACTTATGTTTATGCTCATGAATTAGGAATGTAAAGCTCTATGTCTTTTTTCCTATTTACAGACTGATCTGAAAAAATCCTTATGTATTTTAAAACAATATGAAGAAGGAAGATTGCCACCAAATGTTAACAACAAGGACTTATGGGAAGCACAAAAAATCAAACAGGTCAGTGTTTCTACAGTTCTCTACAATTGTACCGGTAACACTAAACCAGTGTTTCTACAGTTCTCTACAATTGTACACTAAACCAGTGGTATTGTGACATATGTTACACTTTATAAAGACATCGGTAGGCCTATAAGTGCCAAAAGCTTGTGTTGATCACCAACAAGCTACTTCTTGATGTTGCCTTAATTATTTCTCATTAGAATGGAACCCACGTTTAAAGACATTTTAAAACTTAATGAGGTGGTTACATTTCCATGTATCACAATGTGCAGAAATTATCCAGCATGTCAGTTTAGGACTCTTTTTGAAACTAATTTTATTTGAGCACTTTTGGTGGATTTAAGAACTTTATACATACCTATTCGACGAGAAGCGATGGAACGATATGCAATTTACACTAAAAAACTCAAATAACCTTGTTCTAATGTCTTACGGAGACCGCCGACAAGAGGTCGCAACCGTGTTAATCCTTTCGACAACATCCATCAATGCGGCTGATGGGGGAGAGACTGACTGATGTCTAATATGTGCATTGGTGAGAGGAAAAGTGTCGAACACTGTTCAAAATGTCAATGGCATGCTCCACTTACGATCGAATTCGAGTTTGTTGGACAGATTCATTTTCAGTGTATTTTGATTTAAACCACGCACAAGAATCACACACCTGAATATGATGCTCTATGGGAGCCTGTTCGATACAATTGCATGCTGTTTTCTCTTCCTTTAAAGAGATCTGATTTAGTAAATTCCCTGTTTATGTTATCATTATCAAGCATTCACCATAAAACTTCCATAATACAGCAGCTGCACATTCCTTATGCTTATAAGAAAATACCATGGTAAAACACCATGAAGTGTATGTCTGATTTACCATACATCATACCATGGTATTTACCATTGATTCTTAACTATATATTTTAAAAAATAGTCACAGAGACATTAACAAGAATGATCTTTATTACTAGAAAAGCTATAAATGTATACAGACAGTAAGTCATCTTTGACCTATACAAATTCATGTACCATGGTAAACCATGCTACATTGTGTTACGTACAGCTGAACTGTTAAACATATGTATCTATTTCGATTGTCTTAGAATTTTCTCGATTGTGACGTAATGTCTGTTTGTTTACGAAATGTTTCAATTGTGACCTATATTCCCAACTGTTACTATGACGACTCCTTGGAAAGTTCTAGTCTCTATAATTTTAATTCATAACCTGTTGTAATGCGTAGATTCAAGAAGATTCTCGAAATACTCTTTTTGTATGCAAATGCCCAGATCTTTCTGGAAGTACTCAGAGTGTATATAAGACGTTGTTTTATAGTTATTAGTCAGTCAGTTTTCCAACTGGTCTCGGGTGCTATGCAAGCTAAGTTTTGTTATAGTTCAGATTTATATCTGGACTCTGTATGATACAGCTAGTAAGCTGTTATCTTGAATACGATATTCGTCTTATGACAGAGAGTCAGTTTTGAACTGGTCTCGTAATACTTTGGATGCTACGGTCTGATATGAGTCAGATTTCTATCTGAACTCAGTTTACTATCTTTGAATAAGATATTCGGCCTGCTTTGTCAGTGATACCTGACTTGTGAATTCTGTCAAGAATTTATTCTGTGGATATACCACCAGTGTGCTAAACCAGTGTGTTTTCAATATTCTATCCTGCGGATTTACCATTGTGTCTTCAAGATTCATTCTGGGAATCTATATTTCGTCGATTCGTGGTCATCGGATTTAAACCAGTGAACTTTGTGAAGGATACAGATTTCTAGGAACTGTAATTACTTAACCTGTATAAGTAAGTCATATTGATATATGTTTCCTTTCCAACGTTTATGTAATATTTGCCTGTAAATAAGTTAGTCCGTTTGTTTTTTAATATAAATCAAAATTTGTACATAAAATCTGCTGGTTTGTTGTTACTTCCTTTTATTATCATTCGGTATCGTAACAAAATTGGGGGCTTTATCCGGGAATATTTCGTAATTCATTGAGCGAGATTGTGCTCGGGGGAAAATTCGAAATTCTAAAACTCTTTTCAACTAAGCATTTAATCTTTGTTATACCAGCAGATTTTATTCACCATGTCTGACTTTAATCCAGACGATTTCATGCAAGCGGCCGATCAGGACATTTTCGATTCTTTAAGTAGGAACGATTTATTCTTGTTAGGCGAATATTTAGGGCTTAACTTAAAAAAATCCTCTCGTAAACAAATATTACAACGTGATATTGCTGAACATTTAGTTGAAATTGAAGCATTTGACGAAAGTGCATTATGTGAATATTTACCTGATACAGATAAATCACGGCTAGTGCAACAAGAAAAATTTAAAATGGATAAAGAAATAGAAATGCAGAAATTACTAAATGATAGAGAACGAGAACGTGAACAATTAGCGGCAGAGCGAGAACGAGAACGTGAACAATTAGCGACAGAACGAGAACGAGAAAAATTGCAATTTGAAAGAGAAAAGCTAGAAAAAGAAATGAGGGAGAAAGAGCTAGAAAAAGAAATGAGAGAGAAAGAACTAGAAAAAGGAATAGAAAAAGAAATGAGAGAGAAAGAACTAGAAAAAGAAATGATGCGAATGAAACTTGAAAATGAGAGGGAGATTGAAAAAATGAGAATTGAAAAGGAAATGGAAATTAGACATTCGGAAATTCAACAAAAGTCTGAAAGGGATTGTAAATTTGATTTAGCCCATAATATTAGATTAGTTCCACCATTCCGTGAGAAAGATATTGACAAATATTTTCTGTCATTTGAAAAAATAGCTGAAAATTTAAACTGGCCTAAAGAATATTGGACTATGCTTTTACAAAGCGTACTTGTCGGTAAAGCTATGGATGCGTATACATCATTATCTGTAGAGCAGTCTAAAAGTTTTGACACAGTCAAACATAAAATACTACAAGCTTATAACCTGGTTCCAGAGGCTTATCGTCAAAAGTTTCGAAATTGTGAAAAAAATAAAGATGAAACCTACACTGAATTTGCTAGAAAAAAGGAACAACTATTTGAGAGATGGTGTCTTTCTAAAGAGGTAAATCAAGATTACAACAATTTAAAAGACATTGTTTTAGTTGAAGAATTTAAATGTTGTATCCATAGTGATATTAGAACATATCTTGAGGAGAAGGGGGTGGATAATTTAGAGTCTGCAGCGACCGCAGCTGACAATTACGCAGTCACTCACAAACTTCCATTTGAGAGCAAACCAGGTAAACAATTTTCATTTAGAGATCGTTCTCAAAATTCTTTTAAACCTAATGACAAGCCTCACTTTAAAAATCAATCAAGACCACAACATACTGGTAATACTGGAAATACTGGCAAGACTGGTAATAATGGCAATACTGGAAATGAAAATAGATTTCAAAATAAACAATTTAGTAGAGTTACATGTAACTATTGTAAAAAGCCTGGCCATCTGCAGTCTAATTGTTTTCAACTAAAACCAAATCGTGATAATGATTATTCTAAACCAACTGGATTGTGTCTTGTGGATACCGACAATACACAACAGGCAGTTACATGTACTTGTGGACATTCTCCACCTAAAGACCTTAGTAGACAACAAAATGAAGAAGATTCATTTAAACCAACAGGATTATGTGTACTGAATAATGATAGTACTAAACAAGCTGTTAGCTATGTTAAACCACCTATTAAAGATGAAAAATTGGAATTTAATGATGGTGTAATGAAAGTTTTCAAACCATTTATTCACACTGGATCTGTTTCACTTAATAGTGATAATTCTAATGCTGTCCAAATTAAAATACTTAGAGATACAGGCGCATCTCAATCTCTTATGTTGTCTACAGCGTTGCCATTTTCAGAAAGTTCTTACTCAGGCAACGATGCTTTAATAACAGGTGTCAATTCTACTGAGTCAGTCTCATTACATAATGTGTTTTTAAATTCGGACATTGTATCCGGCCCTGTTAGTGTTGGTATTAGACCCTCATTACCATTTGATGGTATTCAATTGTTGTTAGGTAATGACCTAGCTGGTGATAAAGTAAATGTTGAATCCACTGTATCTAGTAAACCATGTACAGTTATTAACACTGATCAAAACAAGCAAGAAAAACCTAACTTGTACTCTTCATGTACTGTAACAAATGTTATGAGTAAAAATAATGTAGTCCTATCTCATGACAATAGTCTTGATAATAATTATGCTGACTTAGAGGACACGTTTTTGGCTGATTTGTTTAAAACGAATTCATTTTGTGATTTAATCACTGATTGTTTATTTGGAAAGCAAGAATGCTTATCTAACAATCTTGTAATTATTGAAAAATCTGAAGATAATTGTATTTCAAATCCTTTGGATACTGACGTTGTGTTAGACGCAACTATTTGTTATTGTGAGTCAGATTCTAGCATAACTGATCCTAATATTGTTGATAAGGACCTTAGTGATCTTAATCATTTAGTTAAGACTCCTGATCGGCGCAAAGCATGTCAATCATGTCATACCAATAGAAATGACGTTAACAATGAATCTATTTTACAAATTAACGTAGTTTCTACTGACCCTGACAATTCTTTCGTCGAAGAGTCTACACTCAAGGATTTTGGAACACCAACTTTGGATTCCAAGTTACCGACACAATTGGAGGACTCTGAAATTCCTATAACCATTTCCGTAAAACGGTGTCGTTTGGAACCTTATCAACCGGATAAACTGCAAACATTGATCTCTGACTTTTCACATTTATTTCTTGATGCTCCATCTAGGACTTCTGTTAACTTTCGTGATGTTTGTGTTGAAAAGTCTTCGCCTATAAAAGACCACCTTGACAGAATTGAACTCTTCCAGAGACTCAGTAAAGCCAATTTGACTATCGGTCTTGTAGAGTTTCGACGTACCACGGCACAGACATTTATCACGGATGTGTCGGTCAGGGTCAGGTCACACCAGTTCAATTTAAAGTTAAAGTTGACGTCATTTCACATTCCCCGGTGCCTGATTGTAAAAGACAACTGAAACGCTTCTAGGGTATGGCTGGATATCTTAGGAAGTTTTGTCAAAATTTCTCTTCACTTTCTAAGCCTTTGACTAATTTGCTTAAGAAAAATGTAAAATTTATTTGGTCTGATAAATGTCAAGCCTCTTTTGAAAAGATTAAAGCCATACTCTTTAGCGATCCAGTTTTCTTAGCACCTGATTTTTAATTAATTTAAATTAGAGTGTAAACCAACCTATTATTTCTTTGGTGATCCTAACCCCATAGCGTTTTGAACAAGTTTCGAATTGTTTATCTAGATTGTAAATAACACTATCAGTATATATTTCTATTGTACTTTTTTTTTTAAAGAAAGTTTTTGTCAAAACTTTCTTTCTCTGAAGGGGGAGGGTGTTACGTACAGCTGAACTGTTAAACATATGTATCTATTTCGATTGTCTTAGAATTTTCTCGATTGTGACGTAATGTCTGTTTGTTTACGAAATGTTTCAATTGTGACCTATATTCCCAACTGTTACTATGACGACTCCTTGGAAAGTTCTAGTCTCTATAATTTTAATTCATAACCTGTTGTAATGCGTAGATTCAAGAAGATTCTCGAAATACTCTTTTTGTATGCAAATGCCCAGATCTTTCTGGAAGTACTCAGAGTGTATATAAGACGTTGTTTTATAGTTATTAGTCAGTCAGTTTTCCAACTGGTCTCGGGTGCTATGCAAGCTAAGTTTTGTTATAGTTCAGATTTATATCTGGACTCTGTATGATACAGCTAGTAAGCTGTTATCTTGAATACGATATTCGTCTTATGACAGAGAGTCAGTTTTGAACTGGTCTCGTAATACTTTGGATGCTACGGTCTGATATGAGTCAGATTTCTATCTGAACTCAGTTTACTATCTTTGAATAAGATATTCGGCCTGCTTTGTCAGTGATACCTGACTTGTGAATTCTGTCAAGAATTTATTCTGTGGATATACCACCAGTGTGCTAAACCAGTGTGTTTTCAATATTCTATCCTGCGGATTTACCATTGTGTCTTCAAGATTCATTCTGGGAATCTATATTTCGTCGATTCGTGGTCATCGGATTTAAACCAGTGAACTTTGTGAAGGATACAGATTTCTAGGAACTGTAATTACTTAACCTGTATAAGTAAGTCATATTGATATATGTTTCCTTTCCAACGTTTATGTAATATTTGCCTGTAAATAAGTTAGTCCGTTTGTTTTTTAATATAAATCAAAATTTGTACATAAAATCTGCTGGTTTGTTGTTACTTCCTTTTATTATCATTCGGTATCGTAACAATTGTATGGTACATTTTTATTATTCACAGGTTTGCAGATAAACTATGTCAATAAAAATCATTGGAGCTAGAAAGGTTACCTATGGTAATGAAAAAAACCTGTCTTTTTAGCACAAATGGAATAGCACAGTTTATAAAAATCTCTTTGAGGCCATTTTCATTATTGTCATCTAAAGGTTTGGTCTTATATGTAATTTGTTTTGTTTTTGCTTTCTTGTATTAAATATAGGCCATTATACACCCAGATACAGGCGAGAAAGTTTTTATGCCTTTTCGAATGTCAGGTAAGATGGAATTGAAAACCAAATATATTCACATTATCGAAAATGAAATTAAATGCAAGACCGGATACCTGGTTTCAGCCAGACTCACACTGTTCAGCCAGACTCACACTGTTCAGTCTGTTTGGAAAACCAGTTGATTTGAAGTCAGGCATGACTAGCTATTGACTAGTTAAATATGACTGCTCATCAGGAATGACTAGCTATTGACTATTTGAATATGACTGTTCATCAGGAATGACTAGCTATTGACTATTTGAATATGACTGCTCATCAGGAATGACTAGCTATTGACTATTTGAATATGGCGGTTCATCAAGAATGACTAGCTATTGACTGTTTGAAAATGAAGTTCATCAGGAATGACTAGCTATTGACTATTTGAATATGACTGTTCATCAGGAATGACTAGCTATTGACTATTTGAATATGACTGCTCATCAGGAATGACTAGCTATTGACTATTTGAATATGGCTGCTCATCAGAAATGACTAGCTATTGACTATTTGAATATGGCGGTTCATCAGGAATGACTAGCTATTGACTATTTGAATATGACTGCTCATCAGGAATGACTAGCTATTGACTATTTGAATATGGCGGTTCATCAGGAATGACTAGCTATTGACTGTTTGAAAATGAAGTTCATCAGGAATGACTGGCTATTGTCTTTTTGAATATGACTGTTCATCAGGAATGACTAACTATTGACTATTTGAATATAACTGCTCATCAGGAATGACTAGCTATTGACTATTTGAATATGACTGTTCATCAGGAATGACTAGCTATTGACTGTTTGAAAATGAAGTTCATCAGGAATGACTAGCTATTGACTATTTGAATATGACTGCTCATCAGGAATGACTGGCTATTGACTATTTGAATATGACTGTTCATCAGGAATGACTAGCAATTGACTGTTTGAAAATGAAGTTCATCAGGAATGACTGGCTATTGACTATTTGAATATGACTGCTCATCAGGAATGACTAGCTATTGACTATTTGAATATGACTGTTCATCAGGAATGACTAGCTATTAACTATTTGAATATGACTGCTCATCAGGAATGACTAGCTATTGACTATTTGAATATGACTGCTCATAAGGAATGACTAGCTATTGACTATTTGAATATGACTGTTCATCAGGAATGACTAGCTATTGACTATTTGAATATGACTGTTCATCAGGAATGACTAGCTATTGACTATTTGAATATGACTGTTCATCAGGAATGACTAGCTATTGACTATTTGAATAGGACTGTTCATCAGGAATGACTAGCTATTGACTATTTGAATATGGCTGTTCATCAGGAATGACTAGCTATTGACTATTTGAATAGGACTGTTCATTAGGAATGACTAGCTATTGACTATTTGAATATGACGTTCATCAGGAATGACTAGCTATTGACTATTTGAATAGGACTGTTCATCAGGAATGACTAGCTATTGACTATTTGGATATGACGTTCATCAGGAATGACTAGCTATTGACTATTTGAATATGACTGTTCATCAGGAATGACTAGCTATTGACTATTTGAATATGACTGTTCATCAGGAATGACTAGCTATTGACTATTTGAATATGACTGCTCATCAGGAATGATTAGCTATTGACTATTTGAATATGGCTGCTCATCAGGAATGACTAGCTATTGACTATTTGAATATGACGTTCATCAGGAATGACTAGCTATTGACTATTTGAATATGACTGCTCATCAGGAATGACTAGCTATTGACTATTTGAATAGGGCTGATCATCAGGAATGACTAGCTATTGACTATTTGAATATGACTGTTCATTAGGAATGACTAGCTATTGACTATTTGAATATGACTGCTCATCAGGAATGACTATCTGTTGACTATTTGAATATGACTGTTCATCAGGAATGACTAGCTATTGACTATTTGAATAGGACTGTTCATCAGGAATGACTAGCTATTGACTATTTGAATGTGACTGTTCATCAGGAATGACTAGCTATTGACTATTTGAATGTGACTGTTCATCAGGAATGACTAGCTATTGACTATTTGAATATGACTGTTCATCGGGAATGACTAGCTATTGACTATTTGAATATGACGTTCATCAGGAATGACTAGCTATTGACTATTTGAATATGACTGTTCATCAGGAATGACTAGCTATTGACTATTTGAATATGACGTTCATCAGGAATGACTAGCTATTGACTATTTGAATATGACTGTTCATCAGAACTGACTAGCTATTGACTATTTGAATATGACGTTCATCAGGAATGACTAGCTATTGACTATTTGAATATGACTGTTCATCAGGAATGGCTAGCTATTGACTATTTGAATATGACGTTCATCAGGAATGACTAGCTATTGACTATTTGAATATGACTGTTCATCAGGAATGACTAACTATTGACTATTTGAATGTGACTGTTCATCAGGAATGACTAGCTATTGACTATTTGAATATGACTGTTCATCAGGAATGACTAGCTATTGACTATTTGAATATGACGTTCATCAGGAATGACTAGCTATTGACTATTTGAATATGACTGTTCATCAGGAATGACTAACTATTGACTATTTGAATGTGACTGTTCATCAGGAATGACTAACTATTGACTATTTGAATATGACTGTTCATCAGGAATGACTATCTGTTGACTATTTGAATATGACTGTTCATCGGGAATGACTAACTATTGACTATTTGAATATGACTGCTCATCAGGAATGACTAGCTATTGACTATTTGAATATGACTGTTCATCAGGAATGACTAGCTATTGACTATTTGAATATGACTGCTCATCAGGAATGATTAGCTATTGACTATTTGAATATGACTGCTCATCAGGAATGACTAGCTATTGACTATTTGAATATGACTGCTCATAAGGAATGACTAGCTATTGACTATTTGAATATGACTGTTCATCAGGAATGACTAGCTATTGACTATTTGAATATGACTGTTCATCAGGAATGACTAGCTATTGACTATTTGAATATGACTGTTCATCAGGAATGACTAGCTATTGACTATTTGAATAGGACTGTTCATCAGGAATGACTAGCTATTGACTATTTGAATATGGCTGTTCATCAGGAATGACTAGCTATTGACTATTTGAATAGGACTGTTCATCAGGAATGACTAGCTATTGACTATTTGAATATGACGTTCATCAGGAATGACTAGCTATTGACTATTTGAATAGGACTGTTCATCAGGAATGACTAGCTATTGACTATTTGGATATGACGTTCATCAGGAATGACTAGCTATTGACTATTCGTATATGACGTTCATCAGGAATGACTAGCTATTGACTATTTGGATATGACTGCTCATCAGGAATGACTAGCTATTGACTATTTGGATATGACGTTCATCAGGAATGACTAGCTATTGACTATTTGAATATGACGTTCATCAGGAATGACTAGCTATTGACTATTTGAATATGACTGCTCATCAGGAATGACTAGCTATTGACTATTTGGATATGACGTTCATCAGGAATGACTAGCTATTGACTATTTGAATATGACGTTCATCAGGAATGACTAGCTATTGACTATTTGAATATGGCTGCTCATCAGGAATGACTAGCTATTGACTATTTGAATATGACGTTCATCAGGAATGACTAGCTATTGACTATTTGGATATGACTGCTCATCAGGAATGACTAGCTATTGACTATTTGGATATGACGTTCATCAGGAATGACTAGCTATTGACTATTTGAATATGACGTTCATCAGGAATGACTAGCTATTGACTATTTGAATATGACTGCTCATCAGGAATGACTAGCTATTGACTATTTGGATATGACGTTCATCAGGAATGACTAGCTATTGACTATTTGAATATGACGTTCATCAGGAATGACTAGCTATTGACTATTTGAATATGGCTGCTCATCAGGAATGACTAGCTATTGACTATTTGGATATGACGTTCATCAGGAATGACTAGCTATTGACTATTTGAATATGACGTTCATCAGGAATGACTAGCTATTGACTATTTGGATATGACTGCTCATCAGGAATGACTAGCTATTGACTATTTGGATATGACGTTCATCAGGAATGACTAGCTATTGACTATTTGAATATGACGTTCATCAGGAATGACTAGCTATTGACTATTTGAATATGGCTGCTCATCAGGAATGACTAGCTATTGACTATTTGAATATGACTGTTCATCAGGAATGACTAGCTATTGACTATTTGAATAGGACTGTTCATCAGGAATGACTAGCTATTGACTATTTGAATATGACTGTTCATCAGGAATGACTAGCTATTGACTATTTGAATATGACTGTTCATCGGGAATGACTAGCTATTGACTATTTGAATATGACTGTTCATCAGGAATGACTAGCTATTGACTATTTGAATAGGACTGTTCATCAGGAATGACTAGCTATTGACTATTTGGATATGACGTTCATCAGGAATGACTAGCTATTGACTATTTGAATATGACGTTCATCAGGAATGACTAGCTATTGACTATTTGAATAGGACTGTTCATCAGGAATGACTAGCAATTGACTATTTGAATATGACTGTTCATCAGGAATGACTATCTGTTGACTATTTGAATATGGCTGTTCATCAGGAATGACTAGCTATTGACTATTTGAATAGGACTGTTCATCAGGAATGACTAGCTATTGACTATTTGAATAGGACTGTTCATCAGGAATGACTAGCTATTGACTATTTGAATAGGACTGTTCATCAGGAATGACTAGCTATTGACTATTTGAATAGGACTGTTCATCAGGAATGACTAGCTATTGACTATTTGAATATGACGTTCATCAGGAATGACTAGCTATTGACTATTTGAATAGGGCTGTTCATCAGGAATGACTACCTATTGACTATTTGAATAGGACTGTTCATCAGGAATGACTAGCTATTGACTATTTGAATATGGCTGTTCATCAGGAATGACTAGCTATTGACTATTTGAATATGGCTGCTCATCAGGAATGACTAGCTATTGACTATTTGAATGTGACTGTTCATCAGGAATGACTAGCTATTGACTATTTGAATGTGACTGTTCATCAGGAATGACTAGCTATTGACTATTTGAATATGACGTTCATCAGGAATGACTACCTATTGACTATTTGAATGTGACTGTTCATCAGGAATGACTATCTGTTGACTATTTGAATATGACTGTTCATCAGGAATGACTAGCTATTGACTATTTGAATATGACTGTTCATCAGGAATGACTAGCTATTGACTATTTGAATATGGCTGCTCATCAGGAATGACTAGCTATTGACTATTTGAATATGACTGTTCATCAGGAATGACTAGCTATTGACTATTTGAATATGACTGTTCATCAGGAATGACTAGCTATTGACTATTTGAATATGACTGCTCATCAGGAATGACTAGCTATTGACTATTTGAATATGACTGTTCATCAGGAATGACTAGCTATTGACTATTTGAATGTGACTGTTCATCAGGAATGACTAGCTATTGACTATTTGAATGTGACTGTTCATCGGGAATGACTAGCTATTGACTATTTGAATACGACTGTTCATCAGGAATGACTAACTATTGACTATTTGAATAGGACTGTTCATCAGGAATGACTATCTGTTGACTATTTGAATATGACTGTTCATCAGGAATGACTAGCAATTGACTATTTGAATATGACTGTTCATCAGGAATGACTATCTGTTGACTATTTGAATATGGCTGTTCATCAGGAATGACTAGCTATTGACTATTTGAATAGGACTGTTCATCAGGAATGACTAGCTATTGACTATTTGAATAGGACTGTTCATCAGGAATGACTAGCTATTGACTATTTGAATAGGACTGTTCATCAGGAATGACTAGCTATTGACTATTTGAATAGGACTGTTCATCAGGAATGACTAGCTATTGACTATTTGAATATGACGTTCATCAGGAATGACTAGCTATTGACTATTTGAATTGGGCTGTTCATCAGGAATGACTACCTATTGACTATTTGAATAGGACTGTTCATCAGGAATGACTAGCTATTGACTATTTGAATATGGCTGTTCATCAGGAATGACTAGCTATTGACTATTTGAATATGGCTGTTCATCAGGAATGACTAGCTATTGACTATTTGAATATGGCTGCTCATCAGGAATGACTAGCTATTGACTATTTGAATGTGACTGTTCATCAGGAATGACTAGCTATTGACTATTTGAATGTGACTGTTCATCAGGAATGACTAGCTATTGACTATTTGAATATGACGTTCATCAGGAATGACTACCTATTGACTATTTGAATGTGACTGTTCATCAGGAATGACTATCTGTTGACTATTTGAATATGACTGTTCATCAGGAATGACTAGCTATTGACTATTTGAATATGACTGTTCATCAGGAATGACTAGCTATTGACTATTTGAATATGGCTGCTCATCAGGAATGACTAGCTATTGACTATTTGAATATGACTGTTCATCAGGAATGACTAGCTATTGACTATTTGAATATGACTGTTCATCAGGAATGACTAGCTATTGACTATTTGAATATGACTGCTCATCAGGAATGACTAGCTATTGACTATTTGAATATGACTGTTCATCAGGAATGACTAGCTATTGACTATTTGAATGTGACTGTTCATCAGGAATGACTAGCTATTGACTATTTGAATGTGACTGTTCATCGGGAATGACTAGCTATTGACTATTTGAATACGACTGTTCATCAGGAATGACTAACTATTGACTATTTGAATAGGACTGTTCATCAGGAATGACTATCTGTTGACTATTTGAATATGACTGTTCATCAGGAATGACTAGCTATTGACTATTTGAATATGACATGCATCAGGAATGTAAACAAATCAAGTGCAAAGTTGAGGTATTGTCTTAAATTAAACGCTCCCCGGATTAAAGTCTTTTATCCTTTAGGTCTATTATATTTTTCACTTCCTCACCATCTAGATGTCGCCCCCCTCCCCACCCCCGTCTTTGCACACACCCTCACCCTCCTATTATTCTGTCACCATTTAGGGATCAACCCCCCCCCCCTTTGCACACACTATCAGCCTCCAATTCACCCACACCTATGTATTTACTCCTATCACCATTACAGAAATTGGTCCATTTGTTTTCACACCATTGGTTAATCCAGTGACATAATACACCATTTATTAAACTTAGCCATTTGAGTTTATATCAAATCCTGGTTGCTCTTGGGGACCAGGTCATGGATGGATTATTAATTGAAACAGTGTTGGATGTACTAGGCACATGGCACAAGGCCAACATTGAAAATAAGCAATTGCCTAGATTCAACAGCTGCGCATTGACCAAAGTTGATCCATCCAAGCCTCTGTTACCATGGTAACGTTGGGTAAGCTGATAAATCAAGTGCCCGACATGTAACATCGTGACCAATTTCTTAGCTATTTCTCTAAAACAAAACTTTTTAATGGAGGCAATTTCCAGTGTTTATTGTCAATAAGAGTCAGTGTCTACATTTTTGTATTGATATCTTTTGAATTTATCATGTATTCAGGATTTTAATATAGTAGAACCACTAGATACGTTTGCTGAAATAATTTGGAAATGTTTGTTTTGCAGGTTTTGTGCCTTTTGGAGCTCCCATTGTAAGTCCTTGGATATTGAATCAGTATCTTCTGAATGTGACAGGGCAATATCATCATTGTTAACCCAAACTTTTACCTCGACAACATGGATGAAAAATTTAATGTGCATGTAAACTTTGTTTGGTTCCTAAACAGTTCTTTGTCTGCTGGTAAGGTTATCCTTAAAGTGGCATGAGCTGCCAAAATTCACACTTTTTTCATAATTTCTGATCGTCACGACAGTAAGAGGCTTTGAAGGCCACCAAAAAACTAAATGATTGGCGTTGGAATGCAGAAAATTCATACAGTATTTGGCCTGTACGAACCGAAAACGTGTTCGAAAAGTAAACACAATTTTAAATAACCGGGACGACCATTCATTCATTCAGTTAGTTCAAAACAATACTTTATCGTACATTTTCGAGACTAGAAGCACTAAAAAGTTTCTGAATAATACGTCTTGAGAAAAATAGCCAATAATTTCCACATTCTGTTTTAACGTCAAAATATTCACAGTTTTGGCAGCTCATGTCACTTTAAGCTTGCCCAGAGGTACAATGTAATAGCAAGCTCACTAAGTGAGATTTTAATCTTGGACATTGGAATAACAGATACCCATTGAGCCTGTGGCCTGTGCAAATGGAAATGTCTATAGGTTAACATCATTTAACCACATATTGTCAACACTCTTAATTTGCATTTCTTGAAAAAATAGCCAAGAATAGCCAAGTTTTCTTTTATCAAAAATAATATTAAAATGGCTATATACAGTAATTCTGATATTTAATGCATTTGACATTACAATTTACAATGTCCCATCCCCCCCCCCCCCAATTTTCTACCCTATATCTCTTCAAAAGGGAAGTTTTGGAAGGTCCACATCACCCAAATGATACCCCCTACATCATATAGTTACTGTACTGACATATGATATTTGCCATTTCCTCAAACATACAACTTTTGACAACCACTTTTTTTAAAACAAAATTAGCACTTTTTTCTTTCTACACATATCAGTAATGTAAATGTTATTTGGATATTGTTGTAAATTCATTGAATTGAATCTTGGAAATTTATTTAGATATAGGACAGTACACACCAAAGAAATGACACTAATAAAGCTCCTGCACCCTGCTATTCACATGATGGCAATATAAACATTTTTTGGTATACTGCAAGTTTTTTTTTACTTTTGTTAGTCCCACAAGTTTGTATAATGATGCAATGTTTGTTTACAGGTAACTGGATTGCTTCTACCTAATCCTTCCTTACTTCAGACTGTATTTTGGCAGTGGTTAAATCAGTCGCACAATGCATGTGTTAACTATGCCAACCGAAATGCATCACAGGTGAGATAATATAGATTTCCACCTTTCTGTAAAACTACTCAAATCAAGGTCATAATTAACTTCCTAGCAATGATAAATTGATGGGTTGATTGATGTTTTCCGCAACAAGCAAGATTTTTTCACTTACATAGATGATGCTATTTGGGAAAGACAACGTAACATATACTGTATTCTGCTTCATGATCAATTCATACCAAAACATTTAATGTTGTATTTTTCAGCCAACTCCTACAAGTCGTTTTATCTTGGGCTACATGGGTGCTGTCTCAAGTGCTGTCTCTATAGCAGTAGGTAACACACAGTTAATTGCATGTCTCAGTGCTGTCTCTATAGCAGTAGGTAACACACAGTTAATTACATGTCTCAGTGCTGTCTCTATAGCAGTAGGTAACACACAGTTAATTACATGTTTCAGTGCTGTCTCTATAGCAGTTGGTAACACACAGTTAATTACATGTCCCAGTGCTGTCTCTATAGCAGTAGGTAACACACAGTTAATTACATGTTTCAGTGCTGTCTCTATAGCAGTAGGTAACACACAGTTAATTACATGTCTCTATAGCAGTAGGTAACACACAGTTAATTACATGTCTCAGTGCTGTCTCTATAGCAGTAGGTAACACACAGTTAATTACATGTCTCTATAGCAGTAGGTAACACACAGTTAATTACATGTCTCTATAGCAGTAGGTAACACACAGTTAATTACATGTCTCTATAGCAGTAGGTAACACACAGTTAATTACATGTCTCAGTGCTGTCTCTATAGCAGTAGGTAACACACAGTTAATTACATGTTTCAGTGCTGTCTCTATAGCAGTTGGTAACACACAGTTAATTACATGTCCCAGTGCTGTCTCTATAGCAGTAGGTAACACACAGTTAATTACATGTTTCAGTGCTGTCTCTATAGCAGTAGGTAACACACAGTTAATTACATGTCTCTATAGCAGTAGGTAACACACAGTTAATTACATGTCTCTATAGCAGTAGGTAACACACAGTTAATTACATGTCTCTATAGCAGTAGGTAACACACAGTTAATTACATGTCTCAGTGTTGTCTCTATAGCAGTAGGTAACACACAGTTAATTACATGTCTCAGTGCTGTCTCTATAGCAGTAGGTAACACACAGTTAATTACATGTCTCAGTGCTGTCTCTATAGCAGGAGGTAACACACAGTTAATTACATGTCTCAGTGTTGTCTCTATAACAGTAGGTAACACACAGTTAATTACATGTCTCAGTGCTGTCTCTATAGCAGTAGGTAACACACAGTTAATTACATGTCTTCGTGTTGTCTCTATAGCAGTAGGTAACACACAGTTAATTACATGTCTTCGTGTTGTCTCTATAGCAGTAGGTAACACACAGTTAATTACATGTCTCTATAGCAGTAGGTAACACACAGTTAATTACATGTTTCAGTGCTGTCTCTATAGCAGTAGGTAACACACAGTTAATTACATGTCTCTATAGCAGTAGGTAACACACAGTTAATTACATGTCTCTATAGCAGTAGGTAACACACAGTTAATTGCATGTCTCAGTGCTGTCTCTATAGCAGTAGGTAACACACAGTTAATTACATATCTCAGTGCTGTCTCTATAGCAGTAGGTAACACACAGTTAATTGCATGTCTCAGTGGTGTCTCTATAGCAGTAGGTAACACACAGTTAATTACATGTCTTCGTGTTGTCTCTATAGCAGTAGGTAACAGACAGTTAATTACATGTCTCTATAGCAGTAGGTAACACACAGTTAATTACATGCCTCAGTGCTGTCTCTATAGCACCAATAGTTAATCATTTTTCTCATTTATAAGGAAGAATTCATGCTTTTTAGATTTCTGTATGTATTTATGTTATATTTGTTATGTTACAAAAGCTGCAGATCAATTTTCCTCATTTTACTCTAGGAATAATATAACCTTATTGGTTTTTATTACTCAATGAAAATGTCTTATTTAACTGGCATCAATTGTAATATTGGTATTAAAGTAGACTGAACTATTAAGTCTACTATAAACATTCAAGTTCTCTTCTCTCATTGGTACACATTTGATTATAGTACAATTAACCTCTGTTATATTGTATCCTTGAAAAGTCTGAATGATTTCCCTAATGAGACTTGCTGTGACTATAATAAACATCTTAACCAGTGATAACTAGAACTGGAATGGGTCCACCTCTAGGAAGCTCCGGGATCATTTTTACCTGTAGATAGATACTGAGGAAATTACAATAATTTAGAATATTTAATTTACTATAATACACATGCACTCAAACCCAATGATGTTTTATAACAATAACTAAGCTTGCAATACTATTTGTATTTTTTGAATGGAAAGGAAATAACTAAGAGATCAAAAGACTTAACCACTGATTCTACCTATGCCAATATGTTATAGAATTAAACATATTCTTATGAAGTTATTTTAGCAATATAAAACTCTTAAATTTGCTTTTGACTGAGCAACATTTTGGTAGCAGTCACAGCCTAGATATACATCAGCATTCATACTAAAGATAGGATCATAACCAAATGTAGCCACATCATTATTTCTTACTGCCGTTAGAGTGGCTCCCTAGGAGGTGATGTTACCCTCTATGAGAACTGTTGGTTTATTGATAGTATATGAGATCTGCTCTTATAATGAACTGACAAACAGTTTGTACACTTATCCATCCAAAGACTTATTATACATCTATATTTTCATTCAGATGCATAAACATTGCCAATGGGTCACGGGTTCGAATCCCTCGCAGTCCCAAAAAAAATTCTGACTGGGTTTTCACTCGAACGACATATGTGGGATGGTTCCCAGTAAAGCCTAGCGCACACGAGAGGCGCCGGCTGAGCTGCCGGCCTCTCGTGGCTGAGAGCTAAGCTGTTTCCCCCGTGTGCGCGTAAATTTTTGTGAGATTTTCGCCTCTCGAGGCGGTGAGGAAAGTATATAGCATGTTTGATATTTTTTGCCTCTCGTGGCAAGAATCTCACCGTGTGCGCACAACGTGAGCTGCCGGCTGAGCTGAGAGGAGGGATAGTCCAATGGCGCGTACTTATTCAATCATGTGACCACTTAGAATATTACGTAACACGGGTAGTGACACTTGTGCAGGTCAGTGAACTTGGGTGACAAGGAACTGGCCTCAGCTGAGAGCTCATCGTCTGCGCTGAAATTTGTAGCTGCTCCCTTGGCCACGCGTGCCTTGTAGCTCAGCCGGCGCCTCTCGTCTGCGCTAGGCTTTACCAACGGAAGGTCGTGGGTTTCTTCCGGGCATAGAGCCAGGCAGAAGTTTGACTTGAGTCAGTAGAATTTTCTAATTAATTATATGCAAAGTTGTACTGATCTTCAGCTATGACATGCAGTCGTGTAAACTGAAATTAAACGAAATATGATAAAAAACAAATTAAGTGCAAAGTAAGAAATAGGCTCGGACTAGTAGATCTTTCGAAGTCTTGTTCTTTTTATAAGCAATGATTGGCCTTTGGCTCAGATTTTACTCTGAAGTAGTTTTTATTCTTTGTTACTGTATAATCTGGGCCATTTTAATGATGGCCTTATTATCACAAATGGTGTTTTGTTTACAGGTAGGTTTAAACATACTTATTTCCAAGGCAAGCAGTTTTAGTCCGGCAAAAAAGTTATTTATTCAAAGATTTGTACCATTTCCTGCTGTTGGTAAGTGTCAATTAAAATCAACTATTTATACGCCCGCTCTTAAAGTGGGCATATATTGGTATACATGTACCATCGTCTGTCTGTCCGTCCCGGGTTCTTGTCCGCTCCATAACTTTAAACCTATTGTCTGCATTTAATTCTGTTCTTCTGATATATGAACCTTTATATGGTTAGACAACGTGTCATGTATCAAAATTAAATTTGGGTATCGATATCTGTGGCGACTAAAACAGTCACCAGTCTTTTGGCATTGAGTAAATAGGTAATTATTGCATGGATTTTAAATTTTTTCAGTTATAACTAGCTTATGAGTAGACCAAAGGTGAATTGGGGTCTCGCTATATGTGGCGACCAAAACAGTCACCTAGCCTTTTCGTAGCCAGTAACTCAGGCACTATTGCATGGATTTGAAAACAAATTCAGTTATAAGTACATTGTAGCTTTATGAGTAGACGATAACTCTCGTATCAAAAGTTTGTAAAGTAGGTCTACTGATTATGTAGTGTTTGTCTGTAAATGCGTGGTCAAAGTTTGTGCATAGAGACTGCTGGTCTTGTTGTATCGTTGCAGTATGTCACACTAAACCACAGATGACGTGGATCGGTGTCCAAACTGGATTTCAGACTGGGCAGCATTTTAAATGTGTAGAATTTACTTTGCAATTGTCTGATTTGAACAAGTCAGTTCATACACAGTCTGACAACAACAGCAAAACAGCTCAGCTTTTATTAAAATGTTAGAGAAGATTATTGTCTTTTACTTAATTAACTGTAGTGAAAATTCTTTAAAAATTTTACCACAATTTGTTTTATCCCTACACAATATTACTCTCAAATGAACGTTAGTTTTGATTAACATTCAAACCATTTTTGCATGGAAGCCGGTTCGGTTGGTGAGTTGATAGTGTTACCTCGACAATACATGGAACAACACATGTTGATTATAACAATAACACATTGTTTTAGAGTGTAAATATTGGGGGGTTGGTGTGAGAAATGTACATATATATAATACACCATTTGAGAAAAAAAAAGAATTAGGAATATTTACATGTATATATATGATAAATATTATTCTAATTATTGACACTTGATATTTCAGCCTCAGCGAGCACCTGTAATATTCTCCTGATGCGTTATAGTGAGTTGTTTGAAGGAATTGAAGTATTCAATGAAAATAGGGAAATTGTTGGAACATCAAAAATTGCTGCTAAAAAGGTAAATATTTTGTACATTAGTCTGCCTTGGTTATTGTCATTCACGTGGGGGAGTGGGAGTCTGGGAAGGGGGGGGGGGGGGGGGTGAGATAGCTATCACTTTAATTGTTGTTTGTTTATTTCACCCAATATGTATAGAATTAATTCACAAAGGGTTTATATATTCATAGAAATTTAGGAATAAAGTTTGAGATGTTACCATTTGTATATAAGTTGATCCAAGTTAATAGATTGCAATACACCCGATGAAGCTAGAGGTAATTCTAGCGAAACGTTGTGAGTAATAAACCTAAGAAGTAGTTATCCAGAAAACTATGTCTTTATGTTACTCCCAGGCATTGTTTGAGACGGCTATCACTTGGATTATATAAATTATTCTCTTCCCAGACATTGTTTGAGACGGCTATCACTAGGATTATATAAATTCTTCTCTTCCCAGGCATTGTTTGAGACGGCTATCACTAGGATTATATAAATTCTTCTCTTCCCAGACATTGTTTGAGACGGCTATCATTAGGATTATATAAATTCTTCTCTTCCCAGGCATTGTTTGAGACGGCTATCACTAGGATTATATAAATTCTTCTCTTCCCAGGCATTGTTTGAGACGGCTATCACTAGGATTATATAAATTCTTCTCTTCCCAGGCATTGTTTGAGACGGCTATCACTAGGATTATATAAATTCTTCTCTTCCCAGGCATTGTTTGAGACGGCTATCACGAGGATTATATAAATTCTTCTCTTCCCAGGCATTGTTTGAGACGGCTATCACTAGGATTATATAAATTCTTCTCTTCCCAGGCATTGTTTGAGACGGCTATCACTAGGATTATATAAATTCTTCTCTTCCCAGGCATTGTTTGAGACGGCTATCACTAGGATTATATAAATCATTCTCTTCCCAGGCATTGTTTGAGACGGCTATCACTAGGATTATATAAATCATTCTCTTCCCAGGCATTGTTTGAGACGGCTATCACTAGGATTATATAAATCATTCTCTTCCTAGGCATTGTTTGAGACGGCTATCACTAGGATTATATAAATTCTTCTCTTCCCAGGCATTGTTTGAGACGTCTATCACTAGGATTATATAAATTATTCTCTTCCCAGGCATTGTTTGAGACGGCTATCACTAGGATTATATAAATTATTCTCCTCCCAGGCATTGTTTGAGACGGCTATCACTAGGATTATATAAATCATTCTCTTCCCAGGCATTGTTTGAGACGGCTATCACTAGGATTATATAAATTCTTCTCTTCCCAGGCATTGTTTGAGACGGCTATCACTAGGATTATATAAATCATTCTCTTCCCAGGCATTGTTTAAGACGGCTATCACTAGGATTATATAAATTCTTCTCTTCCCAGGCATTGTTTGAGACGGCTATCACTAGGATTATATAAATCATTCTCTTCCTAGGCATTGTTTGAGACGGCTATCACTAGGATTATATAAATTCTTCTCTTCCCAGGCATTGTTTGAGACGGCTATCACTAGGATTATATAAATTATTCTCTTCTCAGGCATTGTTTGAGACGGCTATCACTAGGATTATATAAATTATTCTCGTCCCAGGCATTGTTTGAGACGGCTATCACTAGGATTATATAAATTCTTCTCTTCCAGGCATTGTTTGAGACGGCTATCACTAGGATTATATAAATTCTTCTCTTCCCAGGCATTGTTTGAGACGGCTATCACTAGGATTATATAAATTATTCTCTTCCTAGGCATTGTTTGAGACGGCTATCACTAGGATTATATAAATTATTCTCTTCCCAGGCATTGTTTGAGACGGCTATCACTAGGATTATATAAATCATTCTCTTCCTAGGCATTGTTTGAGACGGCTATCACTAGGATTATATAAATTATTCTCTTCCTAGGCATTGTTTGAGATGGCTATCACTAGTATTATATAAATTCTTCTCTTCCCAGGCATTGTTTGAGACGGCTATCATTAGGATTATATAAATTCTTCTCTTCCCAGGCATTGTTTGAGACGGCTATCACTAGGATTATATAAATTCTTCTCTTCCCAGGCATTGTTTGAGACGGCTATCACTAGGATTATATAAATTCTTCTCTTCCCAGGCATTGTTTGAGACGGCTATCACTAGGATTATATAAATTCTTCTCTTCCCAGGCATTGTTTGAGACGGCTATCACGAGGATTATATAAATTCTTCTCTTCCCAGGCATTGTTTGAGACGGCTATCACTAGGATTATATAAATTCTTCTCTTCCCAGGCATTGTTTGAGACGGCTATCACTAGGATTATATAAATTCTTCTCTTCCCAGGCATTGTTTGAGACGGCTATCACTAGGATTATATAAATTCTTCTCTTCCCAGACATTATTTGAGACGGCTATCACTAGGATTATATAAATTCTTCTCTTCCCAGGCATTGTTTGAGACGTCTATCACTAGGATTATATAAATTCTTCTCTTCCCAGACATTGTTTGAGACGGCTATCACTAGGATTATATAAATCATTCTCTTCCCAGGCATTGTTTGAGACGGCTATCACTAGTTTGTTTGAGACGGCTATCACTAGGATTATATAAATTATTCTCCTCCCAGGCATTGTTTGAGACGGCTATCACTAGGATTATATAAATTATTCTCTTCTCAGGCATTGTTTGAGACGGCTATCACTAGGATTATATAAATTATTCTCGTCCCAGGCATTGTTTGAGACGGCTATTACTAAGATTATATAAATTCTTCTCTTCCAGGCATTGTTTGAGACGGCTATCACTAGGATTATATAAATTCTTCTCTTCCCAGGCATTGTTTGAGACGGCTATCACTAGGATTATATAAATTATTCTCTTCCTAGGCATTGTTTGAGACGGCTATCACTAGGATTATATAAATTCTTCTCTTCCCAGGCATTGTTTGAGACGGCTATCACTAGGATTATATAAATCATTCTCTTCCTAGGCATTGTTTGAGACGGCTATCACTAGGATTATATAAATTATTCTCTTCCTAGGCATTGTTTGAGACGGCTATCACTAGGATTATATAAATTATTCTCGTCCCAGGCATTGTTTGAGACGGCTATCACTAGGATTATATAAATTCTTCTCTTCCAGACATTGTTTGAGACGGCTATCACTAGGATTATATAAATTCTTCTCTTCCCAGGCATTGTTTGAGATGGCTATCACTAGGATTATATAAATTATTCTCTTCCTAGGCATTGTTTGAGACGGCTATCACTAGGATTATATAAATCATTCTCTTCCTAGGCATTGTTTGAGACGGCTATCACTAGGATTATATAAATTATTCTCTTCCTAGGCATTGTTTGAGACGGCTATCACTAGGATTATATAAATTATTCTCTTCCCATGCATTGTTTGAGACCGCTATCACTAGGATTATATAAATCATTCTCTTCCTAGGCATTGTTTGAGACGGCTATCACTAGGATTATATGAATTATTCTCCTCCCACGCATTGTTTGAGACGGCTATCACTGGAATTATATAAATTATTCTCTTCCTAGGCATTGTTTGAGACGGCTATCACTAGGATTATATAAATTATTCTCTTCCTAGGCATTGTTTGAGACGGCTATCACTAGGATTATATAAATTCTTCTCTTCCCAGGCATTGTTTGAGACGGCTATCACTAGGATTATATAAATTCTTCTCTTCCCAGGCATTGTTTGAGACGGCTATCACTAGGATTATATAAATTCTTCTCTTCCCAGGCATTGTTTGAGACAGCTATCACTAGCATTATATAAATTCTTCTCTTCTCAGGCATTGTTTGAGACGGCTATCACTAGGATTATATAAATTCTTCTCTTCCCATGCATTGTTTGAGACGGCTATCACTAGGATTATATAAATCATTCTCTTCCTAGGCATTGTTTGAGACGGCTATCACTAGGATTATATGAATTATTCTCCTCCCAGGCATTGTTTGAGACGGCTATCACTAGGATTATATAAATTCTTCTCTTCCAGGCATTGTTTGAGACGGCTATCACTAGGATTATATAAATTATTCTCGTCCCAGGCATTGTTCGAGACGGCTATCACTAGGATTATATAAATTCTTCTCTTCCCAGGCATTGTTTGAGACGGCTATCACTAGGAATATATAAATTCTTCTCTTCCCAGGCATTGTTTGAGACGGCTATCACTAGGATTATATAAATTCTTCTCTTCCCAGGCATTGTTTGAGACGGCTATCACTAGGATTATATAAATTCTTCTCTTCCCAGGCATTGTTTGAGACGGCTATCACTAGGATTATATAAATTATTCTCTTCCTAGGCATTGTTTGAGACGGCTATCACTAGGATTATATAAATTCTTCTCTTCCCAGGCATTGTTTGAGACTGCTATCACTAGGATTATATAATTTCTTCTCATCCCAGGCATTTTTTGAGACGGCTATCACTAGGATTATATAAATCATTCTCTTCCCAGGCATTGTTTGAGACGGCTATCACTAGGATTATATAAATTCTTCTCTTCCCAGGCATTGTTTGAGACGGCTATCACTAGGATTATATAAATTCTTCTCTTCCCAGGCATTGTTTGAGACGGCTATCACTAGGATTATATAAATCATTCTCTTCCCAGGCATTGTTTGAGACGGCTATCACTAGGATTATATAAATCATTCTCTTCCCAGGCATTGTTTGAGACGGCTATCACTAGGATTTTATAAATTCTTCTCTTCCCAGGCATTTTTTGAGACGGCTATCACTAGGATTATTTAATTCATTCTCTTCCCAGGCATTGTTTGAGACGGCTATCACTAGGATTATATAAATCATTCTCTTCCCAGGCATTGTTTGAGACGGCTATCACTAGGATTATATAAATTCTTCTCTTCCCAGGCATTGTTTGAGACGGCTATCACTAGGATTATATAAATCATTCTCTTCCCAGGCATTGTTTGAGACGGCTATCACTAGGATTATATAAATTCTTCTCTTCCCAGGCATTGTTTGAGACGGCTATCACTAGGATTATATAAATTCTTCTCTTCCCAGGCATTGTTTGAGACGGCTATCACTAGGATTATATAAATCATTCTCTTCCCAGGCATTGTTTGAGACGGCTATCACTAGGGTTATATAAATCATTCTCTTCCCGGGCATTGTTTGAGACGGCTATCACTAGGATTATATAAATCATTCTCTTCCCAGGCATTGTTTGAGATGGCTATCACTAGGATTATATAAATCATTCTCTTCCCAGGCATTGTTTGAGACGGCTATCACTAGGATTATATAAATTCTTCTCTTCCCAGGCATTGTTTGAGACGGCTATCACTAGGATTATATAATTCTTCTCTTCCCAGGCATTGTTTGAGACGGCTATCACTAGGATTATATAAATTCTTCTCTTCCCAGGCATCGTTTGAGACGGCTATCACTAGGATTATATAAATTATTCTCTTCCCAGGCATTGTTTGAGACGGCTATCACTAGGATTATATAAATCCTTCTCTTCCCAGGCATTGATTGAGACGGCTATCACTAGGATTTTTTAAATTCTTCTCTTCCCAGGCATTGTTTGAGACGGCTATCATTAGGATTATATAAATTATTCTCTTCCTAGGCATTGTTTGAGACGGCTATCACTAGGATTATACTACCTGCTCCAATTCTTCTAATTCCTCCTGCTGTTATGGCTGCACTAGAAAAGTAAGATTCCCATAGATAATACTTACAAACTGTCCAAACACATGCCTTTCGACCCTAGAAGAAAGAGCAACATGCATTTTACACAATAAAATTAAAAATCTTGTCCCTACTGTTCTATATATTATCCTATGTTAATGCCCTGTACTATATGTCCATTTATACGCACTGCGCATGCTCAGCCCTGCCTTTTCAACTTCCTCTTTTCAACTCTGCATTGATTGAAGCAGCATTGCAAAAAATTCTGAGTATATTTTTCTTGTACTTTCTCCAATTTAATTTGTTTGGGGTTTAAAATTTATCTGTCCCTAGCGGTTAGACACCTCCCTGTAGGCTACGGCAGGTTCTCTGACCAGAAATTGTTTTATATATTTGATATTTGAGGGGTTTTTGGACTCTGTAGATTTCCACCCGTTCAAGTATCACTGAGAGTCCAGTTTCCGTCACTCCACGTGGTTGCGCTGCTGGGCCGTTATGGTTCACTCCCGATTCACCTCACCCCCTCTTGAGCCCGAGAGGGTGTGTTTAACACCCACTGGGTTGAGTTTGCGATAGATGATGCTTAGTTATGATTAATTTCGATTATTGTCGATTATTTTTGACTTGTAATATTTAGCTTTCCTTCTGTTTCCTTATTTGCAGATTGTTAGGAACTACTTATGGAAAGCCGTTTGTGTGTCACCTGATGTGGCGTTTGCCCCGCAGGTGAAGAACATCATTGCCCGCCACAGTAGCCCCTGGTGTCCGACTCCCAAAAGAGAAAGAGTCGGTCCCGGAGCGCCTCACTAACACTCAGGACGGGCAAATCAAGCAAACAGAGGAGGGGGGGGGGGGGGGATCATCTGATTCCCCCCATTTCAGGTGATGAGGGTCAACAATACAGGCAAGCCGTAATAACGATAATTCTTACCTTATACTTCGTAAAAAGGGGAGAAATATATATATAAAGAATAAAAAATAAAAATGTATATAAATAAAGCAATGATTGTATACTTTCTTTATTTTCAAGTTTCCTCATAGTACGGGGGTTTTTGAGCTGGAGCTGCACTGTTTGGGCCCTCGATTAATATTCGCCTTCTATATATATATAAATATATTAAGTAGAAAGGGGAATTCAGGTTTATAATTGGATTATACCCATTGGCTTACCATTGAAATGTTTTTTCTCTGTCGACAGCCTCACTCAACCAACCAACCAGTCAAGCCCCTATTGGACCCGCACACTCCAAGTCGCCCACACAGTGATAGTCGCCGCGGATGTCGGACCCCCACCACCTGGCCCATCAGCAGGCGGAAACCTACCAGCAGTGGGATTCCCAACGTATGGAAACCATGGAACAGACGTTGGAGGGCTTAAGGAACTCCATTGCTCGACTCCTCGCTTGAACCCAAAGGGTCCCGAGGGGGAGCAATGGCAGGGCCCAGGTCACCACGACCTAAATCCTCAGCGGTTTTGACTACGACTGTACGACCAGGTACACGAGTCGTTCCGCCTGACAACCAGTCCTGGGAGGTTTGCCAATGGCCACTGCGCAGGTCTGGATCTGTCTCAACGCCAGTAGGCGTTCCAGGAGGTCATTATGAGACCTGACCAGTACTTGGAGGAATAGCCCCGGATTAGTACTCAGTCGACGGATCGCCGCCATCCAGACGTCCCTTACCTAGAATCTAATTAAGAAATCTCAGAAAAGGGCTCCGTCTTGGATTCGGCAGCAGAGACAGATGAGCGGCATTGGTCCTATTCTGAACTTGTAGACCACATCTATCGGCTGGTACCTAATTTGGAATCACCACCCGAGGTGCGGTCTGCTAGGATTCCAACCATAGCGGGAATACCTGCGCAGTCCAAATATCGATCGTCTCTCCCCCCATCAGCGGTGGGGACAGACGTCGTAGAGGGATAAACGCAGGGCTCGACACCTCCAAGTCGGCCACCCTAGACAGGGCGTCGTCAAGGCGGGCGTTCGCCACCAGCAAAGACTGTTCGGGCTGAAGAAGCCTTCCACTATGTAATTCCAGTGGCTATGCCTTCATACCTGGATTTCTTCCTGTTGGCCATACGTCATCTGTTGGACCGGGTCGGCGTACCATTGAGCCCTTACAGCCCACCGGTGCCGGTTTCAGAAGACCTTCAATTGATCTATCAGTATCTCAATTTGGCGTCTATGGTAATTGCGGATGTTCTGGCAGCGGCGGCCTTTTCGTCTATCGCGTTTACTGACGCGAGAAGGACGCCCCTAGTGCAGGCCCTGTCAACCTGGACCCCAGAGGGAGTAAAACGGGCGCTGAGACAAGCCTCACCGGTATCAGCAAACATGTTTGCAGATGCATCACTTAAAGTTATTCAATCGAGGCTGAATGTTAGACGTGATCATACTTTGAGTGCTTACAGGCCGCCCATGAAACGTCAGTCGTTGGCACAGAAGAAACCTCCCCCCTCCCAAAAGGCGGAAGTTCACGACTCCTCAGGCGTCCCGCCCATGCAGCCCAGAACGTCGCAAACCACCGAGCTCCCGACCTCAGTCCCAAAAAACACGGACCTCGAGCGGGCCCCAATGGGTAGGTGGCCATTTTGAGGGGGCCGTCAGTGCGCAGGGCATCGCACGGTCGGTGATCCATTTGCCCAGTCAGCCGACATCTCCGTTGATCCAACCGGAGGACGTCGTGAGGGTTGATTGCGGAAATTTATTAGGGTGTGAAAATCTATCCATCCGGAAATCTTAGCCTTGGAACTTATCTCGAGGGGCTTACGTCTCCAGTTCACTCAAGTTCCACCCCTCAGAATTTCCCCACCGAAAATCCTAAACAGTCCACCCCCCAGGTCAAGTTACCGAACTCCTCAAGGCGATGGACTTGTTATTGGAAAAGGGCGCATTTCAAGAACTGGACTCACCACCGATCAGTCCGCAGGGTTTTCTCCCTGTCAATCAGACAGTTGGACCGGTAGAAACCCTTCGCTGAAGCTTGGGGGTTTCCTCTCCCACTAAACCTGGCAACGTTGCCAGGTAAGTGAAATAACCTCGATTGTGGCAGAAAACAGCAATTAATAGATTACGGCCATATCACGTTGAAAACACCGGCTCTCGTCCGACCACCGAAGTTAAGCAACGTCGAACCCGGTTAGTACTTGGATGGGTGACCACCTGGGAACACAGGGTGCTGTAATCATTTAAACGGTTAACTACCATTCATCCATCAAGACAGTAATTGTCTAGGAATGCCCCGCCCTCATGCCTTGAAATAATCTTCCCTCGGCCACCTTGGTGAGGGCTAGATTTTAGGGAATCAGGGCCGTGGCAGCCTTCTGGATTCTCATCCATTAACACACAATGTCGGACATTACAAGGATTACTGTTTGAGGTCCCCTGACCTACGCAGCATATTACCTGCGAGGCCGGTGGTCCAGTGGCATAGAGTGATCGTCCTTCAGTCCCACGCAGACCTTTTGTCGATTCGGCGCGAGTTCGAATCCCACTCAGACCAAATAAAAATTAATAAATTTCTGAGTGGAGTTTTCATTCGGTCGCCATATGTGGATGAGTTGCCAGATACACCCTCGGAAGGTCGGTGGGTTCCTCTGGGCAATAAACCCGGTTTCCTACCCCACTAACCCTGGCAACGCCGCCATATAAGTCAAATAATCTTGAATGTGGCGTTAAACTTAAACATCAACCAGCCTCAGTCCAACACAGACCTTCCGTCGATGAGGTGAAGGTTCGAATCACGTTCAGACCAAATAGAAACGAAAATATCTTTTATTGGTCGCCTTATGTGGGAGAGTACTCGTCGAAGGTCGGGGTTTCCCCCGGCAGGAGACCAGTTTCCTCCCCCACTAAACCTGGCAATGTCACCATATAGGTGAAATAATCGTGGGTGTGATGTAAAAACCTCAATCAAACCTACGAGACTTGACGTTAGTGTACAGTTGTTTACACTGGTCAGATCCGTTGGTGTCCTCACATCATGCCTTAAGATAGACGGCTCGTCAGGGTTCTACCCAGGACTTCAAGATTGACCGGTGTGGGTTTCCTTCGGGCATAGAGCCCGGTTTTCTCCCACAATAAAGCTCGAAACGCCGCCATATAAGTAAAATAATCTTGGGCGCGGAGTCTAACACCAAACGATCTTTCAATCAAGGCTGACCGTCCATCTTTTCTCGGCCATGTAGGGGGGGCCTCCGTGGCTCAGTAGGTAGAGCGTTGGACGCTAAATCCAAACAGCCTTCCACCAATGGGTCGCGGGTTCGAATCCCACTCAGTCCAAAAAATGGAAAATTGTCTGACTGGGTTTTCACTCGAACGACCTATGTGGGATGGTTGCCAGTTACCAGCGGAAGGTCGTGGGTTTCCTCCGGGCACAGAGCCCGGTTTCCTCCCACAATAAAACTGGCAACGCCGCCATATTAGTGAAATGATCTTGAGCGCGGCGTAAAACACCAAACAATCAATCAATCAATCGACCATGTAGGGATGTATCCTAATACTGCAACAGGGCTGTAAAATGTATAACTCCCTGTTTATAGAACTGTTTTGGTTTCCCGACAATACGTCAAGACAACTTACTATTATTTCTTTGATCCTACCTCTCGCAGAGATACGAATTTAGTTGGATCCCCGATAACAGTGGCCATGTATAGTCAGTCTAAACTGTGAACTCCCTCCGTGCACCTGGTACATGGTTGTCATATATTCTTCGGTAAATTGCTCGCCAACTTGTTTACGAGCCAGTTCTATCAAAAACAGATTATGGACAAAATACCTGTTTTGCCTGCAGTTCATAAGTTCGAGCGTATTCCATACTAATGATTTGTATGCCCTTCGATAGCTTGCTGGAAATTATCCGCTTTCCGCCATCTTCATGAATTCCCATGCCGGTAAGAGACACGACCGGTGATTGGTTAATCGACATCTACTCACATGTGGGGCGTGTTGAGTGGTTAACTGCTACATCCTATCGCCCATTTCGGGTCTATTGGACGTTATCGCTGAAATCTGCAAGGCGGTCATCTTATATTAAAAAGGGAATCACGCGAACAGTCTTTATTCCGAGTAAATGTACTGCCGCTTGACCTTTGATGCTGAGTTTGCTTGTTGAGAGGCAGAAAATCTACCAACTTGAGCGCGAACCTGGTCGACGACCGCAGTCATTCGGAGCCGATGGAGGAGTTTCAAAGTGCGTTTATTCTCTTCCTAGTGAAGTTTATTTCTGAATGGAGGAGAAAAAGGGGATTCCTTCTCAATAGCAGATATATTTTCTGTGCAACCCTCGTTTACCGAGCGACGCGATGACGATGAACACGTATTTTTGCGCAATCGGATCGAACGTCCCGCAGTCTACGAGGACGCGATCGGACACGTGATTTCATTCGGAATACTGCCCTTCTCATCTCCAATTCAATTACATTCGTTGTTATTGACCAACTACCTACAGAAACTCCACTTTGACTGTTAGTTCAGTTTATACCAAACGCAGATCAGTTCCTGCCCGCTTTTAAGCTGGTCCGTCGATTTGCACTCTCTACTTTAGAACTAGAAGTTTAGTGTGGCTCGTCCATAGGAAGACCCGATTCTCACACTACACACGTCCTCCTGGGGTCTGCAAGCACAGCCCGGGAATGACTTTTTGATGCTAGTTGGCAATCAGCAGTATGTTATTTGGTAAAAAAAAAAAAATCTTTTAATGCTCTGTACTCCGTATTAGTCCCTCCTCCGGACTGTGTCATTCAAGGCATGTGTTTGGACAGTTTGTAAGTATTATCTATGGGAATCTGAAGAATTGGGGGGATAATTCTCATATTCCCCCAAGATATAATACTTACCTGTCCAAACAGTTAAGCCCGGCCCGACCTCCCCTCACTACTACGTCCACGCGTTGAAAAGAGGAAGTTGAAAAGGAAGGGCTGCGCATGCGCAGTGCGTATAAATGGACATATAGTACAGGGCATTAACATAGGATAATATATAGAACAGTAGGGACAAGATTTTTAATTTTATTGTGTAAAATGCATGTTGCTCTTGTTTCTAGGGTCGAAAGGCATGTGTTTGGACAGGTAAGTATTATATCTTGGGGGAATATGAGAATTATCCCCCCAATTCTTCAGTTTTGGTTTTGTTATATGATAATTAATCTCTATCAATCTGCTCTTAGGTGAGTTTTACTATATCAATTTTAAACCTTAACCATTCTTCCCTCAGTAGTCCAGGGTAAATAAAACTTTAGTGAAGAACTCTCCCCGACACCAGCCTTTAACCAAACAGGCTCAGATTTCTGTTTGAGTTTTTCATTCTCTTTAAAACAGAAATGTTATTTCAGCATGTTATTAGTATTAGTGTTTCCTTGCTGTGTGTTATGACCTATTAAATCTTGAACTCATGATTTCTACAGAACATTGTCTAGACACTCTCTTTAAATAGATAAAGGGCCTCTGTGGGCAGAACCATAGTCTCTCTGTCAAACACCAGACTTTTATTGACATGAGTTCAATCCCACTTGGCCCAAAGAAATTAACCAGAAAGCTCCCCTGCTAATTCTGGCTGCACCACTATATATTAAAGGATAAATGTTTGAGTCAATGCCTCTTCTTTGGTAATCAATTTGTTTTAAAAGTTTAGTATACCATATAAACCTACAAACTCAGCCAAAAGCAAAATGAGATTTCAGGCACAAAACCTACAAAATTCAAGGCATTCTTTTTTGCTCTACAGCCTAGGTACGAAATTAATTAGCTTTAGCGCCGTGACAACAGAGATATGATATGTACATTACTATTGTTGTGACATCATACATGAACAACGTTGAGTCTTCATGGCTGGTTGAAATTATGTCAAAAGTGTTCAAATGTCAAGTATGATGTCAAATATGATGATATTTCCGATTGGTGACAGAAGATATACATATTTTCAATTGCCTTTTCTTGGACACCCTGTGACCTTACAGGACATTCATTTTTAATTTTTAACATTTTGTTTTAGATACATACAATGTATTTAGTCAATTTAGTAATTAACAAATCATCGCTAGGTGTTTCAGAGAGAATTGAAGTGAAATAATCTTGAGTCTGGCATAAAACACAAATAATCTTGATTGTGGCCTAAAACACAAATAATCTTGATTGTGGCCTAAAACACAAATAATATTGAGTGTGGCATAAAACACAAATAATCTTGATTGTGGCCTAAAACACAAATAATATTGATTGTGGCCTAAAACACAAATAATCTTGATTGTGGCCTAAAACACAAATAATATTGAGTGTGGCATAAAACACAAATAATATTGAGTGTGGCATAAAACACAAATACTCTTGGGTGTGGTATAAAACACAAATAATCTTGAGTGTGGCATAAAACACAAATCAGTCAATCAATCACAAGTTAGTCACTTAATTGGTGAATAACTGACAGTGATGGTACCTGGAAAAAAATTCTTGATTCTCACCCTGGCTCGGAATTTTTTCCTGGTCATCAGTATTGGTTATTTACTAATTCAGTAATTTCCCTGATGATGATTGTAGCTTGCAGAATTAGCTTATTGTTCATCATTTTATCAGAAAGTACAAAATAAAAGCTCTGTGAGGATACCAATCTTATACATTAATGTAGTTTTTACGAGAAAGAAAACTTCAAAATCAAACATCCCATTATGAATATATTTGATGTGCTTTAGGATTTAGCACTAATATATTTCAAATGGAGAAAAGAATTCTGTGCAGTCCTTTCCAGTTTATGGATTCAACTCCAGAGAAATTTCCTCCTGTTTGGTCAGCTCAGTCAGTAGATGCCCTGCCAAACTCAACATGGATGATCTACTTTCATTCTCCTTTCACTCGTAATGTTAAATCACCCGAAGATCATTCATTATTTCTAAGTAGGTGTGGCTACGCTTTTGGCAGTGTAGTTTTACTGATCCCAATTCCTTGGCAGTTTACCTTCTGTAGGCTATCCTGCATGTTAGCAATAACTGGACATTATGAGAACAATTTTATGAAATAAAAAGAATTGAAAACTGCTGAAGTGGGAATTTTAGATAGCTTCAAACACAGGAAAATAATTTGTAAATTTCTATTATCTTTAAATAATTTTTTTCTTTACAGAACCAAGTTTTTAAAATCTTTCCCTAAAGCCCACTTACCACTGAATGCGTTGGTATGTACCTTGGCTTTTGGAGGAGCATTGCCTATGGCTATTGCTCTGTTCCCACAAATATCTCAGGTGAGTGCTATCTATGGTTATTGCTCTGTTCCCACAAATATCTCAGGTGAGTGCTATCTATGGCTATTGCACTGTTTTCGCAAATATCTCAGGTAGGTGCTATCTATGGCTATTGCACTGTTTTCACAGATATCTCAGGTGAGTGCTATATATGGCTATTGCACTGTTCCCACAAATATCTCAGGTGAGTGCTATCTATGGCTATTGCTCTGTTCCCACAAATATCTCAGGTGAGTGCTATCTATGGCTATTGCTCTGTTCCCACAAATATCTCAAGTGAGTGCTATCTATGGCTATTGCTCTGTTCCCACAAATATCTCAGGCGACTTATCTATGGCTATTGCTCTGTTCCCACAAATATCTCAGGCGAGTGCTATCTATGGCTATTGCACTGTTTTCACAAATATCACAGGTGAGTGCTATCTATGGCTATTGCACTGTTTTCACAAATATCACAGGTGAGTGCTATCTATGGCTATTGCTCTGTTTTCACAAATATCTCAGGTGAGTGCTATCTATGGCTATTGCACTGTTTTCACAAATATCACAGGTGAGTGCTATCTATGGCTATTGCTCTGTTCCCACAAATATTTCAGGTAAGTGCTATCTATGGCTATTGCTCTGTTCCCACAAATATTTCAGGTGAGTGCTATCTATGGCTATTGCTCTGTTCCCACAAATATTTCAGGTGAGTGCTATCTATGGCTATTGCTCTGTTCCCACAAATATCTCAGGTGAGTGCTATCTATGGCTATTGCTCTGTTCCCACAAATATCTCAGGCGACTTATCTATGGCTATTGCTCTGTTTCCACAAATATCTCAGGTGAGTGCTATCTATGGCTATTGCACTTTTCCCACAAATATCTCAGGCGACTTATCTATGGCTATTGCTCTGTTTTCACAAATATCTCAGGTGAGTGCTATCTATGGCTTTTGCACTGTTTTCACAAATATCTCAGGTGAGTGCTATCTATGGCTATTGCTATGTTCCCACAAATATTTCAGGTGAGTGGTATCTATGGCTATTGCTCTGTTTCCACAAATATCTCAGGTGAGTGCTATCTATGGCTATTGCACTGTTCCCACAAATATCTCAGGCGACTTATCTATGGCTATTGCTCTGTTCCCACAAATATCTCAAGTGAGTGCTATCTATGGCTATTGCTCTGTTCCCACAAATATCTCAGGCGACTTATCTATGGCTATTGCTCTGTTTCCACAAATATCTCAGGTGAGTGCTATCTATGGCTATTGCTCTGTTCCCAAAAATATCTCAGGCGACTTATCTATGGCTATTGCTCTGTTCCCACAAATATCTCAGGCGACTTATCTATGGCTATTGCTCTGTTCCCACAAATATTTCAGGTGAGTGCTATCTATGGCTATTGCTCTGTTCCCAAAAATATCTCAGGCGACTTATCTATGGCTATTGCTCTGTTCCCACAAATATTTCAGGTGAGTGCTATCTATGGCTATTGCTCTGTTCCCAAAAATATCTCAGGTGACTTATCTATGGCTATTGCTCTGTTCCCACAAATATTTCAGGTGAGTGCTATCTATGGCTATTGCTCTGTTCCCAAAAATATCTCAGGCGACTTATCTATGGCTATTGCTCTGTTCCCACAAATATTTCAGGTGAGTGCTATCTATGGCTATTGCTCTGTTCCCAAAAATATCTCAGGCGACTTATCTATGGCTATTGCTCTGTTCCCACAAATATCTCAGGCGACTTATCTATGGCTATTGCTCTGTTCCCACAAATATCTCAGGTGAGTGCTATCTATGGCTATTGCTCTGTTTCCACAAATATCTCAGGTGAGTGCTATCTATGGCTATTGCACTGTTCCCACAAATATCTCAGGTTAGTGCTATCTATGGTTATTGCTCTGTTCCCACAAATATCTCAGGTGAGTGCTATCTATGGCTATTGCTCTGTTCCCACAAATATCTCAGGTGAGTGCTATCTATGGCTATTGCTCTGTTCCCACAAATATCTCAGGTTAGTGCTATCTATGGCTATTGCTCTGTTCCCACAAATATCTCAAGTGAGTGCTATCTATGGCTATTGCTCTGTTCCCACAAATATCTCAGTTGAGTGCTATCTATGGTTATTGCTCTGTTCCCACAAATATCTCAAGTGAGTGCTATCTATGGCTATTGCACTGTTTTCACACTGGTATCCAGTGTAATTCAAAGAAAGTCTGTCGATGTTTATAACCCAATTACAATCACTTTTGAGATTTTAGTTCAAATATAGTTTTTTTGAATGGCCAAACCATCCTTGTCTCTAATATAAAATTTGAACACTAAAATAGAATTGATTTACCTTCCCAGGTGGATACAAACAAGTTGGAGCCAGAAATTCAGAGTAGATCTAATGATAGCTGTTTATTTTACAATAAAGGCTTGTAGGTTTTAGAGCTGGACTGAATCAGTCCTATTCATCTTTTCAACCGGATGGTTTTCTATGTACAACAAGTTATCTTATTCTAAGAGGTTGACAAGCAATAGAGGACTTCAGTATCTCCGATAATGTTTGAAACAGTAAAGACATTAAACAGAAGATGTTCTATAGAGACATTTGAAGGCTGTGAGGTGTGTCAAACACCAAAACTAATTTTACATTTGTATGGGGGGATTTCAAGGTGGATTTTTATATACTGTTATTGTTGTTATTGTTGCTACTGTCAAAACAAGTTACTTTTAACTATCAGTTTTTATAACACTGGTCTCTGAATTCCGGTGCCTATCTTCCAAGCACTTGTATTCATGAACATTCCTCTAGTATGGAAGTGCTAAGAGAGTACGTTCACTTTATGAACGTTAGCTGGCACATTTTATATAAACTATTTTTAGAAAGATTTTTACAAGTCCTATTTGTTTGATATGTATTTGACATTGTTTTTTTATGATCCTTGAGAAGCAAAAAAAAAGCCCTTAATTGATAGGAAAGAAAAATGTTTGACTATGGTGCATCCTTTATGTCTTATTATATCAGTGGCATGAAAATGTTTGCAAATATCACTGTGGTTGCTGGACAATGAAATGGAGGCGTGGTTTTACAGATATATATGGTTACTATATAAATATGATCATATTCTTGTTCTTTATACTTATGTACTCTAGTAATATTTTATTTTTATAACCCGGTCAAGAAGTACAAAAGTACATTATATAAACTGTATTCATTGTTAATTATTGGCTAGCTACTCAAGATTACAGACATCTTTATTCTCACTAACCAGTTCTTCCAGAGGTTTGGTGCCTCGGTCTGTTAGAGTGATACTCTAAATACGCATTCAGACCAATTAAAAAATTAACAAATTTCTGAGTGGATTTTTCACGCGATTGCTGTATGTGGAAGAGTTGCCAGATACAAGTCGAGTGTTTCTCCCGTGCAAAGAGCCAGATATCCTCCCTCACTTAACTTAGTCATAAGTGAAATCAACTTGAGCGCTGTGTAAAACATCAATCAATCAACTTATTATGTTACTTATTGTGTTGTATAGAATAAGTGCTTTGCTATTTTATATTTCGCTTATATTTAAGAAATAATGGATTGATTCTCTGCGTATACGCTGTGATAACTGCAAGAAAAAAGGAAGTGTCCATTGTTTTTGGACGAGGGCCGGAGGACCGAGTTCAAAAAGTGTGGACACTTCCTTTTTTCTTGCAGTTATCACAGCGTATACGCAGAGAATCAATCCATTATTTCTATTCTAACACATTAACTTTAATGTAAAGAAAAACTTAATTTTAGTAGTTTGCTTTATTTTCTACTTCAAACTAAAAAAATGGCAACCCCTACGTTATATCTGAATAGTTTTACCCTGATTGGCGCATGGACGAATCTATATCTCAAAAATGATAGGGGTGCTAGCTTCAAACAACTGTTTTATGTGTTAACATTTTTTAGTCTACTAACAGATCTGATAACTTTTTAAAGATATAATTATACTTTTCAAGTCTTGCCATCGCTTATTAGCAGCCTCCTGCGCTCATGATTTAGTTTTAAAGGCGAAATGCCTGGCACACACAACAGTCTGGCATCCCCACTCGCGTTTAGGTGATGATGTCATCCGGTGACGTCGTGTTCCATCACGTCACCAAAATTTAAAAATGATGATGTTGTTTAGTGTCAGGGCGTTTGGCGTCACAATGAAAACGTTCTCTGCGTATATGCTAGTTTATACGCCAGCTTTGTCCTATCTCACAACATGTAGGGAAATCACGCATGTGTTAGAATATATGTTATTATCACTCTGCTTACTATGTATTTTATTCTCATTGACCTGCATGGGTTTTATCGGGGCTGACTAAACATTGAGCATTTCTTCCCATAATAAACCCATTACCACATGTCAACCCCATACATTGCATATGTATCGGTAAATGAAATAATCTTGAGTGTGGTGTAAGACACCAATCAATCAATGATCTACTTCATTCGTCTATTGTTTTCTCATTTCCCACTTATACTGTTTATTTCCTCTGCACTCAGTATTCTGGTTGCAATAAATAATTATTATTCCTGGTGAACCCCATTGATTATGAAGTAACTTTTTCAATTTTTCAAATGCATTTCAATGGGGCCTGGGTGGTTCAGTGGGCAAATCGATAGTCTCTCAGTCCAACACAGGCGTCGCATTGATTGGTCAAAAGGGGCCTGGGTGGTTCAGTGGGCAAATCAATAGTCTCTCAGTCCAACACAAGCTTCCCATTGATTGGTCAAAAGGGGCCTGGGTGGTTCAGTGGGCAAATCAATAGTCTCTCAGCCCAACACAGGCTTCGCATTGATTGGTCAAAAGGGGCCTGGGTGGTTCAGTGGGCAAATCGATAGTCTCTCAGCCCAACACAGGCTTCGCATTGATTGGTCAAAAGGGGCCTGGGTGGTTCAGTGGGCAAATCAATAGTCTCTCAGTCCAACACAGGCTTCGCATTGATTGGTCAAAAGGGGCCTGGGTGGTTCAGTGGGCAAATCGATAGTCACTCAGCCCAACACAGGCTTCGCATTGATTGGTCAAAAGGGGCCTGGGTGGTTCAGTGGGCAAATCGATAGTCACTCAGTCCAACACAGGCTTCGCATTGATTGGTCAAAAGGGGCCTGGGTGGTTCAGTGGGCAAATCGATAGTCTCTCAGCCCAACACAGGCTTCGCATTGATTGGTCAGAAGGGGCCTGGGTGGTTCAGTGGGCAAATCGATAGTCTCTCAGTCCAACACAGGCTTCGCATTGATTGGTCAAAAGGGGCCTGGGTGGTTCAGTGGGCAAATCGATAGTCACTCAGCCCAACACAGGCTTCGCATTGATTGGTCAAAAGGGGCCTGGGTGGTTCAGTGGGCAAATCGATAGTCACTCAGTCCAACACAGGCTTCGCATTGATTGGTCAAAAGGGGCCTGGGTGGTTCAGTGGGCAAATCGATAGTCTCTCAGCCCAACACAGGCTTCGCATTGATTGGTCAAAAGGGGCCTGGGTGGTTCAGTGGGCAAATCGATAGTCTCTCAGTCCAGCACAGGCTTCCCATTGATTGGTCGAAAGGAGCCTGGGTGGCTCAGTGGGCAAATCGATAGTCTCTCAACCCAACACAGGCTTTGCACTGATTGGTCAAAAGGGGCCTGGGTGGTTCAGTGGGCAAATCAATAGTCTCTCAGTCCAACACAGGCTTTGCATTGATTGGTCAAAAGGGGCCTGGGTGGTTCAGTGGGCAAATCAATAGTCTCTCAGTCCAACACAGGCTTCGCATTGATTGGTCAAAAGGGGCCTGGGTGGTTCAGTGGGCAAATCGATAGTCTCTCAGTCCAGCACAGGCTTCCCATTGATTGGTCAAAAGCGGCCTGGGTCGTTCAGTGGGCAAATCGATAGTCTCTCAGTCCAGCACAGGCTTCCCATTGATTGGTCAAAAGGGGCCTGGGTGGTTCAGTGGGCAAATCAATAGTCTCTCAGCCCAACACAGGCTTCCCATTGATTGGTCAAAAGCGGCCTGGGTCGTTCAGTGGGCAAATCGATAGTCTCTCAGTCCAGCACAGGCTTCCCATTGATTGGTCAAAAGGGGCCTGGGTGGTTCAGTGGGCAAATTGATAGTCTCTCAGTCCAACACAGGCTTCGCATTGATTGGTCGAAAGGAGCCTGGGTGGCTCAGTGGGCAAATCGGTAGTCTCTCAGTCCAGCACAGGCTTCCCATTGATTGGTCAAAAGGGGCCTGGGTGGTTCAGTGGGCAAATTGATAGTCTCTCAGTCCAACACAGGCTTCGCATTGATTGGTCAAAAGGAGCCTGGGTGGCTCAGTGGGCAAATCGATAGTCTCTCAACCCAACATAGGCTTTGCACTGATTGGTCAAAAGGGGCCTGGGTGGTTCAGTGGGCAAATCAATAATCTCTCAGCCCAACACAGGCTTCCCATTGATTGGTCAAAAGGGGCCTGGGTGGTTCAGTGGGCAAATCAATAGTCTCTCAGCCCAACACAGGCTTCCCATTGATTGGTCAAAAGGGGCCTGGGTGGTTCAGTGGGCAAATCAATAGTCTCTCAGCCCAACACAGGCTTCCCATTGATTGGTCAAAAGGGGCCTGGGTGGTTCAGTAGGCAAATCGATAGTCTCTCAGTCCAACACAGACTTCCCATTGATTGGTCGAGAGGGGCCTGGGTGGCTCAGTGGGCAAATCGATAGTCTCTCAGTCCAACATAGGCTTCCCATTGATTGGTTGAGAGGTGGTTCAGTGGGCAAATCAATAGTCTCTCAGCCCAACACAGGCTTCGCATTGATTGGTCAAAAGGTGCCTGGGTGGTTCAGTGGGCAAATCGATAGTCTCTCAGCCCAACACAGGCTTCCCATTGATTGGTCGAGAGGGGCCTGGGTGGCTCAGTGGGCAAATCAATAGTCTCTCAGCCCAACACAGGCTTCCCATTGATTGGTCAAAAGGGGCCTGGGTGGTTCAGTGGGCAAATCAATAGTCTCTCAGCCCAACACAGGCTTCGCATTGATTGGTCAAAAGGGGCCTGGGTGGTTCAGTGGGCAAATCGATAGTCTCTCAGCCCAACACAGGCTTCGCATTGATTGGTCAAAAGGGGCCTGGGTGGTTCAGTGGGCAAATCAATAGTCTCTCAGCCCAACACAGGCTTCCCATTGATTGGTCAAAAGGGGCCTGGGTGGTTCAGTGGGCAAATCGATAGTCTCTCAGCCCAACACAGGCTTCCCATTGATTGGTCAAAAGGGGCCTGGGTGGTTCAGTGGGCAAATCAATAGTCTCTCAGTCCAACACAGGCTTCCCATTGATTGGTCAAAAGGGGCCTGGGTGGTTCAGTGGGCAAATCGATAGTCTCTCAGTCCAACACAGGCTTCCCATTGATTGGTCAAAAGGGGCCTGGGTGGTTCAGTGGGCAAATCGATAGTCACTCAGTCCAACACAGGCTTCCCATTGATTGGTCAAAAGGGGCCTGGGTGGTTCAGTGGGCAAATCGATAGTCTCTCAGTCCAACACAGGCTTCCCATTGATTGGTCAAAAGGGGCCTGGGTGGTTCAGTGGGCAAATCGATAGTCACTCAGCCCAACACAGGCTTCCCATTGATTGGTCAAAAGGGGCCTGGGTGGTTCAGTGGGCAAATCGATAGTCTCTCAGTCCAGCACAGGCTTCCCATTGATTGGTCAAAAGGGGCCTGGGTGGTTCAGTGGGCAAATCGATAGTCACTCAGCCCAACACAGGCTTCCCATTGATTGGTCAAAAGGGGCCTGGGTGGTTCAGTGGGCAAATCAATAGTCTCTCAGCCCAACACAGGCTTCCCATTGATTGGTCAAAAGGGGCCTGGGTGGTTCAGTGGGCAAATCGATAGTCTCTCAGCCCAACACAGGCTTCCCATTGATTGGTTGAGAGGTGCCTGGGTGGTTCAGTGGGCAAATCGATAGTCTCTCAGTCCAGCACAGGCTTCCCATTGATTGGTCAAAAGGGGCCTGTGTGGTTCAGTGGGCAAATCGATAGTCTCTCAGCCCAACACAGGCTTCCCATTGATTGGTCAAAAGGGGCCTGGGTGGTTCAGTGGGCAAATCGATAGTCTCTCAGTCCAGCACAGGCTTCCCATTGATTGGTCAAAAGGGGCCTGGGTGGCTCAGTGGGCAAATCGATAGTCTCTCAGTCCAGCACAGGCTTCCCATTGATTGGTCAAAAGGGGCCTGTGTGGTTCAGTGGGCAAATCGATAGTCTCTCAGCCCAACACAGGCTTCCCATTGATTGGTCGAGAGGTGCCTGGGTGGCTCAGTGGGCAAATTGATAGTCTCTCAGCCCAACACAGGCTTCGCATTGATTGGTCGAGAGGTGCCTGGGTGGCTCAGTGGGCAAATTGATAGTCTCTCAGCCCAACACAGGCTTCACATTGATTGGTCGAGAGGTGCCTGGGTGGCTCAGTGGGCAAATTGATAGTCTCTCAGCCCAACACAGGCTTCACATTGATTGGTTGAGAGGTGCCTGGGTGGCTCAGTGGGCAAATTGATAGTCTCTCAGCCCAACACAGGCTTCCCATTGATTGGTTGAGAGGTGCCTGGGTGGCTCAGTGGGCAAATTGATAGTCTCTCAGCCCAACACAGGCTTCCCATCGATTGGTTGAGAGGTGGCTCAGTGGGCAAACCGATAGTCTCTCAGTCCAACACAGCCTTCAAAACACAGGGATTGTTTTGGGTCATGTGTGACTCCGCTTGACTAGTCCATTGCCACATGTTAAATCAACATATTCTTTTTCCTCAACATAATTTCACAACAACTGTTTCTATGATATTAGTCCTGGCTTGGAATTTTGGTATTGTGTTTCATGTGAATGAAATCATTTGATTTACACTAAATAATACTGGTGATCAGTTTTTCCGGTGATTAGTTATTTGCTCTCCAGTCATGAAAATTGGGGATCAGTTTCCACTGGATAATTCGGTTGTCTTTGATAGTTTACCCTGGACAATTCGGTTGTCTTTGGTAGTTTACCCTGGACAATTCGGTTGTCTTTGGTAGTTTACCCTGGACAATTCGGTTGTCTTTGGTAGTTTACCCTGGACAATTCGGTTGTCTTTGGTAGTTTACCCTGGACAATTCGGTTGTCTTTGGTAGTTTACCCTGGACAATTCGGTTGTCTTTGGTAGTTTACCCTGGACAATTCGGTTGTCTTTGGTAGTTTACCCTGGACAATTCGGTTGTCTTTGGTAGTTTACCCTGGACAATTCAGTTGTCTTTGGTAGTTTACCCTGGACGATTCGGTTGTCTTTGGTAGTTTACCCTGGACAATTCAGTTGTCTTTGGTAGTTTACCCTGGACAATTCGGTTGTCTTTGGTAGTTTACCCTGGACAATTCGGTTGTCTTTGGTAGTTTACCCTGGACAATTCGGTTGTCTTTGGTAGTTTACCCTGGACAATTCGGTTGTCTTTGGTAGTTTACCCTGGACAATTCGGTTGTCTTTGGTAGTTTCCACTGAACTAGTCGAGTGTCTTTGGTAGTTTACTCTGGACAATTCGATTGTCTTTGGTAGTTTACCCTGGACAATTCGGTTGTCTTTGATAGTTTACCCTGGACAATTCGGTTGTCTTTGGTAGTTTACCCTGGACAATTCAGTTGTCTTTGGTAGTTTACCCTGGACGATTCGGTTGTCTTTGGTAGTTTACCCTGGACAATTCAGTTGTCTTTGGTAGTTTACCCTGGACAATTCAGTTGTCTTTGGTAGTTTAGCCTGGACGATTCGGTTGTCTTTGGTAGTTTACCCTGGACAATTCAGTTGTCTTTGGTAGTTTACCCTGGACAATTCGGTTGTCTTTGGTAGTTTACCCTGGACAATTCGGTTGTCTTTGGTAGTTTACCCTGGACAATTCGGTTGTCTTTGGTAGTTTACCCTGGACAATTCGGTTGTCTTTGGTAGTTTACCCTGGACAATTCGGTTGTCTTTGATAGTTTACCCTGGACAATTCGGTTGTCTTTGGTAGTTTACCCTGGACAATTCGGTTGTCTTTGGTAGTTTCCACTGAACTAGTCGAGTGTCTTTGGTAGTTTACTCTGGACAATTCGATTGTCTTTGGTAGTTTACCCTGGACAATTCGGTTGTCTTTGATAGTTTACCCTGGAGAATTCGGTTGTCTTTGGTAGTTTCCACTGAACTAGTCGAGTGTCTTTGGTAGTTTACTCTGGACAATTCGGTTGTCTTTGGTAGTTTCCACTGAACTAGTCGAGTGTCTTTGGTAGTTTACACTGGACAAGTCAACTGTCTTTGGTAGTTTACCCTGGACAATTCGGTTGTCTTTGGTAGTTTACCCTGGACAATTCGGTTGTCTTTGATAGTTTACCCTGGAGAATTCGGTTGTCTTTGGTAGTTTCCACTGAACTAGTCGAGTGTCTTTGGTAGTTTACCCTGGACAATTCGGTTGTCTTTGGTAGTTAACCCTGGACATTTCAGTTGTATTTGGTAGTTTACCCTGGACGATTCGGTTGTCTTTGGTAGTTTACCCTGGACAATTCAGTTGTCTTTGGTAGTTTACCCTGGACGATTCGGTTGTCTTTGATAGTTTACCCTGGACAATTCGACTGTCTTTGGTAGTTTCCACTGGACAAGTCAACTGTCTTTGGTAGTTTACACTGGACAATTCGACTGTCTTTGGTAGTTTCCACTGGACAATTCGACTGTCTTTGGTAGTTTACACTGGACAAGTCAACTGTCTTTGGTAGTTTCCACTGGACAAGTCAACTGTCTTTGGTAGTTTACACTGGACAAGTCAACTGTCTTTGGTAGTTTCCACTGAACTAGTCGAGTGTCTTTGGTAGTTTACACTGGACAAGTCAACTGTCTTTGGTAGTTTACACTGGACAAGTCAACTGTCTTTGGTAGTTTCCACTGGACAATTCGGTTGTCTTAGGTAGTTTACCCTGGACAATTCGGTTGTCTTTGGTAGTTTACCCTGGACAGTTCGGTTGTCTTTGGTAGTTTCCACTGAACTAGTCGAGTGTCTTAGGTAGTTTACTCTGGACAATTCGGTTGTCTTTGGTAGTTTACCCTGGATAATTCGGTTGTCTTTGGTAGTTTACCCTGGACAATTCGGTTGTCTTTGGTAGTTTACCCTGGACAATTCGGTTGTCTTTGGTAGTTTACACTGGACAAGTTAATTGTCTTTGATAGACAATGCCTCCGTGGCTCAGTAGAGCGTTGGACCCTCAATCCGAACAGCCTTCCACCAATGGGTCGCGGGTCCAATTCCCACTCAGTCCACCGCAAGGTTGTGAGTTTCCTCCGGGCACAATAAAACTGGCAACGCCGCCATATAAGTGAAATAATCTTGAGCGCGGCGTAAAACACTAAACAATCAATCAATTGATAGTTTACGCTGGACAAGTTGATTATCTTTGATAGTCTAAGTCATTCCTTAACTTTAATGCCAGGATGCCATCTAAAGGGGCTTTCACAATTGAGACTTTTGCCGCACGGTCAAAATACTGAAATCGATCGAACGGTGGATATAACATTTTTCGGGCCGCAGTAGAATCGGAAAAATTACCGCAAGAAAATAATCCATTTTACGATTGGCCGGGGCATCGTAAGGGCGTGGCAAGGTTCTCGCACGTTTAATCCACGAATCTCTTGCGGCGAACCGCGCGGAGTGACGCAAGCAACGCACGTCTAGCGCACGTGCTCCGTGAGACAGTTGCGCGGAGGTGCTACGTGATTCGTTGGAGCGTGCGGCGTGCCGCAAGATGCATCGTGCGTCATTGTTTTTCGCCGCGCACCAATGAGCGGGCGCCTTACGGCGTTTTGTCAAATCATGCGGTGATTTTGGGCTCCGCAGACGTGATTGAAGTATAAAAAGGCGCATAGATCCAAAAAACCGTTAGAAAAAGAACGTCAATCCATTGAGGAAGATCACCACGATGCCCGCCAAGAAGCGGACCAAGGCAAAAGCTTCAACTGTTGTGAGATAAAATCAAGCACCCAAAAATATATTCCTGTAGGACACCTGAGGGTATTTTTCGCACGGTGAACGCAAGGCGGTGCAAGACCGAGACGGCGAATCGTTCAACGGTGTACGACTGCCGCAAGGTTGGCGGAACAAGAAATTTCACCGTACGGAGCATCTTACGACACAAAAAAATCGTGTAACAACCGCGCGTCAAGATACAACGGTTTACGGCGAACGTACTGGCGCCCGCACGGATCAGAGGTAATAAAAAAATTCGCACGGCCGAAAATTGGATTCCATGTGCACACCAAACTTTTCTGCGGCTCTTGCGACACAAAAATTCCGCGCGGTAAGGTGCGGTTGCCCGCAAGGAAGGCTGCGGCCCATCCTACGGAAGGCCAAAATTCATGACCGCAAGAGCCGTAAACCCGCCGTATCTCAATTGTGAAAGGGGCTTTCACAATTGAGACTTTCGCCGCACGGTCAAAATACTGAAATCGACCGCACGGTGGATATAACATTTTTCGGGCCGCAGTAGAATCGGAAAAATTACCGCAAGAAAATAATCCATTTTACGATTGGCCGGGGCATCGTAAGGGCGTGGCAAGGTTCCCGCACGTTTTAATCCACGAATCCCTTGCGGCGAACCGCGCGAGTGACGCAAGCAACGCACGTCTAGCGCACGTGATCCGTGAGACAGTTGCGCGGAGGTGCTACGTGATTTGTTGGAACGTGCGGCGTGCCGCAAGATGCATCGTGCGTCATTGTTTTTTCGCCGCGCACCAATGAGCGGGCGCCTTACGGCGTTTTGTCAAAACGTGCGGCGATTTTGGGCTCCGCAGACGTGATTGCAGTATAAAAAGGCGAATAGATAAAAAAAAAACGTCAATCCATTGAGGAAGATCACCACGATGCCCGCCAAGAAGCAGACCAAGGCAAAAGCTTCAACTGTTGTGAGATAAAATGAAGCACCCCAAAATATATACCTGTAGCACACCTGAGGGTATTTTTCGCACGGTGAACGCAAGGCGGCGCAAGACCGAGACGGCGAATCGTTCAACGGTTTACGACTGCCGCAAGGCTGGCGGAACAAGAAATTTCACCGTACGGAGCATCTTACCACACAAAAACATCGTGCAACAACCGCGTGTCAAGATACAACGGTTTACGGTGAACGTACTGGCGCCCGCACGGATCAGAGGTAATAAAAGAATTCGCACGGCCGAAAATTGGATTCCATGTGCACACCAAACTTTTCTGCGGCTCTTGCGGCACAAACATTCCGCGAGGTGACGTGCGGTTGCCCGCAAGGAAGGCTAAGGTACATCGTACGGAAGGCCAAAATTCATGACCGCAAGAGCCGTAAACCCGCCGTATCTCAATTGTGAAAGGGGCTTTAGGAACCTATCTTAGGATACACATTCAGTGCGTTGTGTGTGATCAGAATGTTCGTAGACGTCAAGAGGCAATGGGATGTGACACCTTCCAATGATGGCAACATAGAGTTAAATGTACCCCTAAAATGACGAAAGCCGAGTATCATAGACTTGAGTCAGCTACCTCCGAGAGAAGTACATTAGAACTGTAGGGACTGGTCCTAGAACGGCGTGAGAAGTAGGCCTACCCAAGACAGTCTGGTGGAAGAAATCCCAGAGAACCCTGAAATTTATGCCACTGTGTATTTTCACCTTGACGATGAATTGGATGATCAAAACGATACTATGGAAGAGTAAGTATCATTGTCAAAGATTATGGTTGTCAAATTTTATCTTTCGTTGTATTTCATGGCAACCCTTTAGTTATATAACGACGATTTTTAATGACGGGCGTTATGACTTATCCGTCGGGCGTTTTCGCTATCTGGCGTTCTGACCTGCTTCCCGACGCTGGAGAAGTGGATTACTGTTGATTATTGTCTAGATGTTCATTGGGATACAATCTGAACTCAACTTGTCTATGAATTGTGGACAGTCATTAGTCTGTTTATTCAAAGTATCCAATAATTACGTCAGAGAAGCCGACTGTCTTTGATTGACTCATCATCGTCACTGTCCAAATCTAAATGATACTTTTGCCGAGCTTTTTCGAATAATTCCTCATCGTCTAGATGGAGATTGGACAAGTCCTCTGGTTTACTTATTCTAGCGCTCATTAAGCCGTCGTCTGAAAACGAAATGATGAAATTTGGTCTCCTGTACAATTATAGGCTACTTTCACACTTTCAAAATGATGATTGATAACACATATTTTCATGTTTCTAACTTCTGAAATGTCACTTGAGTTAAGCACAGTTTTAGATCACATTTGTTATTACACCTACTGTAAACAGAAACGCTTTGCTAATGTTAGATGAAAATATAGTTATTCTAACGTTTTCAATCAAAATTGTTCATAAACAAATTATTTTAATAAAATCATTTTTTGCAAAAAATCTTTAAAATCTGGAAATTGAATGACGGTACTTGCCAAACGATCGAAGATTATGGGGAGTAAATGAACCTCATTAAGGACTGACCTAGTTCAGGTAAGTAAAGGTCTTACTCCCTTTTTTAATAATTTCTGACATTTATTGGTCGTCGATCAGGTACCGACCAATAAATATCCATAAACATAAATAACGAGCTAGGTATTTAATATCAGTGAATTAGGACTGACCTTTCAGTGAAATGATTACAAAATTCTAGTATCTTTATTTTCAGCCAGATTTTAGACTGTAATAACTTGGGAAGACTTACCTGTATATTGTCTACCATTATGAAGATATTCCTCAGCCTCTTTTATAACTGATTTGACATTTCTTTTTTTCTCCGTATGCATCTCACCTAATTTAATAACGAAAAAGAAATAAAAAGATCAAACATTTCCATTTACACAAGATCTGGGTTGTGGATTGTCTACACTTAAATTGTTAGAAAAGGTTTTTGGTTGCAAGAAAAACTTGATTTAATAAAAAAGAAGGTAGGCTTTTTGAAGCAATCTTTCCGAAGAAAACCCCAACAGTAAACGAAATCCTTCAACTTACCCTCTGATACCACTACCGTGTCTATAACTTCCATCCTCGGTCGTCTCCCTGCTGCTTTGGAACGATTGGGAAACAAATGGCCAAATCGTTTCATGTTTTTCTTTTTTCTGTCCAGCGGAGATATTTTTTCGTTGGTTTGAGGTTTGCATTGTTTAAGGTCAGGCGATCTACTTTCCCCGTATTCTTCTGGCAGACCGTAAACATGACGGTCAGTATTTTCTGTGTCTATAACCTTGTGAGAAACATATTGATGGGAACAACGTCGCATCCTACCAGCATTGTATTTTTCTCGCACATCTTTCAGTTGCTTCTCTTGCTTTTCTAATGCCAACTCACGTTCACGTTCTCTTTTCGTCACATCCATGTGGTTTTGAAGATCGTTTCGCTTTTGAATTTCCTCTAGGCGTTTGAAGAAAATATTTTGTCTTTTAGTTCGATGAGCAGTATGGTCGTAAGCTTTTGTTATTTGTTTGTAACTATCCGCCTCTCGGCGCGTCCATGTTAGCACGGCTTGATCAGATCTACCAGAATTGTGGACCTGTCGTTTGGAACTAGGAGGTGGGTTTACAACCATGGTCATAGCAGTATAAAGTTTCCCGACCTTTTCCATATCATTAATTATTGGCATATTATTATTGTTACCAGAAGTTTGCACATCGACCTCTTTTGTATGGTTGTTCTTTTTTGATGCCCCTGCCACTTTCTCTCTCAAAATGTTTCTTTTTCGTCTCACTTCAGTCCATCTGTTGAGAGTTGGCAGACGACAGGTGTCCTTGCGTTTCTCAGTGCTATCTGACATGGGATTTGGTGGACAAGACATGGACTTTTGTCGTGATTTGTGTTTGTTGGTTAATTCATCTCTATCACTACTAGCTGGGTTGTTTTTCAGTCTCACTGGATCACCCGACGATCTGTAAGTGTATAGAAGTATTAAGTTTATTAGTTCAATCTAAAATAGCACTATATATAGACACATAGATAGGCTATTGGCCTTCACGTAAAGCAAAAATGATGTGAATTTGTACGTATACAATTTTGTTCAGCTGCAAAGACACGCTTAACTCATAACCCTGGGTGTGGGATGGTTGCCAGTTACCAGCGGAAGGTCGTGTGTTTCCTCCGGGCACAGTGCCCGGTTTCCTCCCACAATAAAACTGGCAACGCCGGCATATAAGTGAAATAATCTTGAGCGCGGCGTAAAACACCAAACAATCAATCAATCATAACCCTGGGGCAAACAATGCTCTATGTAGTTTGCTACCACAAGATACAATACATTCCAACCGGGGAGGGATAGTTATACCTGTAACTAACAGAAATATGTTTTACCCTGGCTACACCATACGACCACTCCACCCTCAGAAATTCTAAGTCCTACCGTGTCCCATCTTCTCAAAGTTAAAATCTCTATAGCTCCATTCCGTGTCCTACGGTGCTGGATTACTACGCTCCCATCCCATAAATCGAACAGCGCCTACTGGTGGGAATGTAAGAATTGCCTTTCTACCTAGTCTTGGTCAATCGGCACTTGGTAAACAAAATCTCAAGGTGCATACAGCCGTTGTTACGTTATTTCTCAGCTGGTGGAAGGGTAAGGCTGCTAGGAGTTTTACTCGAATCCAATCAAAAGGCGTTGTTCGATTTACGGGTTGGAGTGTAGCAGCCCGCGAAGGTAAAACACGGAATAGGGCCATGGAGGTTTTAACTTGGCTGGATAAGATAATCCGGCCCCTTTACTTTCACGTAATTGTGGTATGATTGTGAATCAGCCTGTCATCCATCCTACTGACAGAACCGAGGTCCCTCCCTCCCCGTCAGCCTGTCATCCATCCTACTGACAGAACCGAGGCCCCTCCCTCCCCGTCAGCCTGTCATCCATCCTACTGATAGAACCGAGGCCCCTCCCTAGCCGTCAGCCTGCCATCCATCCTACTGATAGAACCGAGGCCCCTCCCTAGCCGTCAGCCTGCCATCCATGCTACTGACAGAACCGAGGCCCCTCCCTCCCCGTCAGCCTGTCATCCATCCTACTGACAGAACCGAGGCCCCTCCCTCCCTGTCAGCCTGTCATCCATCCTACTGACAGAACCGAGGCCCCTCCCTACCCGTCAGCCTGTCATCCATGCTACTGACAGAACCGAGGCCCCTCCCTCCCCGTCAGCCAGTCATCCATCCTACTGACAGAACCGAGGCCCCTCCCTACCCGTCAGCCCCTCACTCCCCGTCAGCCCCTCACTCCCCGTCAGCCCCTCCCTCCCCGTCAGCCTGTCATCCATCCTACTGACAGAGCCGAGGCCCCTCACTCCCCGTCAGCCTGTCATCCATTCTCCTGACAGAACCGAGGCCCCTCCCTAGCCGTCAGCCTGTCATCCATCCTACTGACAGACCCAAGGCCCCTCCCTCCCCGTCAGCCTGCCATCCATCCTACTGACAGAGCCGAGGCCCCTCACTCCCCGTCAGCCTGTCATCCATGCTACTGACAGAACCGAGGCCCCTCCCTCCCCGTCAGCCTGTCATCCATCCTACTGACAAAACCGAGGCCCCTCCCTACCCGTCAGCCCCTCCCTCCCCGTCAGCCCCTCCCTCCCCGTCAGCCTGTCATCCATCCTACTGACAGAGCCGAGGCCCCTCACTCCCCGTCAGCATGTCATCCATCCTACTGACAGAACCGAGGCCCCTCCCTAGCCGTCAGCCTGTCATCCATCCTACTGACAGACCCAAGGCCCCTCCCTCCCCATCAGCCTGCCATCCATCCTACTGACAGAGCCGAGGCCCCTCACTCCCCGTCAGCCTGTCATCCATCCTACTGATAGAACCGAGGCCCTTCACTCCCCGTCAGCCTGTCATCCATCCTACTGACAGAGCCGAGGCCCCTCCCTCCCAGTCAGCCTGTCATCCATCCTACTGACAGAACCGAGGCCCCTCCCTCCCAGTCAGCCTGTCATCCATCCTACGGACAGAACAGAGGCCCCTCCCTCCCTTCCCGTCAGCCTGTCATCCATCCTACTGACAGAACCGAGGCCCTCCCTCCCCGAGCTAACTAGTCTGGATCTTACCTGATGAAGATACTCGCGTTATCAGCTCTGATCTTGGCCCAGGTTAAAGCAGATTTGTCCTTATTCTTTAATCCAGTTTGTGATCGTGTTGCTTGTGGCCCATTTGCTAAAAATTAAATAATTTAAAAAAAAAATAGAAAACTTATTGATTTGGAGCCAGTTTTGTTAAAGTTTTGCGTAAATGTTGCAACAAATATTTTTTTGATAAACCGTAGCCTATATTAGCCTTGTCATGCTGCAACTGTTGTTGGCCTATGGAGTTGGGCTAGTTAATTCCTTCCTCCAAAAACTCGCCAACGACCTACAGTGACCGCTCGATCTGTAGCGTTTAATCCAAACTCGAAGGATGGAAGTGTTCCCAAAGACGTTCAGTATATATTAAAAGAGTGGGAAAGGATAGAAAGGAGTTCCTGGAGGCGTGGTAAACTTTCGTTTTCAGTGGTAAAAAGAAAGCGTTAGCAGAGAACGACTTCGCAGCCTTTAGGTTTAGCGGGGTGATCGGCCAATCAGCACCATTCACTGAACACGCGCAAGAGATATTGGTCAACTCTGAGAGTTTGTCTTTTAAACCTATGTTAATTTTGATGATTTCGAGGCACTGATATATAACTAAAACAAAAACACTCTATAAAAAACCCTATATACTGGTTAGTGAATCAACCTTGTGGGAAAACGTGCCCAAAATGTCAATTGATCATGTGACTTACGTAGTCGACAAAACATGGAATCATGGAATTTTACCTGTCGTTTGCTCGCATCTCCCTACTTTTCTAGTATTCTCTAGAGCTATCGTTAGTTACACCGAGCATTTCAAACATTAGCAACTATTGGAAACGCCCCGTGGAGCTTACAGTTGTATAACAGTGGCCACTTCAAGATGAATCGGATCAACAGGGAACGTCGCCATCTTGCCTGTTTTCATCGTAATGAGACTATTTTGTGAAATTAACTCTACGTTTTCCTTACTAGTTTAACGTTTTCTTAAAGCATATATTCACATTAAGTCTTAAGGCAGGGTTGTTATATTTACCTGATGGCTTTTAAAGATATTAGCATAGATGTAAACCTCTCGATAAAGGAGTAAGAGGTATATCTTAGCCACGTCTAAAGGGGATCTCGCGAGAATACGATTGTATGTAAATTTCTACTTGTTAATGACGCACTCCACCGACAATCGAGCAAGAGTCTATGCATTTTCAGATTTTTTTCACACCGTAAACCACGTTTAAAATGAATATGATCCATAGAATAGCTTAGCATGATGCAATAGCTAAGTAACCCCGAAAAAAATTCAACAAACGTATACTGAGAATCTAGATATTTCGACAAAGGTATATTTGTCATCTCCATTTTCCTGAAGATAACAAATATATCTTTGTCGAAATGTTGAGATTGTTATTATACGTTTGTTGAATTTACTCGGAGTTACTTAGCTATTGTATTGTTATGGTTTACTTACGGAGTTTTCCATTTGCAATAATGGGGTATTGCCCACCGCCATTCGTCTGTCGGTAAATAACTGTGCTCCTGTAATGACGATATGAAGTAGGAAAGGGATAAAACCAATTATCTATTTAGTTTGATTCTAATATTGAAACTTATCGTTACAATTGCTCCTGTCAACTCTACGACCAAACGTACAATCTTTTTGCCATATTTACAGTCTAAACTCTAGATCAGGTCATCTTCTAGAGAAAAGGAGACAAGGACGGGCCTAAATACGTGCTTTGACTTTGGATGGAAAGTGGTGGGTCGATTATCAACGAAAAAAATGTATAAATTAGGAACAATTAGTGGGAATTCCGTAGTAGATTTGTTTACTCTGATGGCCGATTTCTGGTGAACAGTCAGAAAAGACGTCCTGAACCCTATTAAAGGTAGTGAGTTTATCTATCTGATCAACTGTGGAGTGCTTTTTTTATTGGAGGTGAAACCAACAGGGGTACCCCCCATCCCCCCCCCCCCCCACTCCCCTTATAAATTGGTGGTGTACTATGAATATGTAATATATGAATATTTATGATGTAAAAATAAGGTGGTTTTAGGTTTAACAATGTATGACTGAACAATGTAAAGAGCTAAAGTTCAAGATATCATATGTAATAACCCTCTTAATGGAATAAATTTTATCAAGAAAAAAAACAAAAAACTGTGAAGTGCCGCCTTCCCTTAGTTTCTACATTGCATAATCAGGATAAAAAAAACCCACAAAAAAGTCAGAAGACGACGAAACAATCGACCAGACTGTAAGCGTTCAACTGCCCGCTCTATAGCCTGTGTTAGAAACTACAGTCCGGCTGAAACCCCAGTCCAGTTGAAACCCCAGTCCAGCTGAAACCCCAGTCCAGCTGAAACCCCAGTCCAGCTGAAACCCCTGGGGCCAGTCCAGCTGAAACCCCAGTCCAGCTGAAACCCCAGTCCAGCTGCAACCCCAGTCCAGTTGAAACTACAGTCCAGCTGAGACTACAGTCCAGCTGAAACTACAGTCCAGTTGAAACTACAGTCCAGCTAAAACTACAGTCCAGCTGAAACTACAGTCCAGTTGAAACTACAGTCCAGCTAAAACTACAGTCCAGCTGAGACTACAGTCCAGCTGAAACTACAGTCCAGTTGAAACTACAGTCCAAGTGAAACTACAGTCCAGCTGAGACTACAGTCCAGCTTAAACTACTGTCCAGTTGAAACTACAGTCCAGCTGAAACTACAGTCCAGTTGAAACTACAGTCCAGCTAAAACTACAGTCCAGCTGAGACTACAGTCCAGCTGAAACTACAGTCCAGTTGAAACTACAGTCCAGCTGAGACTACAGTCCAGCTGAAACTGCCGTCCAGCTGAGACTACATTCCAGCTGAGACTACTGTCCAGTTGAAACTACAGCCCAGCTGAAACTACTGTCCAGTTGAAACTACTGTCCAGCTGAAACTGCCGTCCAGCTGAGACTACAGTCCAGCTGAGACTACTGTCCAGTTGAAACTACAGCCCAGCTGAAACTACTGTCCAGTTGAAACTACAGCCCAGCTGAAACTACAGTTCAGCTGAACCTACAGTCCAGTTGAAACTACAGTCCAGCTGAAACTACAGTTCAGCTGAAACTACAGTCCAGTTGAAACTACAGTCCAGTTGAAACTACAGGCTAGCTGAAACTACAGTCCAGCTGAAACTACAGTCCAGCTGAGAGTACAGTCCAGTTGAAACTACAGTCCAGTTGAAACTACAGTCCAGCTGAGAGTACAGTCCAGCTGAGAGTACAGTCCAGTTGAAACTACAGTCCAGCTGAAACTACAGTTCAGCTGAAACTACAGTCCAGTTGAAACTACAGTCCAGCTGAGAGTACAGTCCAGTTGAAACTACAGTCCAGTTGAAACTACAGTCCAGTTGAAACTACAGTCCAGCTGAGAGTACAGTCCAGTTGAAACTACAGTCCAGCTGAGAGTACAGTCCAGCTGAGAGTACAGTCCAGTTGAAACTACAGGCTAGCTGAAACTACAGGCTAGCTGAAACTACAGGCTAGCTGAAACTACAGGCTAGCTGAAACTACAGGCTAGCTGAAACTACAGTCCAGTTGAAACTACAGGCTAGCTGAAACTACAGGCTAGCTGAAACTACAGGCTAGCTGAAACTACAGGCTAGCTGAAACTACAGGCTAGCTGAAACTACAGGCTAGCTGAAACTACAGGCTAGCTGAAACTACAGGCTAGCTGAAACTACAGTCCAGTTGAAACTACAGGCTAGCTGAAACTACAGGCTAGCTGAAACTACAGGCTAGCTGAAACTACAGTCCAGCTGAGAGTACAGTTCAGCTGAAACTACAGTCCAGCTGAGAGTACAGTCCAGTTGAAACTACAGTCCAGTTGAAACTACAGTCCAGCTGAAACTACAGTCCAGCTGAAACTACAGTCCAGTTGAAACTACAGTCCAGCTGAGACTACAGTCCAGTTGAAACTACAGTCAAGCTGAAACTACAGTCAAGCTGAAACTACAGTCCAGCTGAAACTGCCGTCCAGCTGAGACTACAGTCCAGTTGAAACTACAGTCAAGCTGAACCTACAGTCCAGCTGAAACTGCCGTCCAGCTGAGACTACAGTCCAGCTGAAACTACAGTCCAGCTGAAACTATTGTCCAGCTGAAACTACTGTCCAGTTGAAACTACTGTCCAGTTGAAACTACAGTCCAGTTGAAACTACAGCCCAGCTGAAACTACAGTTCAGCTGAAACTACAGTCCAGTTGAAACTACAGTCCAGCTGAGAGTACAGTCCAGTTGAAACTACAGTCCAGTTGAAACTACAGTCCAGCTGAAACTACAGTCCAGCTGAAACTACAGTCCAGCTGAAATCCCAGTCCAGCTGAAATCCCAGTCCAGCTAAAACCCCAGTCCAGCTGAACCTGCAGTATAGCTGAACCTGCAGTCAAGCTGAAACTACAGTCAAGCTGAAACTACAGTCCAGCTGAACCTACAGCCCGGTTGAAACTAAAGTCCAGCTGAAACTACAGTCCAGCTGAATCTACAGTCCGGCTGAAACTACAGTCAAGCTGAAACCCCAGTCCAGCTGAAATCCCAGTCCAGCTAAAACCCCAGTCCAGCTGAACCTACAGTATAGCTGAACCTGCAGTCAAGCTGAAACTACAGTCCAGCTGAAACTACAGTCCAGCTGAAACCACAACCCGGCTGAAACTACAGTCCAGCTGAAACTACAGTCCAGTTGAAACTACAGTCCAAGTGAAACTACAGTCCAGCTGAGACTACAGTCCAGCTGAAACTGCCGTCCAGCTGAGACTACAGTCCAGCTGAGACTACTGTCCAGTTGAAACTACAGCCCAGCTGAAACTACAGTCCAGTTGAAACTACAGTCCAGCTGAGACTACAGTCCAGTTGAAACTACAGTCAAGCTGAAACTACAGTCCAACTGAAACTGCCGTCCAGCTGAGACTACAGTCCAGTTGAAACTACAGTCAAGCTGAAACTACAGTTCAGCTGAACCTACAGTCCAGCTGAAACTGCCGTCCAGCTGAGACTACAGTCCAGCTGAAACTATTGTCCAGTTGAAACTACAGCCCAGCTGAAACTACTGTCCAGTTGAAACTACAGTCCAGTTGAAACTACAGCCCAGCTGAAACTACAGTTCAGCTGAAACTACAGTCCAGTTGAAACTACAGTTCAGCTGAAACTACAGTCAAGCTGAAACTACTGTCCAGTTGAAACTACAGTCCAGCTGAGACTACAGTCCAGTTGAAACTACAGTCCAGCTGAATCTACAGTCCGGCTGAAACTACAGTCAAGCTGAAACCCCAGTCCAGCTGAAATCCCAGCCCAGCTGAAACTACAGTTCAGCTGAACCTACAGTCCAGTTGAAACTACAGTCCAGCTGAAACTACAGTTCAGCTGAAACTACAGTTCAGCTGAAACTACAGTCCAGTTGAAACTACAGTCCAGCTGAGAGTACAGTCCAGTTGAAACTACAGTCCAGTTGAAACTACAGTCCAGCTGAGAGTACAGTCCAGCTGAGAGTACAGTCCAGTTGAAACTACAGCCCAGCTGAAACTACAGTTCAGCTGAAACTACAGTCCAGTTGAAACTACAGTTCAGCTGAAACTACAGTCAAGCTGAAACTACTGTCCAGCTGAAACTACAGTCCAGCTGAAACTACAGTCCAGTTGAAACTGCCGTCCAGCTGAGACTACAGTCCAGCTGAGACTACTGTCCAGTTGAAACTACAGCCCAGCTGAAACTACTGTCCAGTTGAAACTACTGTCCAGCTGAAACTGCCGTCCAGCTGAGACTACAGTCCAGCTGAGACTACTGTCCAGTTGAAACTACAGCCCAGCTGAAACTACTGTCCAGTTGAAACTACAGCCCAGCTGAAACTACAGTTCAGCTGAACCTACAGTCCAGTTGAAACTACAGTCCAGCTGAAACTACAGTTCAGCTGAAACTACAGTCCAGTTGAAACTACAGTCCAGCTGAGAGTACAGTCCAGTTGAAACTACAGGCTAGCTGAAACTACAGTCCAGCTGAGAGTACAGTCCAGTTGAAACTACAGTCCAGTTGAAACTACAGTCCAGCTGAGAGTACAGTCCAGCTGAGAGTACAGTCCAGTTGAAACTACAGTTCATCTGAAACTACAGTCCAGTTGAAACTACAGTCCAGTTGAAACTACAGTCCAGCTGAGAGTACAGTCCAGTTGAAACTACAGTCCAGCTGAGAGTACAGTCCAGCTGAGAGTACAGTCCAGTTGAAACTACAGGCTAGCTGAAACTACAGGCTAGCTGAAACTACAGGCTAGCTGAAACTACAGGCTAGCTGAAACTACAGGCTAGCTGAAACTACAGTCCAGTTGAAACTACAGGCTAGCTGAAACTACAGGCTAGCTGAAACTACAGGCTAGCTGAAACTACAGGCTAGCTGAAACTACAGGCTAGCTGAAACTACAGGCTAGCTGAAACTACAGGCTAGCTGAAACTACAGGCTAGCTGAAACTACAGTCCAGTTGAAACTACAGGCTAGCTGAAACTACAGGCTAGCTGAAACTACAGGCTAGCTGAAACTACAGTCCAGCTGAGAGTACAGTTCAGCTGAAACTACAGTCCAGTTGAAACTACAGTCCAGCTGAGAGTACAGTCCAGTTGAAACTACAGTCCAGTTGAAACTACAGTCCAGCTGAAACTACAGTCCAGCTGAAACTACAGTCCAGTTGAAACTACAGTCCAGCTGAGACTACAGTCCAGTTGAAACTACAGTCAAGCTGAAACTACAGTCCAGCTGAAACTGCCGTCCAGCTGAGACTACAGTCCAGTTGAAACTACAGTCAAGCTGAAACTACAGTTCAGCTGAACCTACAGTCCAGCTGAAACTGCCGTCCAGCTGAGACTACAGTCCAGCTGAAACTATTGTCCAGTTGAAACTACAGCCCAGCTGAAACTACTGTCCAGTTGAAACTACAGTCCAGTTGAAACTACAGCCCAGCTGAAACTACAGTTCAGCTGAAACTACAGTCCAGTTGAAACTACAGTCCAGCTGAGAGTACAGTCCAGTTGAAACTACAGTCCAGTTGAAACTACAGTCCAGCTGAAACTACAGTCCAGCTGAAACTACAGTCAAGCTGAAACCCCAGTCCAGCTGAAATCCCAGTCCAGCTAAAACCCCAGTCCAGCTGAACCTACAGTATAGCTGAACCTGCAGTCAAGCTGAAACTACAGTCAAGCTGAAACTACAGTCCAGCTGAACCTACAGCCCGGTTGAAACTAAAGTCCAGCTGAAACTACAGTCCAGCTGAATCTACAGTCCGGCTGAAACTACAGTCAAGCTGAAACCCCAGTCCAGCTGAAATCCCAGTCCAGCTAAAACCCCAGTCCAGCTGAACCTACAGTATAGCTGAACCTGCAGTCAAGCTGAAACTACAGTCCAGCTGAAACTACAGTCCAGCTGAAACCACAACCCGGCTGAAACTACAGTCCAGCTGAAACTACAGTCCAGTTGAAACTACAGTCCAAGTGAAACTACAGTCCAGCTGAGACTACAGTCCAGCTGAAACTGCCGTCCAGCTGAGACTACAGTCCAGCTGAGACTACTGTCCAGTTGAAACTACAGCCCAGCTGAAACTACAGTCCAGTTGAAACTACAGTCCAGCTGAGACTACAGTCCAGTTGAAACTACAGTCAAGCTGAAACTACAGTCCAGCTGAAACTGCCGTCCAGCTGAGACTACAGTCCAGTTGAAACTACAGTCAAGCTGAAACTACAGTTCAGCTGAACCTACAGTCCAGCTGAAACTGCCGTCCAGCTGAGACTACAGTCCAGCTGAAACTATTGTCCAGTTGAAACTACAGCCCAGCTGAAACTACTGTCCAGTTGAAACTACAGTCCAGTTGAAACTACAGCCCAGCTGAAACTACAGTTCAGCTGAAACTACAGTCCAGTTGAAACTACAGTTCAGCTGAAACTACAGTCAAGCTGAAACTACTGTCCAGTTGAAACTACAGTCCAGCTGAGACTACAGTCCAGTTGAAACTACAGTCCAGCTGAATCTACAGTCCGGCTGAAACTACAGTCAAGCTGAAACCCCAGTCCAGCTGAAATCCCAGCCCAGCTGAAACTACAGTTCAGCTGAACCTACAGTCCAGTTGAAACTACAGTCCAGCTGAAACTACAGTTCAGCTGAAACTACAGTCCAGTTGAAACTACAGTCCAGCTGAGAGTACAGTCCAGTTGAAACTACAGTCCAGTTGAAACTACAGTCCAGCTGAGAGTACAGTCCAGCTGAGAGTACAGTCCAGTTGAAACTACAGCCCAGCTGAAACTACAGTTCAGCTGAAACTACAGTCCAGTTGAAACTACAGTTCAGCTGAAACTACAGTCAAGCTGAAACTACTGTCCAGCTGAAACTACAGTCCAGCTGAAACTACAGTCCAGTTGAAACTACAGTCCAGCTGAGACTACAGTCCAGTTGAAACTACAGTCAAGCTGAAACTACAGTCCAGCTGAAACTGCCGTCCAGCTGAGACTACAGTCCAGTTGAAACTACAGTCAAGCTGAAACTATTGTCCAGTTGAAACTACAGCCCAGCTGAAACTACTGTCCAGTTGAAACTACAGTCCAGTTGAAACTACAGCCCAGCTGAAACTACAGTTCAGCTGAAACTACAGTCCAGTTGAAACTACAGTTCAGCTGAAACTACAGTCCAGCTGAAACTACTGTCCAGTTGAAACTACAGTTCAGCTGAAACTACAATCCAGCTGAGAGTACAGTCCAGTTGAAACTACAGTCCAGTTGAAACTACAGTCCAGCTGAAACTACAGTCCAGCTGAAACTACAGTCAAGCTGAAACCCCAGTCCAGCTGAAATCCCAGTCCAGCTAAAACCCCAGTCCAGCTGAACCTACAGTATAGCTGAACCTGCAGTCAAGCTGAAACTACAGTCAAGCTGAAACTACAGTCCAGCTGAACCTACAGCCCGGTTGAAACTAAAGTCCAGCTGAAACTACAGTCCAGCTGAATCTACAGTCCGGCTGAAACTACAGTCAAGCTGAAACCCCAGTCCAGCTGAAATCCCAGTCCAGCTAAAACCCCAGTCCAGCTGAACCTACAGTATAGCTGAACCTGCAGTCAAGCTGAAACTACAGTCCAGCTGAAACTACAGTCCAGCTGAAACCACAACCCGGCTGAAACTACAGTCCAGCTGAAACTACAGTCCAGCTGAATCTACAGTCCGGCTGAAACTAAAGTCCAGCTGAAACTACAGTCCAGATAAAACTGGAGGTAAACAAACCAGCTACAAAGGAATTCAAAAATTGTACTAAAAGTTTACCACTGATTTTCTCGACACCTCAATGTGCACGACAGTAAAATGTAAGAATTTTGTTGGATCTGTAATTTGCATCAGACGGACGGTGCCCTTTGAGAAATAATATCTAAATCACGTAGGTTGCCAATATTGAGATATTTTCCCGTTAAAATATTTTCCCAACTGTACAAATGAAAGGCTGTACATTGATTCCGCCATCGGAATGACAAGGTAATTACTAGTGAAAATTACAAAACGTGAACCTGTGGAAGAACAGAACAGTGGAGCTTTGAAAATACAAAAACAGCATGAAGTCATTCCACAAAACAACGCGCCAAGTTGGGTAAGAGATATTGAGGAAAAGCATCATGATCTTTCGGTAGTAAGAATGGAAACGTCGAAACGCCTCGTACAAAAAGCAATCATACAGATTCCTTTCTGCTTTAAAATAAACGGGGCTCAATTTCTTCCAACTCATACAAAGTATAGAGTAAAGAAATAGTCTTGGTGGCTGGGTTAGTTCTTTTCAAGAGGGACAAAATCAGTATTTCTCTCTGCTATCTGAATCATGTTCAAATTGCACTAGATGCCAAACCATAGGTGTCAAATTCCTTTCCGTGAATCAGTGTGGTGTTTTACTAACCTGGGTCTTGTGGGCAACTGAGTAATTTGTTCACCGAAGAAGTGTCTGGAAATATTTAAAGACAATGGCCGATTGTAGACTGTTGACATGTTGTACAGGCTGTCTGATATAACTGGGATGTCGGATATTACTCCTGAAATGACCCCAGCCCTTTGTATATAGCTAACTTTGGTCCACCGGGATTTACAGGGAAATTAAATCGTGCCTCGGCACCGGATTATATTTCAGACTTGATTTAGAAGATTAACTAAGTTGTTGACTGTGTTTTGTAGTCGTGTTAAATAATGGTGCGGGAACAGAACAATCGATTGCCATTGGTTGGCCAGAATGTAATCTTAGTTACCATAAATATAACAGTAAATATTTGATAGTAAGGCTTACAAGGAAAGGTGTAAAGGCGATTTCATTGATCCGGCGGCTTACATATATAGCTCAATCTGCACTCTCCATTCAACCAAGGGTGTTAATACTAGTTTTGAGAGCTATTGATTATGTAAATTATTACAGAAGCAATGTGAAATGACTTATCACGCCTTACTCTGTTTAATAATGTGATGTTGTTGTTGAACACAGATAATATGGGATACTGTAATATTAGAGATTCTACTGGGGACGAAATTATAAACTTGATGAACTCTGATATATACATGATTGTGATTCTCTGTATGGTTTTACCTGGCTGGGCTATTAAATGGATAAAGCCCAGGGGTGGGGATATGCAAAATAGTGAAAAAGATGTTAAAGAATATGACCTGTATGCTCAGTTATAAAAATGCTTCATGAAATTTGTTTTGTGAAAAAAGTAGACCACACTGACACAGAAGGGTTTCTTTATCAAATAATTTAGGCCTATACCTCTCATAAATAGCCAACATTGAAAGAAAACTATCCGATAATTTTATTTTCATCTATCAAATATTCCATCTATCCTAGCTGATATGAGTTCAACAGGGTAACACTATAAACAAGCCTATTTCCCCATTTCTTTCTGGAGAAGATATCTACCATGGTGGACCTACATGCCAAAACTCAATTGAATATCTGAAAGCACATAGAAAAAAAGTCCGGAAAACTGTTATTTGTATGAAATTTCAGTCCAAGGGTGATAACTTTGTAAACTAGAGATTTAGTGATTGCACGCAATCACTGGAGATGGCTCCGCGAAGGAGGGGAACTGATTGACAAGGGTATTAGAACCGGCAGTGTGGTTTGAGAGGGGGCATAAAGAAGAAATGAAACAATAAAGATGATGTATGATATTCTTGGCATTTTGTTGTGCTGTAGCTGCCGGTAAGGACATAGATGAAGACGGATTGATGATGGATGGAGTAAGCTTGTATTCTGAAGAATGTTACATCATGGAGAATTACGTACAATGTACGATTACTCGCGCGTACGGTTAATACAAAAGTATAATCCGATATAAAGTCGGAACGGACTTAGAATACAACATATCCCCTTTTGTAAAAGTTAAACTGTTCAAACATGAAATTCGAAGTTAGCATGGAACGTTAAAGAACATTATAGGGCTAAGTAAAATAATGTTAAATCAAATGTTGACAAATGTCAGATTGAAAGAAATAAGAGTCAGTTTCATTGTGAATCAGCAAACAAATTCCTAAGCCTTAGGTTGAGTTTAAAACAAATTTAAATTTAAAGTCATATTTCCAAAGGAATGATAAAGAGATCACTGAACATGTTGAAAAGTCTAAATATTTGCTATTCAATCACCAAAGTTCACTGATATTCACGAAGCCATACTGGAGGTTTTCTAACTCGAGTGCTTCGACGAAGAGATCGTGGATTGTTACGTTGAGCATTGGCATTAGGCATTTCCGTAGATAACATAGGATCGAAGTTTTCCAAAGTGTCTTGAGTATTAAAGCGGGCATGAACAAGTTTCGATACATTCCACTTTTTCCCGTTGTCTAAAGTAACACAGTTATTGTTCACTGATTTAATAGTGAAGGTTTTAGAGAATTTGGAAGATCCTTTTGGTACATGGTAGGGTAGTTTTATTTTGATTACATCACCAACTTTAAAGTTGTGTTGTTTGGCACCGCGTCTTTTATCTGTATAGGATTTGGAAGCGACTTGTTTCTCATTCACTTGCTGTCGTAGAGCGGAGGAATTCATTGATGATTTGGATGTCGTAATGAAGGTAGTAAGTTTGGTGTTTGCTTTTCTTCCTCTCATGAGTTCAAAAGGTGTTTTACCGGTTGTAGAATGGGGAGTTGTTCGATAAGCGAATAATCTGTCTCTTATTGCAGGTTTCCAAGGTCGTTGTTCGATTGTTGCTGTTTGAAGTCCTTCTTTAATCATTCGGTTCATTCTTTCGACAAGTCCGTTAGACCTTGCGTAATACAAAGAGACAAAGTGATGTTTAATTCCATTTTGATGCAAAAAGTCCTTCATTTGAAGAGATGTAAATTGAACTCCGTTGTCGGTAACAAGTTCTTTTGGCAAACCTTCGCTGTTGAAGACTGTAGTAAGAAATTGAATAACAGCGTCAGTAGTAGGATGTGAAGTGAAAGAAAGTTCTGTCCATTTTGAAAAATAGTCAACCAAAACCAGAACGTAACGTAAGTTCTCTGGCCTATCATTGTACGGTCCCATGATATCGAAGGCAATTTTCTCCCATGGTCCTTCAGGAAGAGGTACTGGTGTCAATGGAGCATTGAAAGTTTTCTGTGATTTGTCACTTTCAGCACAAGGGTAGCAGTTACGGATGGTTTGATCTACCTGACTATCCATACCAGGCCACCAATAATCTTGCCGGATACGGCGTTTTGTAAGAGTCATGCCAAGATGTCCTTCGTGAGCCATGTTTATTATTGTATGTTGAAGGGATTCAGGTATGACAATGCGATCACCGCGTAAAATAGTGTCACCTACGATGGAAAGTTCATCGCGTACGTCGTAAAAGGGAATCAGGGTAGGAGATAGAGATTTCCGGTTTGGCCAGTAACTAGACATATACTGCCGGATTGATTGAAAGTCAGTGTTCGTAGAGCAGGCAGTTTGGAAATCTTTTTCAGAGATAATGGATGGCAAGGAATACGATATATGAGCAATCATTTCATCAGTGACGTCAAAACTGTAGTCATCATCACATGGTGTAGGGAGACGTGATAGGCAATCGGCTGTAACGTTCTCATTGCCAGGTAAATATTCAACCGTAAAATTGAATTCTAGAAGTTTTGCAGACCATCGTGCAATTCTAGCACTTGCACGACCGGAACCCTTACAACTGAATAATGTTGAGAGGGGTTTATGATCGGATCGAAGGAGGAATTCCCGACCCCACAGGTAAGTTCTCCAATGCATAATTGACCACACGTAGGAGAGGGCTTCTTTCTCTATGACGGAGTAATTTCTTTCGGAACTGGTAAGTGTACGAGAGGCAAACGCCACAGGACGTTCAATACCATACTGTATTTGGCTAAGTACAGCGCCAAGGCCGTACTCACTGGCATCAGTAGTTACAATTGTTGGTAGGTTTGGATCAAATGCTGATAAAACTGGACTGTTGACAATGTCTTGTTTGATTGATTGGAAACTGTTTTCACAATCGTCAGTCCAAGTGAAAGTTTGACTTTTTTGTAATTGTCTGAGTGTTTCAACTTTTGTACTGAAATTGCGAATAAATTTGGAATAATATCCACATAGCCCTAAAAAGCTACGTAGTTGTTGTGAATTTGTAGGAGAAGGTGCAGATAAGATTGCATTGACAAGTGGAGGGTTGGGTTGTAGACCATTACCAGTAAGTGTATGACCTAAGTACGTGATAGAAGTAGTATTGAAAGCGCACTTTTCAGGTTTAATACTGAGGTTTTCTTGTTTGAGAGTTTCAAGAACAGTTTGTAATGCTTTGTCATGTGATTGTTTGTCAGCACCATGAATTAAAATGTCGTCTTGGAAACATCGAACACCAGGCGTATCTCGGAACAATGTATCCATTACGCGCTGAAAAACTGAGCTGGCTGATGCAAGACCAAACGGAAGGCGTGTATAACGAAATAAACCGTTAGGTGTAATGAATGTAGTGAAATCACGACAATCAGGTGTCAAGCGTATTTGATGATAAGCTGATGACAAATCAATTTTGCTGAAAATTTTGGAATTGCCAATTGAGGAGAGTAATTCATTGACGTTTGGTAGTGGATGTGTGTCAACTATTATGTTTTTGTTTAAGTCACGTAAATCGACACAAAGACGAATTGCACCATCAGATTTGCGACTAACAACAATAGGAGAAACCCATTCTGACGATTCAACAGGCTCAATAATGCCTTGGTCACAAAGACGTTTCAGTTCGTCTGTGAGTGGTTGGCGGACAGACAGAGGTAAGTTGCGTACTTTGTGCTGAACAGGACGAGCATTATCTTTGAGTTTTATTCGGTGAGAAAATCTGTTAGCATAGCCAAGTGTATCAGTTGGAATGTTGGAAAATGTATGGTGGACAGTGTCTGAATGAATCTCCATGTTCAGTTGTCTGAATAAATTTAGACCAAGTAATGTTGCACCACTGGAAACTATGTAAATTTTAGTATTAACTGAACGGTCGTGAAATGTCACAGGTGTAAAAATATAACCTATAAGTGAAATAGGACTGCCATTGTAGTTGCGTAGTGTGACATCCGGGGGATTTAGTGGGAAATGTCTGAACTGTTCGTCGTATATCTGCTTTGGTATGATTGTATAGTTTGAACCAGTATCTACAAGCATTTGTATTGGTGTATTGTCGATTTGTATTTCGCATTGCATGGGTGAATTTGAAGAAGGGTTAACTGTAAATACATAGTCAATGTCATGGTTTTCTTCATTATTTGACACTTGGTGGACTTTACCGCTAGCTGAGCGACAAACTGAATCAAAGTGTCCGTGCTTATGACAGGAACGGCAAATTGCATCTTTAGCACGGCATTTAGAGTTATTTGCTAAGTGATTGAATGAACCACATCTATAACACTTTTTTCGAGTTGGCTGCTTGTTAGGATTCCTAGCTTGTGGTTTGCGAGAATGTTGTCGAAACGACTTGTGTAATGAATTAACATTTTGAATTGGTGCATTTGCACCGGAGATGGATTTTGATTCCTTCATGGCTGTTTCTACACGACGAGCAATGTCAATAGCTGACTGTAGCGTTAGGTTAGGCTCTAATAACAGTCTTTCTCTAATACGGGGTACACATGTATTTTGTAAGAATTGGTCACGTAACATTTCATCTTGCATTGAGCCAAATTCACAAGAAATAACTAAACTGCGTAGATCGGCCATATATTCATCCACAGTTTCATTTTGCCTTTGCTTTCGTTCCCGGAAACGACATCGTTCTGCACTCACAGAAACAGCGGGAGTAAAATGTTTATCAAGAGTTCGTAGACTTACTGTGTAAGCGTCATCTTCTGGAGTCGCGGTAACTGGCGTCAATGCATCGAATATCCGTTGTCCTTCGGCGCCTAAACTATGCAGTAAGATTGCCTTTTGGCGTGCAGGGGGGAAAGAATCGGCAGCAATAGCAGTGTGGTAATTTTCATAAAAACTTCGCCACTGTCGCCAAGGTAGGGCAGGAGTACCGGGTGTAGGTAAAAAGGCTGGAGGTGGTGAAATTTGATTCATGGTAAAAGTCAGAAAATGTCATGAAAACCGATAAAATTTGTAGGAAATACACACGTAGGGAAGTTCAACAGATCCTCGTCGCCATTTGTTGTGCTGTAGCTGCCGGTAAGGACATAGATGAAGACGGATTGATGATGGATGGAGTAAGCTTGTATTCTGAAGAATGTTACATCATGGAGAATTACGTACAATGTACGATTACTCGCGCGTACGGTTAATACAAAAGTATAATCCGATATAAAGTCGGAACGGACTTAGAATACAACACATTTACTTGGTATTTTTAGCATTACAATGGTGATGGCCTGGTGTTGCTACATCATCGTCATGTGTACGCCTCAGTTTTTTTACTTGGACGTAACAGGTCATTCTAAAGGCGTAAAATACGCCGATACGCCCCTTATATGGAGCGCTCAGTTCAATGTCATAATCTAATATGCTCATATTCTAATATTCTTCATGGCAGCCATATTGTATTGGGCACATGGCTGAAAATTGATCCTCAATATCAAGGCACACCCCAGGTTTGATATTGGATTGCGCAGATTGCTGAAAATCAATCCCAACCGTCCTCTGCCCGATGTCCAGGCACACCCTAAGTTTGAAGTTGATCGGATAAATCATTCATGAGTTATTGCCAGACAAGAAAATCATGCTGATAATCCAATATGACGGATAGCGGCCATATTGGACTGCGCACATTGTTGAAAATCAATCCCATCCATCCTCTCACCAATGTCAAGGCACACCTCAAGTTTGAAGTTCATCGGATGAATCATCCACAAGTTATTGCCCGGACACGCAAATCATGCTCATAATCCAATATGACGTATAGCGACCATATTGGATTGAGCACATTGCTGAAAATCAATCCCAACCGTCCTCTGCCCGATGTCAAGGCATACTCCAAGTTTGAAGTTGATCGGATGAATCATTCATAAATTATTGTACGGACAAGGATGGAAAGACGAACGGATTAACGGACGGACGGAAAACCCGAAAACACAATGGCTCCGCTTTCGCTTTGCGGAGCCATAAAAATGCGCGAAGCGGAACAAAACGTAAACTTGATCTGCAACTAAATATCTGCTTAAGTTTAGAAAAAAAGTCCGGAAAACTGACTTGCCGGACTGACGAACGGACGGAGCGCACAACTATAGTCCCCTTCGGCTTTGCCGGTAGGGGGCTAAAAAGTCATTTTGGAGTCAGAAACCTGGACTACTGATATGTTTCAGCCAGGCTAGAGTTTCTAATAGAGGCTCCAGAGCGAGCATGTGGGATGGTTGCCAGTAACCACCGGAAGGTCGTGGGTTTCCTTTCCACAATAAAACTGGCAACGCCGCCATATAAGTGAAATAATCTTGAGCGCGGCGTAAAACACCAAACAACCAATCAATCAACCAGAGTGAGCAGTTGTACGCTTACAGCCTAGCCGATCGTTTCGTCGTCTTCTAACTTTAATGTGTTGTTTTTTCTGGTCACATAATGTAGAAATAAACTAAAAAACGTCGGCTCTTTCAATATTATTAACACTTTCACAACTCACTACAGTAGAGTTGGTCCATGTAGGACCTCTGTTTACATTATCCCGTAAACGAAGTACCACAAAACTCGCACTAATTGGTCGTTAATTGTACATTTTTCGCTGAAAATCGAACTACCACCTATCATATCAAGTCAATCAAATCGTATTTATCTATTTTGCAGAAGTTTTAGCAAAAATGTAAAAAAATTTAAACAAACAGTCCCTTTGAGGCATAACCCTTCCATCTGCAATATAGATTTGAATAAACATATTTAAATCAGAAGTTCAGCCTAAACTCCACGAATCTGACAACTACCCCATAACGAATATGTTTAGCCATATCATATTGACTTGATTGAGAAATCTGTATATAGACTATTGGTTTCTCGATACAGTCCTTACTAAACCGATCTAGATGGTTTCCCGATACAGTCAACTACATGTATTCAACCTTACTAAACTGATCTAGATGGTTTCCCGATACAGTCAACTATTCAACCTTACTAAACTGATCTAGATGGTTTCCCGATACAGTTAACTATTCTACCTTACTAAACTGATCTAGATGGTTTCCCGATACAGTCAACTATTCAACCTTACTAAACCGATCTAGATGGTTTCCCGATACAGTCAACTATTCAACCTTACTAAACTGATCTAGATGGTTTCCCGATACAGTCGTCAACTATTCAACCTTACTAAACTGATCTAGATGGTTTCCCGATAGAGTCAACTATTCAATCTTACTAAACTGATCTAGATGGTTTCCCGATACAGTCGTCAACTATTCAACCATACTAAACTGATCTAGATGGTTTCCCGATACAGTCAACTATTCAACCTTACTAAACTGATCTAGATGGTTTCCCGATACAGTCAACTATTCAACCTTACTAAACCGATCTAGATGGTTTCCCGATACAGTCAACTATTCAACCTTACTAAACTGATCTAGAAGGTTTCTCGATACAGTCAACTATTCAACCTTACTAAACCGATCTAGATGGTTTCCCGATACAGTCAACTATTCAACCTTACTAAACTGATCTAGATGATTTCCCAATACAGTCAACTATTCAACCTTACTAAACTGATCTAGATGGTTTCCCGATACAGTCAACTATTCAACCTTACTAAACGGATCTAGATGGTTTCCCGATACAGTCAACTATTCAACCTTACTAAACTGATCTAGATGATTTCCCAATACAGTCAACTATTCAACCTTACTAAACTGATCTAGATGGTTTCCCGATACAGTCAACTATTAAACCTTACTAAACTGATCTAGATGATTTCCCGATACAGTCGTCAACTATTCAACCTTACTAAACTGATCTAGATGGTTTCCCGTTACAGTCGTCAACTATTCAACCTTACTAAACTGATCTAGATGGTTTCCCGATACAGTCGTCAACTATTCAACCTTACTAAACTGATCTAGATGGTTTCCCGATACAGTCGTCAACTATTCAACCTTACTAAACTGATCTAGATGGTTTCCCGATACAGTCGTCAACTATTCAACCTTACTAAACTGATCTAGATGATTTCCCGATACAGTCAACTATTCAACCTTACTAAACGGATCTAGATGGTTTCCCGATACAGTCAACTATTCAACCTTACTAAACTGATCTAGATGGTTTCCCAATACAGTCAACTATTCAACCTTACTAAACTGATCTAGATGGTTTCCCGATACAGTCGTCAACTATTCAACCTTACTAAACTGATCTAGATGATTTCCCAATACAGTCAACTATTCAACCTTACTAAACTGATCTAGATGGTTTCCCGATACAGTCAACTATTAAACCTTACTAAACTGATCTAGATGATTTCCCGATACAGTCGTCAACTATTCAACCTTACTAAACTGATCTAGATGGTTTCCCGATACAGTCAACTATTCAACCTTACTAAACTGATCTAGATGGTTTCTCGATACAGTCGTCAACTATTCAACCTTACTAAACTGATCTAGATGGTTTCCCGATACAGTCAACTATTCAACCTTACTAAACTGATCTAGATGGTTTCCCGATACAGTCGTCAACTATTCAACCTTACTAAACCGATCTAGATGGTTTCCCGATACAGTCAACTATTCAACCTCACTAAACTGATCTAGATGGTTTCCCGATACAGTCGTCAACTATTCAACCTTACTAAACTGATCTAGATGGTTTCCCGATACAGTCAACTATTCAACCTTACTAAACTGATCTAGATGGTTTCCCGATACAGTCAACTGTTCAACCTTACTAAACTGATCTAGATGGTTTCCCGATACAGTCAACTATTCAACCTTACTAAACTGATCTAGATGGTTTCCCGATACAGTCGTCAACTATTCAACCTTACTAAACCGATCTAGATGGTTTCCCGATACAGTCAACTATTCAACCTTACTAAACTGATCTAGATGGTTTCCCGATACAGTCAACTATTCAACCTTACTAAACCGATCTAGATGGTTTCCCGATACAGTCAACTATTCAACCTTACTAAACTGATCTAGATGGTTTCCCGATACAGTCAACTATTAAACCTTACTAAACTGATCTAGATGGTTTCCCGATACAGTCGACTGTTCAACCTTACTAAACTGATCTAGATGGTTTCCCAATACAGTCATCAACTATTTAACCTTACTAAACTGATCTAGATGGTTTCCCGATACAGTCGACTATTCAACCTTACTAAACTGATCTAGATGGTTTCCCGATACAGTCAACTATTCAACCTTACTAAACTGATCTAGATGGTTTCCCGATACAGTCAACTATTCAACCTTACTAAACTGATCTAGATGGTTTCCCGATACAGTCAACTATTCAACCATACTAAACTGATCTAGATGGTTTCCCGATACAGTCGTCAACTATTCAACCTTACTAAACCGATCTAGATGGTTTCCCGATACAGTCAACTATTCAACCTCACTAAACTGATCTAGATGGTTTCCCGATACAGTCAACTATTCAACTATACTAAACTGATCTAGATGGTTTCCCGATACAGTCAACTATTCAACCTTACTAAACTGATCTAGATGGTTTCCCGATACAGTCAACTATTAAACCTTACTAAACTGATCTAGATGGTTTCCCGATACAGTCGACTGTTCAACCTTACTAAACTGATCTAGATGGTTTCCCAATACAGTCATCAACTATTTAACCTTACTAAACTGATCTAGATGGTTTCCCGATACAGTCGACTATTCAACCTTACTAAACTGATCTAGATGGTTTCCCGATACAGTCAACTATTCAACCTTACTAAACTGATCTAGATGGTTTCCCGATACAGTCAACTATTCAACCTTACTAAACTGATCTAGATGGTTTCCCGATACAGTCAACTATTCAACCATACTAAACTGATCTAGATGGTTTCCCGATACAGTCAACTATTCAACCTTACTAAACTGATCTAGATGGTTTCCCGATACAGTCAACTATTCAACCTTACTAAACTGATCTAGATGGTTTCCCGATACAGTCAACTATTCAACCTCACTAAACTGATCTAGATGGTTTCCCGATACAGTCAACTATTCAACCTTACTAAACTGATCTAGATGGTTTCCCGATACAGTCGACTGTTCAACCTCACTAAACTGATCTAGATGGTTTCCCGATACAGTCAACTATTCAACCTTACTAAACTGATCTAGATGGTTTCCCGATACAGTCAACTATTCAACCTCACTAAACTGATCTAGATGGTTTCCCGATACAGTCAACTATTCAACCATACTAAACTGATCTAGATGGTTTCCCGATACAGTCAACTATTCAACCTCACTAAACTGATCTAGATGGTTTCCCGATACAGTCAACTATTCAACCTTACTAAACTGATCTAGATGGTTTCCCGATACAGTCAACTATTCAACCTTACTAAACTGATCTAGATGGTTTCCCGATACAGTCAACTATTCAACCTCACTAAACTGATCTAGATGGTTTCCCGATACAGTCAACTATTCAACCTTACTAAACTGATCTAGATGGTTTCCCGATACAGTCAACTATTCAACCTTACTAAACTGATCTAGATGATTTCCCAATACAGTCAACTATTCAACCTTACTAAACTGATCTAGATGGTTTCCCGATACAGTCAACTATTAAACCTTACTAAACTGATCTAGATGATTTCCCGATACAGTCGTCAACTATTCAACCTTACTAAACTGATCTAGATGGTTTCCCGTTACAGTCGTCAACTATTCAACCTTACTAAACTGATCTAGATGGTTTCCCGATACAGTCGTCAACTATTCAACCTTACTAAACTGATCTAGATGGTTTCCCGATACAGTCGTCAACTATTCAACCTTACTAAACTGATCTAGATGGTTTCCCGATACAGTCGTCAACTATTCAACCTTACTAAACTGATCTAGATGATTTCCCGATACAGTCAACTATTCAACCTTACTAAACGGATCTAGATGGTTTCCCGATACAGTCAACTATTCAACCTTACTAAACTGATCTAGATGGTTTCCCAATACAGTCAACTATTCAACCTTACTAAACTGATCTAGATGGTTTCCCGATACAGTCGTCAACTATTCAACCTTACTAAACTGATCTAGATGATTTCCCAATACAGTCAACTATTCAACCTTACTAAACTGATCTAGATGGTTTCCCGATACAGTCAACTATTAAACCTTACTAAACTGATCTAGATGATTTCCCGATACAGTCGTCAACTATTCAACCTTACTAAACTGATCTAGATGGTTTCCCGATACAGTCAACTATTCAACCTTACTAAACTGATCTAGATGGTTTCTCGATACAGTCGTCAACTATTCAACCTTACTAAACTGATCTAGATGGTTTCCCGATACAGTCAACTATTCAACCTTACTAAACTGATCTAGATGGTTTCCCGATACAGTCGTCAACTATTCAACCTTACTAAACCGATCTAGATGGTTTCCCGATACAGTCAACTATTCAACCTCACTAAACTGATCTAGATGGTTTCCCGATACAGTCGTCAACTATTCAACCTTACTAAACTGATCTAGATGGTTTCCCGATACAGTCAACTATTCAACCTTACTAAACTGATCTAGATGGTTTCCCGATACAGTCAACTGTTCAACCTTACTAAACTGATCTAGATGGTTTCCCGATACAGTCAACTATTCAACCTTACTAAACTGATCTAGATGGTTTCCCGATACAGTCGTCAACTATTCAACCTTACTAAACCGATCTAGATGGTTTCCCGATACAGTCAACTATTCAATCTTACTAAACTGATCTAGATGGTTTCCCGATACAGTCAACTATTCAACCTTACTAAACTGATCTAGATGGTTTCCCGATACAGTCAACTATTCAACCTTACTAAACTGATCTAGATGGTTTCCCGATACAGTCAACTATTAAACCTTACTAAACTGATCTAGATGGTTTCTCGATACAGTCGACTGTTCAACCTTACTAAACTGATCTAGATGGTTTCCCAATACAGTCATCAACTATTTAACCTTACTAAACTGATCTAGATGGTTTCCCGATACAGTCGACTATTCAACCTTACTAAACTGATCTAGATGGTTTCCCGATACAGTCAACTATTCAACCTTACTAAACTGATCTAGATGGTTTCCCGATACAGTCAACTATTCAACCTTACTAAACTGATCTAGATGGTTTCCCGATACAGTCAACTATTCAACCATACTAAACTGATCTAGATGGTTTCCCGATACAGTCGTCAACTATTCAACCTTACTAAACCGATCTAGATGGTTTCCCGATACAGTCAACTATTCAACCTCACTAAACTGATCTAGATGGTTTCCCGATACAGTCAACTATTCAACTATACTAAACTGATCTAGATGGTTTCCCGATACAGTCAACTATTCAACCTTACTAAACTGATCTAGATGGTTTCCCGATACAGTCAACTATTAAACCTTACTAAACTGATCTAGATGGTTTCCCGATACAGTCGACTGTTCAACCTTACTAAACTGATCTAGATGGTTTCCCAATACAGTCATCAACTATTTAACCTTACTAAACTGATCTAGATGGTTTCCCGATACAGTCGACTATTCAACCTTACTAAACTGATCTAGATGGTTTCCCGATACAGTCAACTATTCAACCTTACTAAACTGATCTAGATGGTTTCCCGATACAGTCGACTGTTCAACCTTACTAAACTGATCTAGATGGTTTCCCGATACAGTCGACTGTTCAACCTTACTAAACTGATCTAGATGGTTTCCCAATACAGTCATCAACTATTTAACCTTACTAAACTGATCTAGATGGTTTCCCGATACAGTCGACTATTCAACCTTACTAAACTGATCTAGATGGTTTCCCGATACAGTCAACTATTCAACCTTACTAAACTGATCTAGATGGTTTCCCGATACAGTCAACTATTCAACCTTACTAAACTGATCTAGATGGTTTCCCGATACAGTCAACTATTCAACCTTACTAAACTGATCTAGATGGTTTCCCGATACAGTCGACTATTCAACCTTACTAAACTGATCTAGATGGTTTCCCGATACAGTCAACTATTCAACCTTACTAAACTGATCTAGATGGTTTCCCGATACAGTCAACTATTCAACCTCACTAAACTGATCTAGATGGTTTCCCGATACAGTCAACTATTCAACCTTACTAAACTGATCTAGATGGTTTCCCGATACAGTCGACTGTTCAACCTCACTAAACTGATCTAGATGGTTTCCCGATACAGTCAACTATTCAACCTTACTAAACTGATCTAGATGGTTTCCCGATACAGTCAACTATTCAACCTCACTAAACTGATCTAGATGGTTTCCCGATACAGTCAACTATTCAACCATACTAAACTGATCTAGATGGTTTCCCGATACAGTCAACTATTCAACCTCACTAAACTGATCTAGATGGTTTCCCGATACAGTCAACTATTCAACCTTACTAAACTGATCTAGATGGTTTCCCGATACAGTCAACTATTCAACCTCACTAAACTGATCTAGATGGTTTCCCGATACAGTCAACTATTCAACCTTACTAAACTGATCTAGATGGTTTCCCGATACAGTCAACTATTCAAGCTCACTAAACTGATCTAGATGGTTTCCCGATACAGTCAACTGTTCAACCTTACTAAACTGATCTAGATGGTTTCCCGATACAGTCAACTATTCAACCTTACTAAACTGATCTAGATGGTTTCCCGATACAGTCAACTATTCAACCTCACTAAACTGATCTAGATGGTTTCCCGATACAGTCAACTATTCAACCTTACTAAACTGATCTAGATGGTTTCCCGATACAGTCGACTGTTCAACCTCACTAAACTGATCTAGATGGTTTCCCGATACAGTCAACTATTCAACCTTACTAAACTGATCTAGATGGTTTCCCGATACAGTCAACTATTCAACCTCACTAAACTGATCTAGATGGTTTCCCGATACAGTCAACTATTCAACCATACTAAACTGATCTAGATGGTTTCCCGATACAGTCAACTATTCAACCTCACTAAACTGATCTAGATGGTTTCCCGATACAGTCAACTATTCAACCTTACTAAACTGATCTAGATGGTTTCCCGATACAGTCAACTATTCAACCTCACTAAACTGATCTAGATGGTTTCCCGATACAGTCAACTATTCAACCTTACTAAACTGATCTAGATGGTTTCCCGATACAGTCAACTATTCAAGCTCACTAAACTGATCTAGATGGTTTCCCGATACAGTCAACTGTTCAACCTTACTAAACTGATCTAGATGGTTTCCCGATACAGTCAACTATTCAACCTTACTAAACTGATCTAGATGGTTTCCCGATACAGTCGACTGTTCAACCTTACTAAACTGATCTAGATGGTTTCCCAATACAGTCATCAACTATTTAACCTTACTAAACTGATCTAGATGGTTTCCCGATACAGTCGACTATTCAACCTTACTAAACTGATCTAGATGGTTTCCCGATACAGTCAACTATTCAACCTTACTAAACTGATCTAGATGGTTTCCCGATACAGTCAACTATTCAACCTTACTAAACTGATCTAGATGGTTTCCCGATACAGTCAACTATTCAACCTTACTAAACTGATCTAGATGGTTTCCCGATACAGTCAACTATTCAACCTTACTAAACTGATCTAGATGGTTTCCCGATACAGTCAACTATTCAACCTCACTAAACTGATCTAGATGGTTTCCCGATACAGTCAACTATTCAACCTTACTAAACTGATCTAGATGGTTTCCCGATACAGTCAACTATTCAACCTTACTAAACTGATCTAGATGGTTTCCCGATACAGTCAACTATTCAACCTTACTAAACTGATCTAGATGGTTTCTCGATACAGTCAACTATTCAACCTTACTAAACTGATCTAGATGGTTTCCCGATACAGTCAACTATTAAACCTTACTAAACCGATCTGGTTAACACTGTTCTAATCACTGCGATAGGATATACTTGTTTACCACCAGTACAGTTTGTTTACTTGTGAAATATTAAAAGGAAGAACTTACCACACGTGGTTATTGTAATCAATACTTGGTAGTTTCACAGATTCAACCGAATTTGTTGTATATTTCATTATTTTGTCTTCGATTTCCACAAAAAGCAGGAGTCTAAACAGTGTGTCGATATGCCAACATATGTAAATAGAGTGTTTAGTGTAAATAGACAGACACGGTGTGGGGCTGTATACTTTATCGTCCACACCCTTCATGAGACTGTTCAATGAACACGTCTCAGTAAGTGCTTACCATTCAGACTATTTCAGGAGAGAACCCTTATTGTTTGTCTGTTGAACAAAAGACCGTAGACCCATCATGGCTGGAGATTACTGAAGCGCAGAATAACACAACTTGCCAGTTTCTAAATACGACTTTCGTTCTGTAGAAGTAGAGGGAACATTTATACGATGACCACAAATTAGACGGAGTGACCTATAAACAATTATAAAATTAGATATGGTAAAACCCAAACATGTATTTTGGGATATAAAATACTCGTTTACAGTGCAACGTCCCATGTCACTTAATGGCCCTTGAAACGGGTCCTTTTTTCAGAACGCTTTTGTGACTATTTATGTTAAAGTGTAAAAGATATATTTGGTATAGACAAATTTATTACAAAGCTATGGCAAATTGACTTATGAAGTGGATGCATTCTCTTGTTGAAATGACCCCAAAAAGAACCCCCCCCCCCCGCCCGCCCCCCTCCCATGTTACCTAGTAATCTGGAGCTTAGAAAAACGTAACATCATGAATTTTGCAAAATGCAGTCTCTTCTTTTGATCGCCATAAAACCCATTCTCTGATAACCTTATCCAATGGAACAGAAAATTCCGGGTAGACGAATGACCAACGTAGTCAAGTATCAAACTATTGACCTGCATAAAGCCGGACTTCTCAAGGAGATTGCTAAAGGAATCGGATGTCGTCACTGAACAATAGGCCATTTGGTCCGAAAACATCAACAAACAAACAACTTTAATAATGCCGGCCTGCAGAGCATGCATTACTACGGAGGCTTATTGGTGCCATAGGTGAAATATTGACTTTCCCAGTGTTTTCCGTCTTTAACAGTCTTTAACAAGCGAAAACTTGGTTTTGAGACGAGAGATTCTGTATGTCGAAGAAAATCAAGCGTGTATCATAAGAATCAAACCTTTAGGTAAAACGATTTGAAGAGAAAGTCGAAAAAAGCATGCAAACGGTCAAATCACAAGGGAAACATTTCCACTGCGGTTGAAATTCAAATTAATTCTAGACATCATGTGATTTATCCCCACAGTTGAACATTTCCACCGAGGTTGAAACGTTTTCACCGTGGTGGAAATGATTACACCGTGGAAAAAAGTTTTCTCTGCGGTGAGAACGTTTTCTTCGCCGTGGAAAGGTTCCCACCGCGGTGGATAGGTTTTCCCCGCGGTGGAAATCTTTACATCGCGGACAAAAGTTTTCTCCGAGGTGGAAACCTTTTCTCTGCGGTGAGAGCCTTTTCTCCGCGGTGGAAATGTTTCCCTTGTGATTTGACCGTTTACACGCGTTTTTCGACTTTCTCTGCAAATCGTTTTACTGAAAGGTGTGATTCTTATGATACACACTTGATTTTCGTAGACATACAGAATCTCTCGTCTCTAAACCAAGTTTCCGCGTGTGCTTAATGATGTTAAATAAGCCGGAAAAACACTTGAAATGTCAAAATTCCACCTATGGCAGTAATAGGCCTCCGTAGGCCTACATGACAGAGGGTATCAAGGCGTCATCCATATGCTCCCGGTTCTCATCCTGAAGCGTTCCTTGTTCCGTCATCATCTGTTCAGCTGTCAAACAGATAGAAATCGTCACAATGGAGCGCCATAAACTCACAGACAATCACACACGACTGTCTGGAATGATGCAGATATAGACAGGGATGGAACTTGAGATCTTGAAGAACTGGTCCGATGGGAGCAGAGAAGGTGACTGTCCAGAAGCTATGATTCAAGTGTTTGTGGAAGGCCCATCTACATGTCAGGAGTATAGGCTATATAGTTGCCTTATATTAATGCCCAAGCCTCAGACAGTCCAAAACAAACCATAGACGCTTCTCCGAGGTGTGCCTGTTGCCTTATACAATCGAAGTTGGCTGCCTCTGGACCCTGGCCCGATGAGCTTCTATGGTCCCTCAGTCCGACACAGACCTTCCATCGATGCAGCCCGCGGAATCACACTCAGACCAATTAAAAATAAATACATTTTTTAATTTACGGTGGGAAAACGCGAAATTTACGAAAGACAGTGGGGACAACCATTCGCAAAAAAACGCGATTTTGCAGTCTTTCCCAAGGTTGATGTTTTTTCTTGGTTGTTGTTGTCAATATTAAACAGTAATATAGCAGAACTCGATTTAAAATAGATACAAAGAAAAAAGCAATTTATAATCACGTAATAGGGAAGCTGGGTCACACAAATAAATCAAAACGCGAAAATAAAACACACAAAAAACAAACTAAGGAGTCTTCTAACAGTTTAATAAAAGCAGTAAAATTACACATGGGCTTTTGAATAAAAGGATGCATTGTAAGGACATTTCCATTTATATTGTCTAATTACCTCGAAATAAATCCAGAAATGGTATTTGAATCCAGCACTGTTTGGTATACTTCTTGTTTCACATCCGTTTGAATTGATTTCAACAAAGGATGGTCAATTCAATGGCTAGTCATTGATTTATCTAAAATAAGTATGATACTTCAAAATCGCTGTCTGGCAGGAGACCGTATCTTTAGTATAAACTATAGAATAGAATACAAAGTAAAGAAGACAGCTTGATTTAGACAGGGCTAAAAGTAACAAAATACCCGTTCGACAAGAATATAACATAGAATGCATTAGAGATACACAGTTTCGGACTGTTCAAACAGAACTGTTTACGGCTTCACAAAGAATATTCAACAATAAACGCTACACATTAGGAGACCCAGCAATCGGTTGTTGTACAATGCACCTTCGAGTTCTCTCCCCTTGGCATGTACGGCCAAATGTCGCCATTAGTCCGCTAGTCCACTCGGCTCTTTATAGATCTCTGTCTCTCTCATCTGAAATTAACATGAAACGATGTCATTGATGAAAACGATCATAGTTCAATCCGAAAATTGTCTAAACTGTATTTGAATCTTTCTACACAACACCGTATTATGCAGATGCGCGATTGTTTACTCTAACTTCTGCACAATTTAGGCCTAACTGTGTTATGTTGAAGTTCCCGTGCCTGTCACTAATTAATTACCTCCGTGATCTGTCCACTCAGTCGTATTCTTGCGAAATCTCATTTAGACCTGACAAGAGCCAGAACAATCTTAACCCCACCCTAGTATAAAAGTCCAGATGTCACTTCTAAGGCCTAAAGTCACCATTTTTATCAGAAAATCCCCTTTAACGGGGTTGGTGAGTTCAGCTAACTGATCATGTGACTTTCAATCATTCGACAAAACAACAACATCATGAAATTCAACTTGTCGCTTGCCCGCATTTAAGCGCCTTTTTATTCATCTCCTACCGATCTCCTCCTTCTCAAAGACAGATCTGTTACGGCGTATACAAGCCATAGTGTAGGAATGCTAGTTTGAAGCACTTGACGTAAATATTTATTAGGAATTGAGAAAAAATTCATGAAAGCGAAAGCCAATTTCCTCAATAAGTCCCGGTTTGGCAAGATGGCGACGCTCCGTGTCGAGTCAATTCCCTTGGACTGACCACTATTTCAAGGTTTAACATCGGATATATAGCTATAACCATACCCCAAGTCCATTATATAGAGAGGAGTAAATTATCGTGCAAATGCCAGCAAACGCCTATTGTTTCCCTATCAACCTTGTGTCAACCTTTTCTTTTGAATCCCACAATCCTATGACACAGCAAGTAAGAAATTTCGCTTAACTAAAATTTGGTTTCCGTATGCATTTCTAGAGATTTCTCATCCTTAAACAAAAATAACTTAAAGCTCACCGTCTTCGCCAAGAACGATAACTCTGGCTTCTGCTTTTGCCTTCCCTTCGCTGTTTGTGGCAAAACAGGTGTAGTCCCCTTCATGTCTTTTCTCAATATTCATGATTTGAATCCAGCCAGAGACTCGGTACTTCTCGGGACCACCACGTGTGTAAATGTTCACAAAAGGATCATCCTCTGTTAAACATAAAGATAAATTCATGGAATCTTGATGATAAAATGAGAGCACCGAAGCTAACATGATGCGTTAGATTCAACCGTAACAAATGTTTTTTTACAATCTAATTCGGCTGTTCAACAAGGAAAAAAACAAATACAAAAAAAACATACACACAAACAATAGTCAAAAACGTTCTGCCGCTCCAGAGTATTCGGGGGGACATAGAATATGTAGTTGTAAATAAAATCCAATACCTGGTAGACGAATAGCTTTGTCATTCGAGCGGGTGAAGACCCAGTCGATGGCTGGAATAGGATAGCCCTCCGCCTCACAGGACAGGTCCACGTTAACACCCGTGTGATTCTTCTGATGACTTGGACCACTCACAATCCTAGGGGCTAGATTAAACAATCAGAAAATCTCAGTTCAGGACAGAAACAACTTCATATCACTCAAATAAATGGCTGGCATATGATTATATCTCCTGCACATATCGCTACTGTTGCCATGTAGTTTGGGTTGGCAATTATAAATGCAGTAGAATACAATGCATGTATCAACATTACATGATAGTTTTTAATAATAATTTCATAATAATATAAAAGCTTAATTATGAATGAGGTTTATAGGCCACTCAAGGTATAAATAACTCATTTGGAACCGAAAAAAGCTTTTCCTTCTAAATCATTTTATTGGATAAATAACTGGGGAAAAGTTCGTGTTGCAGTGTTTAGCATTAAGTTGGCTCTAACATTTTGACAAATGTAATTTCTTGGTGTGAAGAGTCTCACAAAATGCAGCGATCATCTAGTCCCACAAACGAATTCCATGCCCTTTAAACTTTTACATTGTGTACGATTATAAACACTGAAAATATGGTCTTGGCAGTATAAATGAGTCACCGCTAAAATATTTATTTGACGGAAATAGAGCACTCTAAAATGGAGTACAAAGACTATATACACCATTGTTTTGACTTTTGAGAAACTTGTAGTCATGCTGTTTAACATCTTCAGATTTTTATAAACTTTCCTCAATTGTAACAGTTGTTAAATCAAAGTATTTTATGGCATGTGAGTCCTGGAGAAAATATAACACTCAACATATCATCGGTCAAAAACCGCCTCGGAATTTCATCAAATTTGGCAGATCGTCCATAATTTATTGACATGATATCTCTAAAAACGTGTTTCTAGTCATCAGGGATTCCAGAATTATGCAACTTTCAAGAAAAACTGACATAAAAAATCATGGGCAGTTATCTTTTTTTCTAACTTTTAGAACAGATGTGGTTCCCAGGTTCAATAGGAAAAAATAAGAAAAAATAAAAGACTGGGCCCCCCATTTCATAATTTCAGGTTTGGGTCATAATTGACCAAATTATGAAATGGTGGGGGCCAATCCCTTTTTGTTACAAAACAGTCGCCCAGCGTTTTTTCATTCAGTAATTTGAGTTAATTAGTTTTCGGAGTTGCATTTCTTTTGCTTCATCTATAGCTTCTGAATATTTTTGGTACCACAAGGTGGGTGTACGAGAGAACGTGTCGCATCCATCAAGTCTCATGTCTATTATTAGATCTGATGTCAATATTATCACGTTCTTAAGAATAAATAATGATCAGCAGACTCCTCTCGGTAGTACAGATCTCCACTAATGGCGTTACATTGTTGCAGTGGCCTGAGCTGCCAAAATTCAGAATTGTTTTCATAATTTTTGATCGTCCTGAGAGGTTGAGCGTATCGAAGTAATTTAAAGGTCCAGTTGCCGCCGTAGAATGTTGCACATTTGTTAAGAAAACCAATTCACACGAGCTTACTACAGCTTAAGCCACTACAAGTTAGGTTAGGTTTAGAATGTAGAAATGGGAGTGAAAAACAAACGAAGAATCGAAGCTCGATTACAGCAACAACGATCAGTGTCTGTTAACAAGTGTTGGATTACCCTCAGTTCAGACCGTTTATCTGTGGTTAAGGTTTACACTCAAACAATTTTCGGCAGTCTTTTCGAGTTGCTCGTCAGTACGTAAATTTATACTATGCCGTTAGATCCCTCACACGACTCAAACATTAGGGCGCTTATGCGCATGTTCAGGTTTGGGGTTTGTTTACATTAAGAGTACCTAAATCTAATTTTCAATTCCAAATTAAAAATACTAATGATGCCAAAACCTTCAATTTATGGTACAATAGAAAGTTCCTTACTTCGTATGTTTGGGAAAAATACCGAAAACCGCGCACTGTGTAAACTGTGCGCACTGTGTTTTTGTGTAAACAGTGTTCTGGATTTTCGTGGAGAGTGTACCTTTGGAAAACTAAAATACCCACGTTGAGATAAAAAAAATGCCCATAAAACCCGAAAATGCGTGTTATTAACGTACAAAATTCAAATAACCCGGAAGTAAGAATACATTTTCTAGTCTTTGTTATTTATAAAAATTGCATTAACGTACACATGTAAGATTGATATATATATAGGAAGAAAGCTCCTATTTCGTACTTCTTGAAAAATATCACGAACAATTGGCATTAAATACAAAGAAAAGGTTACAAACATTACATAAAATATTTATTTCGGTAATTGTACTTCAAAAAATTGATCTGATTTATTCATAAATACTTAAGTCATGAAAATAAATGGCGATGAAAGTGATATAATATTAAATATTACAATAGGAAGTTGTGGTTTTGGTTATTACTATATTACACAATGTGTGACAAATGGGAAGGAAAGGTCACAGAAGTACTTCTTACAGTTTAATTTGAATGGCATTTCCTTTATTACCACTAGTGCCATATAAGTACCTACCCAGCATTTGTAACCTCCACCCGAAATGCCAGTGTATGTAATCTGCATAGCACGTTTAAGCTAGATTGCTCATATACAGTATTAAGATAAACAAATCCCTCCTCACGGCTAACCCGAAGGTATTAGGCTGGTGGCCGAAGCTTCAATTCGTTCAGTCCGTAGCCGATCTCAAGAATATACGTTCCGATAGTTTTAAAACAGTAATGATTAACTAAAGAATATATAAAAAAAGTTCGTCCATGCAGAACCCCGGCGTTTATAAGATATCTTCAACTGAATATCGATTTATGTTTCTGACATATCTTTAACCTTTGTGACCTATTTTACCGTTTCTGGCGGTATAATTTTTGAACAAGCCAATCAGATCGCTGAATTTTTCTATTTCCGATATAAACAATAGTTTGTAAACACACAGAATGACAGCAAGCTGGTAGAGCGATCGGATAGAAAATCAAGTACTTATTCCTGTATAGTACACACGCAAGGCAGGGAAAATGAAATTGAATTGCCTTTTACTAGAACTAGATGGAGCGATAGAATGGGTGATAGAATCAAAAGATGTGCGATAGAATGGGCACATTCAGTGAGAAAAACGACACATTTAACAAAGGGTACGATGAAATCTCTGTCAACAAATATTGGGTATCATCCATCCTGTTATAAGCATTTCACCAAAAAAAAAACGAATGCAGGCTGCCAAAAAAATTGACAAATTTCTGAGTGGATTTTCTCTCGATCGCCGTATGTGCAAGAGTTGCCAAGTACTCGGCGAAAGTCGGCTGGGGTTTCCTCTGGGCAATGAGCCCGGTCCCACCCCCTCACTAATACTGGCAACGCCGCCATATAAGTGAAATAGTCTTGAGTGCGGCGTAACACATCAATCAATCGGTAGTGCTGCCAATGCAATACATTATGCAAAAAAAGATTACACTTCACCACAAAATAGTTAGAGATAAAGTTCAAGTCGAGACCAAAGACGGGGGTTTGTATTTTCTATTATAGCAATTTTCTGTGTAGGCCTATACTGTAGTGTAGTATGGTGCCCTAGTTTAAATTATAGAGTTTAACTTTGGAGGGAGGGGGGGGGGGGGTATTAAATATTTGTTAATACCCCCTATGTGTAATACAATAATTCGATTTAGTGTGACACTTCATGTGCGAGGTAAACTCGATCACTCAGGGGGCCTATGATCAGGGGGCTATGCACGATGTAAGTGGGATGGTCACCAGGAAGCAGCGAAAGGTCAGGGTTTCCTGGAGGGGGGAGGGGTATAGATTAAGCCTGGTTTCTCTGAGTGTCCCCCCCAATAATCCTGACAACACCATCATACATGCGACACCAAATTTGTTGACAATTACTTCTTGGTTGGCCTCAAGTGGAACGGTAGCCAGAAACCAACAGAAGTAACCTTGGGGTGTCACCTGGCATTGAGTTTCTTCTGGTAATAATATATAAACAAAAGAAACTTGAATACGCTATTAAACAACCAATCAAAAAGTATATTCCTTACAGCGCAAATGGTTTCTATGGGTTACTGGGTGTGGGAGGAGATCTTAAAAAGATTTTATAGACCCCCCGCCCCCCACTTACTACCGAAAACTCTTGCCGAAGCTTGCATTAAATTTTAAATACATTATTGTATCTGTAATTTAAACTATATGTTATATGGCCCAGATGTCTGATTCTAAAATTACATTATTACTATATATATATTAGAGAGTTTGTTACGTGAAAAATCGGATGAAAACATAGTGTTAAAATGTATAGTGATAATAGATTGCATAAACTTGTTGATCTTCATACAAATCAGTTTATTTGGACTTTTCTCTCATGTGCGACAGGTGAAGGCAAATAGCGTCAGCTTAATAAAACCCTTAATAAAAACGCTTAAAGTGGCATGAGCTGCCAAAATGTTGATATTTTGACGTTAAAACAGAATGTTGAAATTATTGGCTATTTTTCTCAAGACGTATAATTCAGAAGATTTTTGGTGCTTCTAGTCTCGAATATGTACGGAAAAATATTGTTTATTGTCCCGGTTATTTAAATTTTGTTTTCTTTTCGAACGCGTTTTCGGCTCGTACCGGTCACATACTGTATGGATTCTCCTCATTCCAAGGCCAATCATTTAGTTTTTCAAAGGCCTTTTTCGATGGCCTTCAAAGCCTCTTACTGTCGCGACGATCAGAAATTATGAAAAAAGTATGAATTTTGGCAGCTCATGCCACTTTAATAAAAAAAATCCACAGGCATACGGAGAGCTCTCCCGTTACCCTTCTATATAATATGTATTAGATAGAGGGGTAAGGGGAGAGCACTCCGTGTGCCTATGGCCACAATATATGCGGGAAAGTGTTCCTTTTACATGGCTTTTTTGCGAAAACGCCGGGGTTTGGAATGGACGAACTTTTTTTTGGGCTAAAGTATGTCCTAAGGAATATAAAAAAAACATACAAAAAGTATATTCCCGAGATCGGCTACGGAACCCTATTTATAGCGACTTTTCAAGTTACAGCCACCGGCCTATATAGACTTAAGTACACACATCCAGCGAATCTTTAATTGAGATAAGTTCATAGATTATAGGTCAAAAGTCCCTGTAAGTTCCGTATTTGGGTTGGTCAGTTGTTTTCTTTTAGACGTCTAATATGATATCCAATGTAGAAATGTCAAGCTTTGTTACTACGATATATTATGGTTATTATATTCCTATAAATGAATAACTCTAATGCTTCTCAATTATGAGTCTTAAAATCGTATAATTAATTCCCATTAATTCCCAACTAATACTGAGTATCCAGTAGTTCCACTGATTAGTTTAACGTAGTACACAAGTAGTGTTATTCCGAAAAACGAAAACTTCATATTGACTCAATATTTCGACTTTTATTCAGTCATCATCTGAGTATGGTATATATCAATTATAGGCTCTGTTATTTTCCTCCGTGATAATACTGGGTTTATACTGCAGCCATCTTCCCATTGAGACCCAGGCAGAGCTAAATATAAACGGCAGTCTTTAGGCGCATGCTCTAAAGTGGCCATCTTGAAAATATTAAAAGGAACTTAAACTGTTAACAGAGTTGAAGAAAAGTAATCAAACTTAACATACATTCATATGAAATATCCCCCCTTCTAAAATTTGTTATACCGAATGAAAACCAATGCATCCAAAGCCTACAGAGGGAAATAATTCCGAAAATAAGAACGTTTGTATGTCTATTGTTGCATCAACTGCTTAAAAGTAAGGAAACAAAATGGCCCCTTTGTAGGCATGAAAAATGTATCTGAGTAGATTTTCATAAGCATTGGGGATTGAAAAAGGGTTCTATGAATAGAATTGACCATTAGAATAAAAATATATATTAAATTTACTTTAAGTTTGGCACTTGGGAATTCTGTAATAGATAGAGCACATCAGGCTTATAGAAGTTTATGATACAATGTAGTCCACCAACAATTGTGTTATATACACATGCACTCCGCAAGAATAACAACATTGTATTACCACCAATTATATTATATACACATGCACTCAGCAAGAATAACAACATTGTATTTACCTGATTTGCATGGTCCTTTAGCGGCCACCTTTAAATCTTCCTGGTCTTTTAAAACAACTGTTTCCCTAAGATTGCAGAGATTTCGGTAGGTCTTCCCATCAGTACCACACAATGTCTCCGAGTACTTACAGAAACATGTAGCCTCTCCGGGGACATCAGTCCTGTCGCGACATTCCAAATTTTCCCCACATTGACCATAGAGATATGTAGAAGTGTCGAGATCACAGAGTTCGCCCTCAGCCAGACCACACTCCTTACAGCAGTTACATTGATCAGGAACCAAACCTGCTACACAGTTTACAGGTTCAGAACAGGAATTTGGATCGCAGGTCGGGCAGCCATCAGCCCATGCCATACACGTCACACTCAACAATACCAAAACAACTTCTGTCAACTTCATCTTTAACAAAGACCTCAAATCCTGCTCTGGATTTGATGGAGAAACTTTTGTGAGTTAACTTGCTGTAGCCTAGTTCCTCTCCGCACTCTCTGACTGGCCGATTACAGGGTGGAGAGGGTCTGACGTGGCAGCCTGCTGTAACCCTATCCTTTAGTACAAGTCATGAGAAAGAGGCTGAGAAAAGTTGGCGGAAGGAATTAAGACCAGATGCCAGGAAACTGGCCCATTGAGAGAGAGAAGACGGTGATTGTTTCCAACACAGATGGCTATTTCCGCCCCTCATCGTATCTAATTCACTGACAACTGTATACGATGGACATTCGAATGACACCTTTGTGCAATTAAATATGCTTTAATCATGTAAATTCCGCTCCTTGCTTCTTCCTGTATTGATATCATTATGAATGTACGTATGACGGGATGTATGTAGGGTGAAACTGGGCAGTGGAGAGCACAAGTACAATACATTCTACCATGGAGTGGTTTTACTACAGTCAAAACCCATAGGGCAACTCGTACATTATTGTACAATCCATCTTATCTGGAAGCGATCTATGACGCAACACAATACTTGTTGTTAAATCTGGGTAATGTACCTAATGTACCTATAATATTGGACACACACAGGTGAGATGAGATGTCAAGACAAAGAACCTGGAAAAATTGAAGGATTAACGGTGTAATAAGAAAAGGTTATAACCCATACCAACCGAGTTTCGTCAATACAAATCGTGTAGCATTAGAGTGTCACGAGCAGAAGTGGGTTATCTGTAATGCAGATTATCCGTCACGAGCAGAAATGGGTTATCTGTAATCCAGATTATCCGTCATGAGCAGAAATGGGTTATCTGTAATCCAGATTATCCACTATGTGCAGAAATGAGTTATCTGTAATCCAGATTATCCACTATGAGCAGAAATGGGTTATCTGTAATCCAGATAATCCACCATGAGCAAAAATGGGTTATCTGTAATCCAGATTATCCACTATGAGCAGAAATGGGTTATCTGTAATTCAGATAATCCGTTATGAGCAGAAATGGGTTATCGATCTGTAATCCAGATTATCTACCATGAGCAGAAATGGATTATCTGTAATTCAGATTATCCACCATGAGCAAAAATGGGTTATCTGTAATCCCGATTTTTCTGCAACCGGGCATACCCGTATATTTATGAGCTGCCGTATGCCAATATTGTATACCAATCTAAAATTAGAAGTTACCCTAGTCCTTAAGTCCAGATTTAAGCTCTAGGGCTAATAGTCTCCATTGTTATCGGGAAAATCCATTGAAATGGGGTTGGAGAGTTCACCTAGCAGGTCAACTGATCATGTGACATTTAAGTATTTGAAAAACAACGACATCATGGAATTTTAGCAGGCGTTTGCTCGACTCTACCCGCTTTTCTGTTACTCTCTTACACCCGGCTAGAGCTATCGTTAGTTACATGGAACATTTTAAAGGGGCATGAGCTGCCAAAATGTTGATATTTTGACGTTGAAACAGAATGTTGAAATTATCGGCTATTTTTCCCAAGACGTATAATTCAGAAGCTTTTTAGTGCTTCTAGTCTCTAGAATGTACGATAAAGTATTGTTTTGAACTAACTTTGGCTTAGAATGAATGAATGGTTGTCCCGGTTATTTAAATTTTGTTTACATTTCGAACACATTTTCGGTTCGTACAGGCCACATACTGTATGGATTTTCCTCATTCCAACGCTAATCATTTAGTTTTTCGATGAACTTCAAAGCCTCTTACTGTCGTGACGATCAGAAATTGTGAAAAAAATGTGAATTTCGGCAGCTCATGCCACTTTAAACATTAGCAACTCAGGATGTCAGGATTTTTATATTCCTTATTATATTTATTTATTTTCCTTATTATAACTTTTAGAACCTATGCGGTCCCCATGCAGGTTCAACAGAAAGAAAACTAGAGTTTAAGAAACTCACGATACGCCCAAAAATCTAAATTCATTGAAGCACACTATCTTGATATTCAATATAAAAGATGCTTAAAACCGAATTCCATCTGGAAGAATCTGTTGGTCACCCATAAAAGACTGGATCAAGGGGCCGCCTTGGCCCTGGAAGCTGAAATTCTCTAGATTGCCAGAGAAGCGTTGTGAGCGCTGTTCTGAAAATAAATTTGCCCATGATTTTCAGATTTTGTATTTCTTAATTTTTAAAAAATGACGAAAAATTGCTATGTTTCAAAATTATGCAATCCAGAATGCAACTTTCAAGAAAGAATGACAGCAAACCTCATTGGCAGTTATTTTTTCGTAAGGTCAATGCCATTGCCGATTAGTCATTTTCAAGCCAACTGACATCTGGGATATACAGGTCATGTGGATTGAAAACAGTACCTTGTTACATGGGGAAATGTTCAAGCTCAGTCAAATTATTCAGGTTAATGTTACCATTCCGAGTATTAGATTTTTGTTACTCTCTCAAATAGTATTTTTAACGCTTATTTGTTTACTGCACAGTTGGCTTTGTGACTATAGTTTTAGAGCTGATCGGCCCCTGCTGCGCCGTTACTTTAGTATCGACCTAGATTTGAGCCAGATTATGTCTAAATGTTTCTCAATTGCTCTTGGAATGTAAGGTTTGTATAGTTCAATGGTGAGATTGTTCTAGAAATTCTTAAGGTCTATTCAAAGGGCACACTATTTCTGTTTAGTCAGTCAGTTCTCAGCTGTGTTAAACATATGCTATTGGTCAGTTTTAGGAATACTGTATTATTTTGGATGCGATTTCTCTCTTATTTTCGTGAAATTAAGTCATTTTAACATATGTTTTCTCCCCCCCCCCCCCCCCCCCCTTTGTATAATATTTGCCTGTAAATATGTTACTCTATTCTTTTAAATAAATCAAAATTAGTACAAAAAATCTGCTGCTCGTTTGTTACTTTTTCGTTCAATTATGTGTCTGATAACAATACAAATTTTAAATTTGAATCATATTTCAAATTAACTGCATGAGTAAGAGTGGCGAAATTCAGATTTTTCTCATGTATTCATATTTTTTCCCGTTTGCAGTACCTTGAGAAACTAAAAGATCGACAAAAATATTGGTAATGCCACTAGACCTACAAACCGAACACGTATTGTAATAATGCACCAATTTCAACTGGTCGTGGTTGGTGAGTGCATTGAAAGGTCTTTGCTGCTTACCATATATAATGGAGACAAGTATCAACTTAAACTATTAATTTGTACTTCTTTGTAAAGAAATACGTATAACTACAATTAGCTTATCTTGTTAGCTTATCTCTCTATATTAGGAAACTCATGCCGCTTTAAAAATACTTCACAATAAAAAATCCCACAAATGTACATGTAATACGTATGAGACAAACGATAGCAGTTTTCTCTATAGAAGGCTTTCTGTTGTAATACAAAATGGCGTTACATACGGTGTCGTATTTCTCTTTGCTTAGTTGAAACTATATTTGAACTGTATTCTAAATAGTTAACAAAAGAATTATCCCAATATGTAAATTAAACATCACAAAGCAATGTTTCCATTTCTGTATTATAGTAGATAACTGACAAAGTACGTGCAAAAGAAGTTCTGGTCAAAACGAGTGTTTGACTATTGGCAATCTACTCCTTTGTGTTGTAACCACGGCTCAGAGTGATCGGCTGTGTGGGCAATTGGTGGCTTTCGTAGAATGTAACCAGTGTAGATATATTCTGAAACTGTTTTTTCTTGTCAAGACTTCTTTGCCCCTCCTTAAAAAAAGAGAAAGGAAAAACACAGTAAGACAACCCCACCCTTACATGTACTTGGGGGAAAAGTACAAAAAAGGAAAATTAAGGATCTATTTGTACAAGAACTGGAATATTTCATTGATTGATATTTACGCCCATTATTTCGCTTATATAGCGGCGATACTAGGTTTAGTAGATAAAGCCCCGACGAGTGCCTGAGTACTTTTCCACATACGGCGCTGGAGTGACAAGTCTCCTGAGAAACGATTCAATTTGTATTTGGTCTGAGTGGGATTCGATCCAGTGCTGCATTGGTGGAAGGCCTGTGTCGGATAGAGACGTGTGGAGATGAAGACGGGTTACTGTTAGTAGGTGTGGGTGCTTGGTCATTGAAGACGGGCCATTAGCAAGTGTTTTAGTCACTTCCTACAAAATTAGCTACTTATATATTCCAATAAATCTCTCCAAAATTTTGTTTAAAGTGGCATGAGCTGCCGAAATTCACACTTTTTTCATAATTTCTAATCGTCACGACAGTAAGAGGCTTTGAAGACCATCGAAAAACTAAATGATTGGCGTTGGAATGAGGAAAATCCATACAGTATGTGCCCTGTACGAACCGAAAACGTGTTCGAAAAGTAGCAAAATTTAAATAACCGGGACGACCATTCATTCATTCTAAGTCAAAGTTAGTTCAAAACAATACTTTATCGTATATTTTTGAGACTAGAAGTACTAAAAAGCTCCTAAATTATACGTCTTGAGATAAATAGCCGATAATTTCAACATTCTGTGTTTACGTCAAAATATCAACATTTTGGCAGCTCATGCCCCTTTAATGAAGAATAACAGCGTTTCCATATTTATGATTGAAATAGGTCGGCTTTTATGTACTGTAAAAATCCTACACGACAACAAAATATTTTCCTACCATATTGTAAATCTGATACTCTTTGACACCGTCGGGGGTTCGAACAGCCAATACCTGATAAGAAAAGTAACCAATGAAATATTTAAAAAATGACCAAGAGTACAGAAAGTAAATGTTGAAATAAAGCTTACCCAGACAGGCCAATACATCTTTCAATTTTAAAAAATTCTTCTCATTTTCTTATGAAACAGATAAAACTGAACAATTACCTTCAGATCAGGGGACTTGCGTGAATTTCTTACGAGGAAAGTACCGACTGTACGAGAATCTAACATTCTGAAATGAAATGCTTACTGATTACAAAGCTGGTATAAAGGAACAAAATCTATAAGTGCTCGTCATCGACGAAAGCACGGTAACCCTGTAAGACGACTATGAGCATAACTTTGTACTGTAACAGTCCTTATGGATAAATGTGCAAATAAATGTCTTTTTCACTAACAAGTTGGCAAGCTGAATGTTAATATTACATAACGCATCCAAATATCATAGCATCACTGAGCAGTTGAAAACTGACTGACCAAAATATAAACAAAGCGCCTTTAAATAGATTCTCAGAAATTCCAGAACTACCGAGCATTAAAGTAAATTTACATAGCTAGAGAATTTTGGCATATTTAAGCAACAAAAACACAAAATACTTACAAAAACGATCAAATAAGAATATAGGACGAGGGAAAAGTCCAGATAAGTCAATAAAAAAGCAGTGAAATACTGAATATTATGGGCATTTAAAACTAGACGTACTGATCGCCACAGTAAAGTACAAGAATGTCGGCATTTTGACGCCACCTCTCCGATTTATCTGATATGTCTTCAGATGGTGTCTTTATGGAAACAAATGAAATGCCATAACTGGTGTGCATGGAAGCAAAGTTCTTTACGAGATCTCTATGTGGGTTTTATTTATTTCCTTTTAAGTTTCGGCCTGAGGCGACAAGTGTTTGATAGTAACAGTTTCAAGAGAATTTTATTTAAACGCAGTGGTTGAATCTGGGCGTATTTTTATATTATATGGTTTAAGTACTACAGTAAATCGTTTCCATGATGCGTCAAACCTGAATGGTCCAAACTGGGATATGTTAGTCCCAGGTCCAAACAAGTTCCAGTGGCAATAATATTTTACTCGACCATTCGGGCGGACATTAACTGCATGATGCATTACTAGAATAACGCCTGGCAATGACTAGTCCGGTTTCTGGCTCAAAAATGACTATTTGTTATATTGACAGTCGTATCCAAAATACAACTGTCAGTATTAAAAAATAGTTATTAAGGAGTGAGAAAGCCGGACTAGGTAATGACTGATCTGTGATAGGTTGCGCCACCTGGCTTTATTGGTCACGAGATCTGATCTTACTCACCACTTGTACAAGGCACTAAATAGGAATAATTGTGCTTGGTAACAAACAACTGTTTGCAATGATTGTGGAATATTAAGTAGTTTATCACATAGATTAAAAAAAATGTACTCACGTAGCTGCCGCGTTCCTGTCATCGTTGTTAAACAGGAATTCCTTTTCCTTAACCTGAAATGAAATGGAATGATTTATTTATGCACTAGACGTGTTGTGTATGTACGATAATAAATAAAACAAAGACAATGTTAATAATATTGAAATATAAAAGTAAATGAGTGTTTTTCTGACGGAATAAAGTGATAGGACTTGTGCTCTCCTTGGATATTAATGTAATGCATACAATGTTTTAATAATGTGGGTAAAAACATAGTAATGTCAGTCACACAAGTCCACCATAGATGATCTCTATAGAACATATGTAAGGATTACAACACAACACGTGACACAGCCACGCAAGACCTTCAAAACTCGCCATAAATCATATGCAAGGAGCATGCAAGCATTGAAGAAGAGAATAATAGCACAGTAACATAAGCCCCTATAAAACTCGCCATAAATCATACAGTTGAGCAAATGAGAGTCCGTTACCTGTTGTGGTTTTGGTGGGGTGTTTGTGGGGGGCGGCAAGGTTTTCACTAATACTGTAGACTTTTGAGGAGGGGGGACCTTTGTAGGTAAGGTCTTTGATTTATCAGAATCCTGCAACGTTATACAAGGTTTTTCCTTTTTCTTTTCTTCTTTTGGAATACCTGAAGTAAAAAAAATGTCCAATTAAAGATACAAACTCATGTCAAAACTTACGAATGTTGTTCCTAATTTCTTCTTTCTGTGGAAATTACAGAAAACGGGATTTACTTCAGTAAAATAAACAGTTTTCTGTATTTTCGTTGCAAGTGTTTATTTAAGTGCAATGATACAGTGTAAATATGAGGTGGATGTGTACCTGGTAGAGCTCGTCCCTGCGTCACTTTATCCATGTCTTCTGGATCGATCTCATGATAATTGTCGCTGTCATCCGAATCATACTCACTACTCTCATCACTATCTGCCGGAGTAGGTAGCGGTGGTCTGACTCTGTCTTCTTTAAAACAAAACGCATTCAAATAGTGGTATAGGCTGACATATTCGAATATTGTTTCCTAAAATAAAAGCTAATGGAGTTTAAAGTCCTGATGTGAAGCTTTGCATCTATACACAAAGAACAAAGTTAAGCATCCTCCTGGAAAGTCTGCAACGACCGATAAAATCATTGGTGTAGCGAAATTGTTGGCAAACTGATGTCGCAGAAACGATTTTGATCATAAAGGGCAACATTCTGGCGATAAGAATTCACCATCAATGGCAATAAGCTATACAATTTATTCAGGATATCGTTAGCCAAATCAAAAGTATATTCTAACAACAACAAAAAAGATGCTTGTAAGTATGAAACTTCAGAGTGCATCTGGCTTCACAGGGCGAACATGTTGAAGAAAAAAATGTCACACATCCCTAGAGCAGAAGGTCAATAGCGCGTATAGCCTCCATTAGCTTCCAGCCTGCGTCCCACCCCTCCGGTGATAACATCACCCCTCCGGTGAGACGTCGGATCTGTTGAAGGGTAACTGCCGCCAATACCGATGTAATGCGGCTTCTAATTCCTGCAGATTTTTTACAGGAGGCTCTGGGGCTTGAATGTTTCTGCCCATCCTATCCCTAATGTGCTCTAAAGGATTCAAATCCACCCAGTTACCCCTTCAACAGATCCGACGTCTCAGACACCGGTTGGAATCTAATGCAGGCTAAGTTATGAGAAAGTTATTGGTGTCAATAACAAGACAACTGATGAGCCAGACATTTCGTTAAACCAGATACGCAATATGATTACAGCGGTTAGGAAGACTTTTTCCAACTCGCTCACTTTGTAGAGATCCAGTCATGTACTAAAATAACTGGCGGGTGAATTTTCTAACCTGAACCTATATAACTCTTCCAAGATGGATAGAGTTATGGTCATACCAAAAATATTCCAATCAAAAGTATCAATGGACAAAATTCACTGGATCGAAGATACAGCAAAGTGTTTGTATACCAATTGGCTTCAGACACTTGATTTAAAATAAATTTGGGACGGGGCATGCGCCACTCAACTTTCGGCTAAGGAAGAAACCTTGTTACTCTTAGTAATGAGGCACTCGCTGCTGATAATATATCCCTACTCATAGAAGATTTTCCATTGCGCCTTGTCCTAAATCATTATCCGATAGGTAATGTTTGAATCCAAAAACTTTCCCTTTCCAAACGTTTAGAGTGTTTGGTATCTGCAGCGGAAGTGATAAAAGGGATTTTCTCAATAGGCATGATTTCAAAATGGTCCTTGTCCGAATGACCAAGAGCATTGAAATGTTGTGCCACGGGCACATCATGTTTAAGCCTAATACTAGATAAATGGTTGGCTGATCTTTGTCGTAGAGAATTCTGAGTTTCTTCGACGTATTGCTTGCGGCATTTTTGCACGTGATAACATACACGATATTAGAGGAGTCGCAATTAAGATTCTCTGCCATTTGATATTTGTCGCGAGATGGTTCTCCGAAAAAGGTACCACGATCTGGTACATATATATCGAGTTTGCATCGCGTCTTAAGGCATTTCATTGATGTACCTGAGAGAAATGTTAGGCGGTAATGGTACACTCGTGAAGGGGAGGCAAGCGTATCGGGGGCTGAAGGGGGAAACGTGATATGTCTTAATGTGTTAGATTTGACCCTTCGGAGTAATCTAATAGAAAACCTCTAGACAGAAGAGCTTTAAAAAGAACAAAAGAAACCTGGTTAAAAATCTAAAGAACTAGAGTTTCTATAGAATCTAAAAATCTGAGACTTAATGACTCCCTTGAAAGTGTGAGGAGGATGGTATGACCCAGCATGTAGCAGATGATGCGTGTCAGTAGGTTTGAAGAATACTTTGTAATCTAGATACCTAGTAGTATGATATGTATGACCCTTGTAAATAGTTACATCCAAAATATCCACAGAAGTGTGATCAATAGTAGGCTGTAACTTAATGTTTGAGTCGTGAGAATTAAGAGTATCAATGAAAATATGAAGGTCTTTCAACGTATGCTAAATGCCAAATGATAAAAATGTCATCCAGATACCGAAGGTAAATAAAAGGTTGTTTGTGACATTTGTAAAGAATATCACTCTCCCACTCAGCCATAAAAATAGAGGCAAAGTTAGGACTAAAACGTTTCCACATATCACACCCTTTGATTTGCTGAAAGATCTCCCCATTGAATCCAAAATCGTTGCCTTTTAAGCTAAGTTCCAGTAATTCTAAAATGTCTTTATCCGGACGACTGTGGTCAGGATATCTTTGGAATGCTGATTTTATGGATTTAAGACCTAAATCTATGTCAATGTTTGTATACATAGACTCCACATCCAGAGTAACCAAAATCACATCTTGTGGGATGGATTTCTCAGACAATTTGGCCAAAAAAGTATCCGTATTTTTGATAAAGCTAGGATGCCGATTCGCTATAGGTTTTAGATAGTAATCAATTAGCTCTGATATTCTATAACTTTCACTGCCAGAATCTGAGATAATAGGACACATATAGTGTATGAATGAGCACATGAGTTAAAATCTACGCCAGTGGACCTTAACGTCAGTGAAGATGTTTGTTGGTGAAAAAACGGGTAATTGTTGGAGTTGAACATCTTGGATGGGAAACCTTCTATGGTGCAAACCTGACTGTGTTGGAGAAAAACCTTCGCTGTTTAATACAAATCTCTCAGTTTCCCGACGCATTAGACAACATTAAACGATTGAGATGCGCCTATATCGCGACCTACCTCAATTATCACTATTGAGTGAAGCAGAAATGGTTTGAAAACTTACATATCATTAAATTCAAATTTCTCATCTTTAATAGACGGTTTAACATAGCTAACATCTATCAGTATTCAGTACGCATAATCCAGGTGGTTTACACGAATCTTCATCATTTTGTTCAAAACAATTTAGGCCTAATGTGACCTCGCTGTTTACAGAAATGGCAAATATTTTTTTCTAAATTGCCTGTTATTTTGGAAAAATCTATTTTCATGTCCAGTATTGTCATCATTAGCACTATTGATAATCTTATCAGTATTGCCAGTATTGACACCATTACCAGAATTACCAGTATTGTCAGCATTACCAGTATTTTATGTTCTTGATAATTGATAATTGTAATTAGGGTTCAAAGAATTATGAGAACAAGATTGAAGGTCTCTAAATGAAAATTGTTTAACTGGCTTGCTGTCGAATACACGTTTTTGAGTGACAACGTAATCGTCAGCTGCAGTTTCGACAGACTGTAAATGAATTGAACTATATACGGGGAATTGCAACGTCTCATTGGCTGATTTGGATCTGGAACTAAAATATCACGTGACTTCGATTCCAATTATCTAGTTCCAATGACGTAATTTATCAACATCACAATAGCAGTATAATTACCACGCCAAAGTGCAAGACCGGACACAGTAACAGGCTTTTTACTACACGGTTTGGTATATGTATCTATCTGCGAATGATAGAAAATGGTGTGGGTATACAGTATATGTTCGATTAAATGGTAACGTGAAAAAATACAAATGAACACTGGTTGCCACTGGTCGTCATGGCAACTGTGAAGGCTTCCGGAAACGGCTTTAACAAATCCATCCCATGCTTTTATTTTGGCTATAGACTGGTACCAAGAAAATTCCCTCGAATCCCCGGTCTGATACTTCTGTCATAACGGCACGGCGTTGTTGTCAAAACTGGATGGTGAATAATTCTTCGGTAATGGTAAGATGACAGTGTTCAATTGCGTCACAACGCTCCATCTGCACTGGTTTCATCCGATATAGTTTCCACATATAGGTTGTTCCAGGACATATTAAATGGCTCTGCTTACTCGCTGCAGGGCCTTAAAATGTGTATGCAGATTGGAAAGCTAGTTTTCTAATTAAAGTCCTTACATTCTGGATTAGATTACATCAATATATGATTCACTTTAGAATAAAGAAATAAATGACGTCCTGGTGAGCTATGTGTATGTGTAGCTGAATAAAGGGTCGGTGGCGGAAATACCACTATTTGCAGGCTATAAGCCTCTCTCCCTCAAATAGTGGTATCTAGGCCTACCACTACAGACCCTTTATTCTGCAACACGCAGCTCATTTATTTCTGAAATATAAGTTGATAGTTATTATAAGTTGATAGTAGCTTGGCGGCATGGATTGGTCAGTGCGACTCACTTGATTCTGGTTGTGATTTCATGATAGGCTCTTCTAGAACTACGTAGTCCTCTTCGTCAATCGGATCTCTGTCAAACAAAGGGAAGTTTGTCAAATCAGTGCGTATCTAAACTTGACAATTCTCATGAAATGAATGGTGGATGGCTTTTTAAAACACTACTATTTTGATAAATTCCAGACCGCGCAAACAATACATTCGTATTGTGTTGACAATCATTTGTCAAGAGTTTATTGAACGTTGAACCTAAGCCGACAGAGTTTCTCAATCTATAGCATTGAAACGTTGGATTTCGAGTGAAAGGGTTGTATTTGACGAATGGCTACTTACATGGAATCTATATTAACAATATTGTAAGTACATGTAGTTCTTAGATGTGTGCACATCATGGGGTAAAGTCACTATTAATCCAAAATCGTTCCTATATTCGCTCGAGACTTGACTATGTATGCGAATCCTTTAATTCAGCGTCAAATAGCCCAAAAGCTATATAAACTGTATTCCGTCCAATGCGAAGAACTGCGCTTATGTACTGGTGGAACCAAATCATCCTTGAAGGTAGTGAGCATATTATATTCCATACGTTTAATCTTTTATGACAAACTGAGAATTCCTGGAATACACGTTTTTCGCCTTGATAGTATATTTAATTCCTCTTTAAGAAAACAGAAAAAATACCATATTGTCTCATGCTGTGAAATTCATCGAACCCCTCTCCCCGTCTGAAATAACAGAGTTACATGTGCAATAAACTTACGTTGCCAATGGTTTATTGTGCGCCTTCATCATTTCACGTTTGAAGTTGTTCATCCATTTCTAGAGGAAAATAAAACCATACATTTTTAGTGGTTGATAACTCTCATATGATCCGTTTGCATTGAAGGCTTGTCACCATATTATAGAATTTTTAAAGCCAGTAACGTAAAACTTTAAAATCGTTCTAGAACGTTTTCCTTCCACATGGACACTCTTTCCATCAACTTATTTCTGAAAACTTTGACCTTGCATCTAGAAATTTACTGTTTATAAATTGAAAGACCATTTTAAGTAGGTTTAAAGTAAAAAGAACTTTCCTAAAACTGACCGTCATTTCTTTGAGACAAGTGCAGGCGAAATAATGGGTCTTGGTCTCCTCCCCCAGTGGCTCTAGTTTGAAGGAATATGGTACATTGATCGGTAAATCGGCTATAGCCCTCTTCACTCTGCAATAATAAACAAACTCGATGAAATAGTCTTCAGACAAAGTTTTAAAAATCGTCATATGCGCTATAAAGTGAGTCGTGAAAACGGTTAGTGGAAACTGTATCAATATCAAACAAGTAAAAAAGGTGTATGTACATTGTTCACGCCTCTGGTTAGACATTGTTACTTTACTCATGTCATATTGGTGTCCATTAAGAACATTTGTTTTCTATTTGTGGAAATCTCAAGAGTTTAGAAGCTGATTATAATTTATTTGAAGTGAAACAATTTTGAAAAGATGGAAGATTGAAATTTCATTTTGATATCATCAACACGACATATTGGACAGTTTTTGTGTTATTCCATGCTGATATATTTGTCCACCTGCATGGCAGATATATCGAGTGACATTATAAATGTTTTCAATCTGAGAGGTCCAATGTTATAAGGCGGGGCCTCGGAGGCTCAGTAGGCCTCACATCGATGGGTCAATGTTGTTTTTTTTTAATTTTGAGTGTGATTTTCACAGGATCGCCCTATGTGGATGAGTTGTCCAGTGCTCAGCTATTCGAACGGAGCTGGTTTCCTCTGGGCAAAGGGTTCGGTTTCTCCCCACACTATACCTGGCAATTCTACCATATAAGTGAAATAATCTTGAGTGCGGCGTAAAACACCAAAACAATCAATCTGGGCAAAGAGTTCGGTTTCTCCACACACTATACCTGACAATTCTGCCATATAAGTGAAATAAACTTGAGTGAGGTGTAAAACATCAATCAATCAATCAACCAATGCCAACGAGACTGACATGAACTACATCTTATTGTAGCGCTCGTCATCGTAACCGTCACATTGTACAGGAAAATAACTCTCCACGCCCGCTGACATTTGACCTTTCCGATCAGAACAATATATATCGGCCATGTTGATGGAAAACAATTCTACATTTTTAATAAGCTTCCAAATTTGCGACGAATGAAACGGAAAACTCCTTCGCACAAGACGACAGTGTTCTTCTAACTATCGCATTGTTATAGAGAATGATGTAGACATCAAAAGGTAGTTGGAGGATGTGTGATGTTGGTTTTTACCAATTAACTTACACGTTGTAATCTTTTAATGAAGATGAATGGCATGGTGTCATCGAGGTCTCATTATTATAAATATGCAGATTGCCTCCCTCTAAAACCACGAACTTATGGCGCCCTGTAAATAATAAAACATAGTATGTTTTAATGTGGGTTCAGCATATTTCAGATGTTTGGGGAATCCTGGGACTCAGGGAGGGGGGGGGGGGGTAACTGGAGTCCATTGTATCACCGAGTGTGCAGGTCGAATAACAGATGGAGCGGCCTTACTAGACCTATGATAATCATATACCATCCATTCAGGGGAGGGAAATGACCATGGGCGATGCATTTAGAGGGAGGGAAAAGATCATGGACCATACATGTAGTGTAAGGGAAACGATCATGGACCATGCATGCAGTGTGAGGGAAATGGCCATGGACCATACATGTAGTGTAAGGGAAACGATCATGGACCATACATGTAGTGGCGGGGGGGGGGGGGGGGTCATGGACCATACATGCAGTGGGAAGGAAACGATCATGGACCATACATGCAGTGGGAGGGAAACGATAATGGACCATGCATGTAGTGTAAGGGAAACGATCATGGACCATACATGCAGTGGGAGGGAAACGATCATGGACCATACATGTAGTGTAAGGGAAACGATCATGGACCATGCATACAGTTTGAGGGAAACGATCATGGACCATGCATGTAGTGTAAGGGAAACGATCATGGACCATACATGTAGTGTAAGGGAAACGATCATGGACCATGCATACAGTGTGAGGGAAACGATCATGGACCATACATGTAGTGTAAGGGAAACGATCATGGACCATGCATACAGTGTGAGGGAAACGATCATGGACCATACATGTAGTGTAAGGGAAACGATCATGGACCATGCATACAGTGTAAGGGAAACGATCATGGACCATACATTCAGTGGGAGTGGGAGGGAAACGATCATGGACCATACATGTAGTGTAAGGGAAACGAAAATGGACCATGCATGCAGTGGGAGGGAAACGATCATGGACCATACATGTAGTGTAAGGGAAACGATCATGGACCATGCATACAGTGGGAGGGAATCGATCATGACCCATTCATGTAGTGTAAGGGAAACGATCATGGACCATACATGTAGTGTAAAGGAAACGATCATGGACCATGCATACAGTGAGAGGGAAACGATCATGGACCATGCATACAGTGTGAGGGAAACGATCATGGACCATGCATACAGTGTGAGGGAAACGATCATGGACCATGCATGCAGTGTGAGGGAAACGATCATGGACCATACATGTAGTGTAAGGGAAACGATCATGGACCATGCATGCAGTGTGAGGGAAACGATCATGGACCATACATGTAGTGTGAGGGAAACGATCATGGACCATGCATACAGTGTGAGGGAAACGATCATGGACCATGCATGCAGTGGGAGGGAACTTGTCATGGACCATGCATACAGTGTAAGGGAAACGATCATGGACCATACATGTAGTGTAAGGGAAACGATCATGGACCATGCATACAGTGGGAGGGAAACGATCATGACCCATTCATGTAGTGTAAGGGAAACGATTATGGACCATGCATACAGTGTGAGGGAAACGATCATGGACCATACATGCAGTGGGAAGGAAATGGTCATGGACCATACATGCAGTGGGAAGGAAATGGTCATGGACCATACATGTAGTGGGAAGGAAATGGTCATGGACCATACATGCAGTGGGAAGGAAATGGTCATGGACCATACATGTAGTGGGAAGGAAATGGTCATGGACCATACATGCAGTGGGAAGGAAACGATCATGGACCATACATGTAGTGGGAAGGAAATGGTCATGGACCATACATGTGGTGGGAAGGAAACGATCATGGACCATACATGTAGTGGGAAGGAAATGGTCATGGACCATACATGCAGTGGGAAGGAAATGGTCATGGGCCATACATGTAGTGGGAAGGAAATGGTCATGGACCATACATGTAGTGGGAAGGAAACGATCATGGACCATACATGCAGTGGGAAGGAAATGGTCATGGACCATACATGCAGTGGGAAGGAAACGATCATGGACCATGCATGCAGTGGGCGGGAAACGATCATGGACCATGAATGCAGTGGGAAGGAAACGATCATGGACCATACATGCAGTGGGGGGAAACGATCATGACCCATACATGTAGTGGGGGGGAAACGATCATTAACCATTCTAACAGAGTGAGGGAAACGATCATGGACCATGCATGCAGTGGGAGTGGGAGGAAAACGATCATGGGCCATGCATGCAGTGGGAGGGAAACGATCATGGACCATACGTGCAGTGGGAGGGAAATGGTCATTTGCCATACATGCAGTGGGGGGAAACGATCATGACCCATACATGCAGTGGGGGGGGGGGGGGGGGGGGGGAACGATCATTGACCATTCTAACAGAGTGAGGAAAACGAGCATGGAGCATGCATGCAGTGGGAGTGGGAGGAAAACGATCATGGACCATACATGCAGTGGGAGGGAAACGATCATGTGCCATACGTGCAGTGGGAGGGAAATGGTCATTTGCCATACATGCAGTGGGGGGAAACGATCATGACCCATACATGCAGTGGGGGGGGGGGGACGATCATTGACCATTCTAACAGAGTGAGGGAAACGATCATGGAGCACGCATGCAGTGGGAGTGGGAGGAAAACGATCATGGACCATACATGCAGTGGGAAGGAAATGGTCATGGACCATACATGTAGTGGGAGGGAAATGGTCATGGACCATACATGTAGTGGGAGTGGGAGGAAAACGATCATGGAGCATGCATGCAGTGGGAGTGGGAGGAAAACGATCATGGACCATACATGCAGTGGGAGGAAAACGATCATGGACCATACATGCAGTGGGAGTGGGAGGAAAACGATCATGGACCATACATGCAGTGAGAGTGGGAGGGAAACGAGCATGGAGCATGCATGCAGTGGGAGGGAAATGGTCATTGACCATACATGTAGTGGGAGGAAAACGATCATGGACCATACATGCAGTGGGAGTGGGAGGAAAACGAGCATGGACCATACATGCAGTGGGAGGGAAACGATCATGTGCCATGCATGCAGTGGGGGGAGGGGAATGATCATGGACCATGCATGCAGTGGGAGGGAAACGATCATGGACCATGCATGCAGTGGGAGGGAAACGATCATGGACCATGCATGCAGTGGGAGGGAAACGATCATGGACCATGCATGCAGTGGGAGGGAAACGATCATGTGCCATGCATGCAGTGTGAGGGAAACGATCATGACCCATTCATGTAGTGTAAGGGAAACGATCATGGACCATACATGCAGTGGGGGGAGGGGAATGATCATGGACCATGCATGCAGTGGGAGGGAAACGATCATGTGCCATGCATGCAGTGTGAGGGAAACGATCATGGACCATACATGCAGTGGGGGGAGGGGAATGATCATGGACCATACATGCAGTGGGAGGGAAACGATCATGGACCATGCATGCAGTGGGAGGAAAACGATCATGGACCATACATGCAGTGGGAGTGGGAGGAAAACGATCATGGACCATACATGCAGTGGGAGGAAAACGATCATGGACCATACATGCAGTGGGAGGGAAACGATCATGGACCATACATGCAGTGGGAGGAAAACGATCATGGACCATATATTCAGTGGGATGGAAACGATCATGGACCATACATGCAGTGGGAGGAAAACGATCATGGACCATACATGCAGTGGGAGGAAAACGATCATGGACCATACATGCAGTGGGAGGAAAACGATCATGGACCATACATGCAGTGGGAGTGGGAGGAAAACGATCATGGACCATACATGCAGTGGGAGGAAAACGATCATGGACCATACATGCAGTGGGAGGGAAACGATCATGGACCATGCATGCAGTGGGAGGGAAACGATCATGGACCATGCATGCAGTGGGAGGGAAACGATCATGTGCCATGCATGCAGTGTGAGGGAAACGATCATGGACCACACATGCAGTGGGGGGAGGGGAATGATCATGGACCATACATGCAGTGGGAGGGAAAAGATCATGGACCATGCATGCGGTGGGAGGAAAACGATCATGAACCATACATGCAGTGGGAGTGGGAGGAAAACGATCATGGACCATACATGCAGTGGGAGGAAAACGATCATGGACCATACATGCAGTGGTAGGGAAACGATCATGGATCATACATGTAGTGGGAGGGAAACGATCATGGACCATACATGCAGTGGGAGGAAAACGATCATGGACCATACATGCAGTGGGAGGAAAACGATCATGGACCATACATGCAGTGGGAGGGAAACGATCATGGACCATACATGTAGTGGGAGGAAAACGATCATGGACCACGCATGCAGTGGGATGGGGGGAATGATCATGGGCCACGCATGCAGTGGGAGGGAAATGCTCATGGACCATGCATGCAGTGGGCGGGAAATGCTCATGGACCACGCATGCAGTGGGCGGGAAATGCTCATGGACCACGCATGCAGTGGGATGGGGGGAATGATCATGGGCCACGCATGCAGTGGGAGGGAAATGCTCATGGACCATGCATGCAGTGGGAGGGGGAATGATGGACCATGGGGGGGGATGATCATGATGATCATGGGCCATAAATGCAGTGGGAGGGGGGAATGATCATGGACCATACATGCAGTGGGAGGGGGGTGATCATGGACCATACATGCAGTGGGAGGGGGGAATGATCATGGACCATACATGCAGTGGGAGGGGGGGGTGATCATGGACCATACATGCAGTGGAAAGGGGGGGGGGGGTGATCATGGACCATACATGCAGTGGGAGGGGGGGTGATCATGGACCATACATGCAGTGGGAGGGGGGGGGGGTGGTCATGGACCATACATGCAGTGGAAAGGGGGGGGGGTGATCATGGACCATACATGCAGTGTGAGGGGGGGGTGATCATGGACCATACATGCAGTGGGAGGGGGGTGATCATGGACCATACATGCAGTGGGAGGGGGGGGTGATCATGGACCATACATGCAGTGGAAAGGGGGGGGTGATCATGGACCATACATGCAGTGGGAGGGGGGGTGATCATGGACCATACATGCAGTGGAAGGGGGGGTGATCATGGGCCATACATGCAGTGGGGGGGTGGGTGATCATGGGCCATAAATGCAGTGGGAGGGGGGAATGATCATGGACCATACATGCAGTGGGAGGGGGGTGATCATGGACCATACATGCAGTGGGAGGGGGGGTGATCATGGACCATACATGCAGTGGGGGGGTGATCATGGACCATACATGCAGTGGGGGGGGGGTGATCATGGACCATTTTCGCCCTCACGACTTTCGCCCTCAAACTACATGTATTAGGTGTATTTTTCTAAGATTTATAAGTTTCTTAAAAAAAGATGTAAAGTGCACTTACATTTCAATCCAACTTTATTCAACAATTCTGGAGAAATTCTTTCTAATTTACCTTGTCGACGTAACCAGCCGGAAATTGTGCCGGATAACTCCAAAAGGTTATGTGCACCTGAAAAGTGGAGAAGATATATTTGTAGGAAGATGTGAAATAAAGAAATACATCACTATCTTGTTCTCATGGGATACCCGGGACCCGCATATTGGAAAGGTGGGGATATATAGGCCTAAGCAGATTAAATGTTAAAAAAGCTTCAATGGAGACCAGAAATTTCCAGAAAAAAAAGAAAATTTTAAACAGCATGCATGGTGAGATATTAGTAATTCGTGGTGATGCGCTTAATATCCAACGTGTTTGATAATCTTGTTGATTCGTACAACTTTCCTCTCGTGTGCGGTGAAAGTGAACCCGCAGCTTACAGCTTTATGCAGCGTCATGACGTCACTGGACTGGAATTTGGTTCAACAGATAGCTCTCATCTTAGAGAGCCACAGTTCAATGGTTTCATATTACCGGGCCTAATTAAATATACAGGTAGATATTACTGGGAGTGTTGGTGCGAGCAGTAAGCCGAAGGAATGGCAAGAGACAAGAATGACATGCAGACATAAAGCTTCCACAAGGAATTGCCAACATAATGTAAACATGCATTGTTCTAGTACTATTATCGGTGGGAGGGGATGGAATGAGTGTATGCTGACGATTTTATTATTCCATTAACAGATTTGAGACAGACACGATGCCTTAAAGAAGCCTGGATTACACAAAGTGAAGAGAATTTATTATGAAGTTATGAACAGCTACGTAAAGGGCGAGCAAATAGACAGAAACCTGAGACCGGAATACTTTCCCGAAAAACTCTTGACTCAACAAATCGGCGAAAAGTTCAGATAATATTTCAAAATATACTTACCATTACAAATTTTATTTTTACAAAATTTAAAGCAAGGTGATTATAGATTGCGCTTTCTGATTTTTTTGTAACAATTATTAAAAAGTATAAACCTACGCAGAAACTATATACGGAGGCCTATTAATGTCCTTTTTTTTAAATTTGGTATTTCCAGTGTTTATTTGGCCGTTAACGGAATTTTACCACAGTGAGAGTTTGTTTTGAAAAGTTCTTCTCTGTATAGGCCTATCATAAATAAACAAGGGCGCATGATGACAATCATACCTTTCACTATATATACAATTTGCACAAAAATTCGAAAGTATAGACCTACTGTCAAATCAAGTTTCCACCAATGAGAAAAGGTTTCAACTTTAATTAAACTGAGATGAGCCGTCATTTGGTACAGATATCAAGTACGAAATAAGAACTTTCTTCATTTATGGATTTTGGATATGTACTTTAAAATAGTTTTTATAACCTCACTTATCTCCTTATTGTGCGCCTAAATGTAAGCCCTTTAGACATGCCTTTGTCTAGTCTTTATCTGATTGGCTGAGAGGTTACGATTACTGGCTTAGCATTGTTTGATTGGTCCTAACAGCTCTCAGAAGTCAACAGTTAAGGCAGGTTTTCTTATGGCATACAGCTACTGAAATAGCAACGTTTGAAGGCTGATTTTTCATAATCTCGATGTCCTGATTCAGGTTTGAAAGTTTTGTGAACAACTGAGGTTATATCTATTGCCTAAGCTTCAAAGAGCCTTCAATCTTGAAAATATAGAGTTTGACACTACATCCCGACTTCTAGTTCCAAAAGGTACTTCAAACGCTCAACTGACGATCGACAATTATGGGAAAAAATCCGCGCTCATGCCATTTTAAAGGTATCATTTTTTTTATGAAACACGCTTTCAAAACCAAGCCTCAACTAAAAACAATGGATATAATGGCTCAAATATATGTCCAACAGATAGTTTTAAAATATCACGTATCTTTGTCTGTAGACCTATCCGGGTGTAAAACCTTCATTTCAAATCTTACTATCGAGGATCATTAGAAACAGTAACTTATAATTTAAATGTTACGGACAAGTTATACACGATTAAATAGCTGGCAGTCTTCCTCCATTGTAAACAGTTGTTAGAACAAACTTCGGCTGACTTCGCTCGCCTCCTGTCGGCTGTGACGTGCACAAATAAGTAAATCCCCCGAGTGAGTTGTCGACTGAAGATTATTTGAGTCACCGTACACAGTTTTGTGATTCCGCCAAGGAAGTCAATCTAAAATTACAAGCCGCTCCAGTCATATAGTCCAGATGTCACTTCTAAGGTCTAAAGTCACCATTTTTATTGGAACAAGAGTCATCAGAGGATGACGTATCCCCCGACCCCACATAAGATTATGGAAGTGGAAACATACTAAGAACATACAAATGATCATTTCCATACAGGATATCAACATCATCACTTGATAACAACCATCTTCACCAAGTTTCAACAATATTCAATGCAATATGTAGTAGGAAATGCATTTAGAAACCCATATCAGGTGGAATCAAGAAAAAACAACATGCACAGCGTTCTGGAAGGTAACAATTTAGCAGGGTAATGATAAGGAGCATACAGTGCCCTGGAACACTGTATGTCATCAGAAACAAGCACCTATTGTTTATGTCTTCCTGTACAGTCGGAAAAGGGCAGTGACTCTGAAACTAATGAAACCAGCACATCCTCGCATGATATCCAACATGTCCACTAAGTTTCGAAGTTGAAAACCGTGGGAGGAGATGCGATGACAAGCACTTAATTGGCTATGTCTTCGTATACTATGTGAAAAGGACAGTAACTCTAAAAATAATGAAATCAGAGTAACCAAAATATAAGGTGCACATCCTCGCATGATATCCATGTCCACCAAGTTACTACAGTACCAATTCCCTTAACTCTGTACTTATATCGTTCTATGGGGAATATTTTCTTCACTGTTTGTGTTTTAGTGTTTCTTTCTTTCAATGGGATGAAATTAACATTGAGTGTGCCTAAAATTCCATCTATATGGATAATATATGTAGGACTTTAGATTTGAGAAGTTATTATATGTATATCTGCCTGTTGACTTTCTGGGTGAAATATGCTCACATGAGATAAAATCTAAACTCTGCCTCCCTGATGGTTTTATTTCTACATGTCAGAGGATACCTTGCTATTTAGATTGCAGCAATTCACCTGAATGCCTAGAGCACCTTTTTATAGATTGTCCTAAAGTCAAGCAAATCTGGCAAGATCTAGAAATTTGGTTAAAAACAAACATAAATTTCAATGATACTTTCTCAAAAGACAAACTTGTTTTGGGATGGGGAATAGACCAGCACATTCTTAACCACATAACGATACAAACCAAAAAATATATTTTTGACTCAAAAACAAAAACTGGCAACCTGGACATAAACACATTGATAACGAAAAAAGAAAAAATCAGTATGTTATAGAAAAATATATAATATATATATTGAATATCTATTTATTCAATTTAAAATGGGCATTATTTCATGAGACTTTTACGAATTAAAAATCCACAAGTATGAATGTAGATGAATGAGGTGTGATTGAGTAACTAAAGACGCATAAATTGTCCTGGAAAATCAAGTTAGCAAAGACCGGGTAGCACAAGATCATGTTACATTAGGTATATATATATTTGTATGTAACTGTATTATCAATGGGCAAAAAAAAAAACAAAAAAATTTGACACGAGGTTTGGTTATACCGGAAAAAAACATCGTGAAATTCAACTTGGCGTTTGCTAGCATATTGGTGACACCCAAGGAGCTTGCATGAGAGGCCAGTTCTCACTTTCTAAAAGACACTAACTAATTTAACTAAAACAGGTGATGTCAATGTGACGATTTACATCGACCCATAATGCCGACATTTAACTTTAAGAATCCTTTTTTATTTGAAAATTTAATTCCATAATAAATGTACATGGCATGTACATGCAAACTAGCATCCTTTCATGAAGCATACGGTATTATCCTTCCAAAGTCATCTACACGAGCAAACGGTGGGTTATTTTAATGTATTGTAGGGCCGTTGGGGTTGTAAAAAGTACCTTAACATCAACATCTATTATTCATATCAGCAAAAAGCTCTTATTTAGCAGGTCTGGATAAAAATGTCAAACAATTGGTTTATTCTGTTTCTATTTGTTTACCTGTAATTGACAGCTCATGATCGTAATAAGAAACTATCGTGGCACCGTGTCTCTGGTTCTATACCCTTGGATTGATGTAAATATATATAGTTTTCTTAATGCATTGAATTTTTTCGATGATTTAAATCTTGATTTTCTGACATGTTATATGATCAATTTTGGATAAATGCTAGGCGACACGGGTTGTTAATTTTTCCTATACTCACTGGTTGCAGAATTAGATGAACTCTTTCCTGACATCATGGCCACGGCTACATCATAACCACCACAATCGCCTTTTCACCGACACACTTGTGAAGGTTGCTGATAATAACCCTTTAAAACAACATACATGTATATATGGATTGTATTGTGGTTTTTTGTTACATTGTCACAGTTAATTTTGACTTAAACGAACAGATTGACCATATTGACATTCAGGCAATCCCGTTGGGGCTTTTGGCTAAAACCTAGAGCTATCTATACTGAGGGTTAAATTCTCAACAAGCTCGCAAGTTTTAATCGTGGGCCCCGACGATGACTGATGGCTGGCTGATCTAAATGGAAACACCCTGGTCCACATTTTCTGTTTCTTGCGATACATGTATAGCTCTAGCAACTCTCCCACATAAGACAAGCCGAGTGAAAACGTCACACAGATGTTTTTCTTTAAGTGACTATCGAACCTTGGATTTGATTGATTGTTTGGTGTTTTACGCCGCGCTCAAGATTATTTCACTTATATGGCGGCGTTGCCAGTTTTATTATGGGAGGAAACCGGGCTCTATGGCCGAAGAAACCCACGACCTTCCGGTGGTAACTGGCAACCATCTCACATAGGTCGTTCGAGTGAAAACCCAGTCAGAAAATTTTCCAATTTTTATTGGACTGAGTGGGATTCGAATCCGCCACCCATTGGTGGAAGGCTGTTCGGATTGAGCGTCCAACGCTTTATCTACTTTTTGTCCATACACATGCATAGGCGTTTATTCATTTATTGTCACGATTTCACAAGCTTATGTTGTCATTCGCGTGGATCGGGGATGCAACATTTGTAAGCTGTAATAGAGACATATTACCCGCCACGTGTATAGGCTGTATCATAACAGGTTACGTTATTTATCCTTCTACTAACATAATGTAAGTATATAGAATGGCATAGGTCCACAACAAAAGAGACAACGGGACAGTGTTACACGTTATTATACGCACATACACAAACCATGACGGAGACAGTATTAAGGATTACACACATTTACCAAATATGACAGAGACAATATTATACAATATTACTGAGATTCACATAACTTGACAAAGGCAATATTACAACACTTTTACGAATTGTTTTTCGTTTATGTTCAATCCAAGTTGGGGTTTTTCAAGCATATCTGTACCAGCCGATATGGAATGGTTGATTGATATTTTAAAGGGCACTCCAGACGATTTCTTTTGTATGTTGTTTTGTGAAGTTTTTTTTCAAAAACATTTTTCAGTAGTTATGGGTTGAGATAAAACTCAGACCCGTGAGTTCACCCATTGGGTGGATTTAATTTTTCTTCCGGGTTGAATGCACTGAATACTTTAGGCTATAAAATATCCAAGAACTAGGCCTACGGGCTGCTTATATAACCCCCTGTTACGTGTTAAAAAAATAACCTTCATCAATATACATTCCAAGGAAACCTACAAGAAATCTTGCCTAATTCCATATTGTGAAATCATTCATACCTTGTCTTTAGGAATAGGAGTACTTACCACGCCAGACGGGAGCTACCTCAGGCTTCGAACAACTAGGACATTCCGTTCCCCCGTATCCAGCAAAGAAAATCGGATTTTCGATCAAATATACCTAGTTTGAGTTCTTTTGAGATTATTGAAGACAAAGACAAAATTTCATCCGGCCCTGATTCAAGTCTTATTTTCGTTCCACTTCAAGCAGAGCTCAATACTTAACAATCGTATATTAACTTCTATGTTCATGACACACGAGTTATACAGGTGGACCTGTAACGATTGGCAGGGTTCCAGCAATATGACACCTAACATTGAATGGTCTAGTAATTACGCAAATATGTCGATAGATTTCTCGAAAAAAATCCCTATTTTCTTGACGTCTGAATAACTTACTAGGAAGTAGTGATTACGAATTAACCCCATATACTTAAAGGATTAACTTTACCGTCTAAATATTTGAACATATTACCGAAAGTCATTACATTTTACATAGACACAAAAAGGGTTTCTTTTTCGTCGGTGATTCTAAGAGTGCGCGAGAGTAAATTTAAAAGCCGGTAAATTATATTGAGGGGTGACTAAGCTTCACCGGTGTGGATCTGAGGGGAGGGTGCGCGTGTGTGCGTGCGTATGGGTGTGTGTGCGGGGGGGGGGGGGGGGGGGGGCATAGGCCCTATACTTGTACTGGGTACTTATGGGTAGAGAAACTTGCACTGGATACTTATGGGTGGAGAAACTTGCACTGGATAGTTATGGGTGGAGAAACTTGCACTGGATACTTATGGGTGGAGAAACTTGCACTGGATACTTATGGGTGGAGAAACTTGCACTGGATACTTATGGGTGGAGAAACTTGCACTGGATACTTATGGGTGGAGAAACTTGCACTGGATACTTATGGGTAGAGAAACTTGTACTGGATACTTATGGGTGGAGAAACTTGTACTGGATACTTATCGGCGGAGAAACTTGTACTGGATACTTGTGGGTGGAGAAACCTGTACTGGATACTTATGGGTGGAGAAACTTGCACTGGATCAATATCGATGGAAACACTTGTACTGGCTACTTATGGGTGGAGAAACTTGCACTGGATCAATATCGATGTAAACACTTGTACTGGATACTTATGGGTGTAGAAACTTGTACTGGATACTTATGGGTGGAGAAACTTGTACTGGATACTTATCGGCGGAGAAACTTGTACTGGATACTTATGGGTGGAGAAACTTGTACTGGATACTTATGGGTGGAGAAACTTGTACTGGATACTTATGGGTGGAGAAACTTGTACTAGATACTTATGGGTGGAGAAACTTGTACTGGATACTTATCGGCGGAGAAGCTTGTACTGGATACTTATGGGTGGAGAAACTTGTACTGGATACTTATGGGTGGAGAAACTTGTACTGGATACTTATGGGTGGAGAAACTTGCACTGGATCAATATCGGATGAGAAACTTGTACTGGATACTTATGGGTGGAGAAACTTGTACTGGATACTTATCGGCGGAGAAACTTGTACTGGATACTTATGGGTAGAGAAACTTGTACTGGATACTTATGGGTGGAGAAACTTGCACTGGATACTTATGGGTGGAGAAACTTGTACTGGATACTTATGGGTGGAGAAACTTGCACTGGATCAATACCGATGGAAACACTTGTACTGGCTACTTATGGGTCGAGAAACTTGCACTGGATCAATATCGATGGAAACACTTGTACTGGATACTTATGGGTGGAGAAACTTGTACTGGATACTAATGGGTGGAGATTCTTGTACTAGATACTTATGGGTGGAGAAACTTGTACTGGATACTTATGGGTGGAGAAACTTGTACTGAATACTTATGGGTGGAGAAACTTGTACTGGATACTTATGGGTGGAGAAACTTGTACTGGATACTTATGGGTGGAGAAACTTGTACTGGATACTTATCGGCGGAGAAACTTGCACTGGATACTTATGGGTGGAGAAACTTGTACTGGCTACTTATGGGTCGAGAAACTTGCACTGGATCAATATCGATGGAAACACTTGTACTGGATACTTATGGATGGAGAAACTTGTACTGGATACTTATGGGTGGAGAAACTTGTACTGGATACTTATGGGTGGAGAAACTTGTACTGGATACTTATGGGTGGAGAAACTTGTACTGGATACTTATGGGTGGAGAAACTTGTACTGGATAATTATCGGCGGAGAAACTGTAGCTGTAAAATCTAAAGATTGATTGATTGTTTGGGGTTTTACGCGCGCTCAAGATTATTTCACTTATATGGCGGCGTTGCCAGTTTTATTGTGGGAGGAAACCGGGCTCTGTGCCCGGAGGAAACCCACGACCTTCCGCTGGTAACCATCCCACATAGGTCGTTCGAGTGAAAACCCAGTCAGAAAATGTTCCAATTTTTGGACTGAGTGGGATTTGAAGTACAATCTAAAGACCATAACTGGCTTATTGGCCTGCTCACTCAACTGATTGACAGGCCCACTTGCCGCGAAAATCCGGAATATTGTTTACATTAAAAAAAAACCAACCGTTTTCTGTATTTTTCCCAGACAATATAAGTTAGGAACTTTCTATTTTTACCAAAATTTAAAAGTTTGGACGTCATTTTGTATTTTTAATTTGAAAATTTGAATTGTTAGGTGCCCGTAATGTCAACAAACTTCGAACCGGGTCGTGTGCAAAAGTCGTGTACAAACGGGCATGCGCAGCCCATATATCAACGACATCGGTATGGTTCGGAATGAATCGGAATACACAACACGGCTTTTGGCTATTCTCTGAGCGGATCGGAATGCGGTCACGGGGTGTCTGACAAGAACAAAAGCGAGCCAAACAACTGCCAGTAGACCGACTGCAAAACAAAGGCGTTTCATATCCCTTTCATATTCATCCCAGCGCAGACGCATAAATAAAACCAACACTTAGATACCCCCCTCTCACTCTTTTTCATCTAGGGACACTTCTAAAATGGATTCGTTTGTCTTTTTTATGGCAAGCCTGTTACATTGAGTGTGAGTATTATTCTAGCCTATATGTGAGACAGGACTGTATTGTATATGTTGCCATGACAGTTAAGCCTTGTAGGCTAGATGTTTTCACACAGCCACTTGGAGACTTTTTATAAGCCACTCTGTAAATATTGCCTTGAATTTGAATTATCAAACACCAATATAAAATTTTAGAAGACATTTACTAATGACATATTTATTTGCATAAGAAGAGTGTTGAACATATCACTTTTGACTTGATCAAACTAACTTCCTGATATACATGTAGACGACTAGTTTGTAATTCTAATCATTAACACAAATCAATCATTAATGGATAAACAATAACATGTTTGCAGGCAATATGAACATTCATGAACATACCGTTTTTTAAGATTTACTAGTATTTTCTGGAAAATAACTGTAGAAGCCATCAGAAAAACATATTGGAATTTGCATTTATAGATTAATCTACATGAACTTCCTTTGCTATCAAATTGTCAAGCAATTAGCTTATTTGTGCCACCCCAGAGAAATAAATATAATAAATGCATGAGAGATTTTTAGATTCCACACTAACAAAAAATATTAACAAAAGAAGTCCTCCCATTTCCTCGACAAGTCCTGGTTCCAATGTGTAGTGACTATGAGTATTGAGGTAGAGACTTGTAGTGCTGGTTGGAATAATCTGTGCCAGGTACTGACCGCCATTGTCGGCGTCGGTCTTGGAGAACTTTGGCAGCATGATGAAGTTTGTCCACAAAGTCAGGTACACCTGAAAACAGTCCAGATAAACTTCACTATCATATGTTACATATCAGAACCATTGTGAGAGATTACCACTTAGTTTAGGTGAGCCAATCTAAACTATATTGGGATATAAGCATCACCATCTGCTCACATGTTAAAATGCACAACATCAAGTGGAGTCACCAGCAGACCCCCACCAAAATACAGTCTGACAAATGTACAAAATGAATGGAAATGATGCAGGATTAAACCCACGATTTGTTACCTTGTTTGGTAATGTATGGATGAACATGCTTAAATTATTAGAAGTAGCACTAAGCATATTAACAGCATATTTAACGAGAATAATATTAACCTGAGCCACAACAGGTGCTTTTATCTATACAGATAGATACTCCTCAACAAGTTGACGAGGAGTCTACAATTAGTTGGATGAGGCATACACACGCAGTGCATGGAATTTCGAGGCTGTTCGCGGTTTAGATCAATAGTCGATATCATTGGAGATGTTTGATTCCATTTTTTCCTTCTCCTAATGAGTGTGAAGGATTAAAAATAATACAGACATGTTGGGTATACCAATGTAAGACTGACTTTTATAAGTTGGGAGTACAAAACCCCAAGAAAACCGATCTTTACCTGTTGAGGCCATCCAGTTATAGGCAAAAGATGGAAAGGCAGCTTGTGGGTCATCATGATAAGTTAATACATAGTCAAAACCATTCTGCAAGGAAAGATTAAAAATAATATATATTAAATATAACGTAAACTTATAACAGTTTCAGTGAAAAGGTCATATGCAAAGTTATGAAATAGGTTTATTTGTTGAAAAACTGAAACATTAGCTTTAACTGAACCCATGTAAAGATAATTATTTTATTTAACCCAAATAAACTTTGTTTATTAAATATTTTTATGTTGCCAATCAAACGAATTATTTGCAGTTAACAAGTGTCTGCTATAGCTTACACAATTTTTCATTTCCATCTTATGAATGGTTTTTTACCCTCAGGAAACCTTTGAACTTCTGCGAGTACCTTGGCAGCTCTTCCACATATGGCGATCCAAGTGAAAAAATAACTCAGAAATTTGTCAATTTCATATGGTCTGAGTGAGATTCAATCCCACACCCAATTAATGGAAGATCTGTGTCAAACGGAGGTATTATCAAATTAACCGACTGAGCCCCCAACCCCATACCATGGGAGCTATTTTATCAGTAGGCCTATATTAAGTGTCCAATTTTTTTGTATTTTTCCCCAGATAGAAGTTCGGAAATTTTTTGACAAAATTCAAAAGTTAGACATTTTGTATTTTTGATTTGAAAATGATGATTTGATTCTTTAGGTGCCTGCAATATGAACAAAAGACGAGCCCCAACATTTGCATATAAAATTTTCTTCTATGGCTTGAACAACAACTCATAAACCAGATGCCGGTTGACCCAATTTTTCTCAGCTAACCTAAGAAATACAGGCATTCATTTTTATTTGATTGATTGATTGTTTTGTGTTTTACGCCGCGCTCAAGATTATCATTTTTATTTGAGGGACACAGAAAGGCCTTTTGATAAATTTGAGACAGACAGTTGAAAACAACACAATCTGAAATGATTGTATTCCCAGTGTTTCTGATAGATGGTCGAAGGAAAGACTCAAGCTCACCATCTATATATTTTCCCTATAACTGGATTATATGTGTCCCATGAGTTGACTAGTAGTAAGCTTGTGCAAATTTGCTTTCTTCACAAATGTCAAAAAGGCTAAAGAGCGCTGAGTGTGCCTTTAGATGGATTGATTGATTGTTTGGTGTTTTACGCCGCACTCAAGATTATTTCACTTAGAAGGCGGCGTTGCCAGTTTTATTGTTGGAGGAAACCAGGCTCTATGCCCGGAGGAAACCCACGACCTTCCAGTGGTAACTGGCAACCATCCCACATAGGTCGTTTAAGTGAAAACCCAGTCAGAAAATTTTCCAATTTTTTTTGGACTGAGTGGGATTCGAACCCTCGACCCATTGGTGGAAGGCTGTTCGGCTTAAGCGTCCAATGCTCTACCTACTGAGCCACGGAGGCCCCCTTTAAATGGAAGTAGATCTTTTTAAAAATCTAGATTTAAAAAAAAACTGTGCAATTACATGTATAAGAAAGAAAAAATGTTTCAATTTGCTGTCCATACCTCCTCCATATTATTGTGAGGTCTTATGACCATTTTGGAGTTATAGGTGGTAACCCTGACATAATCCTTGGTAGCCGGTAAACTCGGATGTTCCACTGCTTTAGATGACAAGATCAACACATTATTCTCCCTGTCAATCTATTAACAAAAAGTCTAAGAATTATCTAAAATTTAAACAATAATAATACTTCAAAAAGAAAATATTTAACCCATTCAGCCCCACCATTACTGCCACACACAGACACTCAAATAGTTGAAAAGGTTATACCCCATAAGTTTGTTGTGTTTTTTGTTGACCTTGAGGTTGGTAGTCACCAGGAAAGAAAATCAATCAAACCTGATTACTCGCTACATGTAGGTAATTACATGAATGTACATGTAGGTAATTTCAACAATTAAACAGATTTTCAACAGATTAAAAAAAAATCCCAGCATTAGGAGTACAAGCCAGAATGAAAGTGTGGCATACTGCAGTTTTAAAAACACGACTGGATGGACCAGAAATTATACCTTATTTAAAGCGAAAGAAAATCTAAGCTTTAGACTAGTTTAGATGGAAAGAGTAGAAATTGGATTCATCGCAAGCTGCCATGCTTATAACTATGGAAACCAACTTAACCAATGATGCTGAGAAATTGGATTCATAGCACATTGCCATGCTTATAGCTATGGAAACCAACTTAACCAATGATGCCACGAAATTGCCATGCTTATAACTGGGTTTCCAACAAAAATAAAAGGAGTGGGGAAAATAAAATTGATTTTTTGGTGTTTTACGACAAGCTCAAGATTTTTTCACATATATGGCGGCAATGCCAGTTTTATTGTGGGAGAAAACAGGGCTTTATGCCCGGAGGAAACCCACGACCTACCAGTGGTAACTGGCAACCATCCCACATATCCGAAAATGGAAGAACAGAGGAAATTCATACTCCTGTTCAGTTAATTCTGATCGTGAACTGATAATTTCAAACAAGATGGGTTGGGCTATAAACCCTTATGTTCTGAATATATTGTCACTTAAATCAACAAGATGGGTTGGGCTATAAACCCTTATGTTCTGAATATATTGTCACTTAAATCAACAAGATGGGTTGGGCTATAAACCCTTATGTTCTGAATATATTGTCACTTAAATCAACAAGATGGGTTGGGCTATAAACCCTTATGTTCTGAATATATTGTCACTTAAATCAACAAGATGGGTTGGGCTATAAACCCTTATGTTCTGAATATATTGTCACTTAAATCAACAAGATGGGTTGGGCTATAAACCCTTATGTTCTGAATATATTGTCACTTAAATCAACAAGATGGATTGGGCTATAAACCCTTATGTTCTGAATATATTGTCACTTAAATCAACAAGATGGGTTGGGCTATAAACCCTTATGTTCCGAATATATTGTCACTTAAATCAACAAGATGGGTTGGGCTATAAACCCTTATGTTCTGAATATATTGTCACTTAAATCAACAAGATGGATTGGGCTATAAACCCTTATGTTCTGAATATATTGTCACTTAAATCAACAAGATGGGTTGGGCTATAAACCCTTATGTTCTGAATATATTGTCACTTAAATCAACAAGATGGGTTGGGCTATAAACCCTTATGTTCTGAATATATTGTCACTTAAATCAACAAGATGGGTTGGGCTATAAACCCTTATGTTCTGAATATATTGTCACTTAAATCAACAAGATGGATTGGGCTATAAACCCTTATGTTCTGAATATATTGTCACTTAAATCAAAAAGATGGATTGGGCTATAAACCCTTATGTTCTGAATATATTGTCACTTAAATCAACAAGATGGATTGGGCTATAAACCCTTATGTTCTGAATATATTGTCACTTAAATCAAAAAGATGGATTGGGCTATAAACCCTTATGTTCTGAATATATTGTCACTTAAATCCAAAAAGATGGATTGGGCTATAAACCCTTATGTTCTGAATATATTGTCACTTAAATCAAAAAGATGGATTGGGCTATAAACCCTTATGTTCTGAATATATTGTCACTTAAATCAACAAGATGGGTTGGGCTATAAACCCTTATGTTCTGAATATATTGTCACTTAAATCAACAAGATGGGTTGGGCTATAAACCCTTATGTTCTGAATATATTGTCATTAAATCGGCAATTTTATCACAGACTTTATACCAGCCTTTTAGTTACAAGCCCCAAAGTTTGGTCAGATTTACAACATGAAGGCCATTATGAAGGACCTACCTTTGATCTCCTTACAAAGACATAGTCCCGACTGTACATTGGGTACTGTAGAAGATAACAACAATGGATAAGTCATGTTCCCCAAAATATCCTACAGTTTGATGTAGTTTATAATAGAACACATTTTTAGCCAAGTTAGTATTTGTGAATATAACCAAAGTTAGTGTTGTGGTGAATTTTCTCATATTACAGATATACAGAGTTTTATTTTAAAACGCAGATTTACTGAAAGTGATGACGTTGCTCTATTTTCAAGAATGGCCAGCTGAATAAAGACTGGATAGCGTATAATGAAGTTATATATGCTGTCAACATCTCTGACCTATCAATATATTGTTGCTGCTCAACGTTTCATCACAACATCAGAATGACAAAATTCCTTTGAAACATCACTTTGTAACTTCTTAATGTCCATAGTTTCAAAAGTTAATTATGATAAAAATATCACACTGCCTTGGAACAGAATTGTCAGGGTGTAGTGCAAAAGACTTGATAATGATTGATTGGTTGATGTTTTACAATGCTTTCCTATTTATTTAACTTAAATGGCAGCGTTGAGAGGTTAAGTAGCTCACAGGAAACCACCATACGACGCCTCCACATGATCGATGACGTCCAATCAACTGCAAGTATTTTGTCCGATGCAGGATACTTACAGGATAGTGTGTGACCCAGTGAACCACCTCAGACTCTGTGTCCTCTTCCTTCTCTATCCGATCCAACTTTATTACAAGCTTATCCCATTCTTTTCTATATTCTAAATCAACCTAATTAAAAAAAAATATTACATAACCTTTTTAGGCAAAACTGACTGGCACTCATTCATACTGCTTGGCACTCATTCATACTGACTGGCACTCGATCTTTCTGAATGGCACTCAATCTTTCTGAATGGCACTCAATCTTTCTGACTGACTCTCATTCATACTGCTTGGCACTCATTCATACTGCTTGGCACTCGATCTTTCTGAATGGCACTCAATCTTTCTGACTGACTCTCATTCATACTGCTTGGCACTCATTCATACTGCTTGGCACTCATTCATACTGCTTGGCACTCATTCATACTGCTTGGCACTCATTCATACTGCTTGGCACTCATTCATACTGCTTGGCACTCATTCATACTGACTGGCACTCATTCATACTGCTTGGCACTCATTCATACTGACTGGCACTCGATCTTTCTGGATGGCACTCAATCTTTCTGACTGACTCTCATTCATACTGCTTGGCACTCATTCATACTGACTGGCACTCGATCTTTCTGGATGGCACTCAATCTTTCTGAATGGCTCTCATTCATACTGCTTGGCACTCATTCATACTGACTGGCACTCAAGCTTTCTGACTGGCTCTCATTCATACGGACTGGCTCTCATTCATACGGACTGGCACTCATTCATGCTGAACTTAAAATAGTCGGGATAGTTTAGGGTTTTTGCTACTAATGAAACTACATCTCTAAGATGTTATTGTGATGCCATTCAGCCCAACGGCCTAAAGGCCTCTACATGAAAGGGTTAATATAAAAGGGTAAAAAAATATATAAGAAATATTCTAAAATATAGATAAAAATAATTTAATGTGTTTAAGTATAACTGAATGGAGTAAATATAGAGTGTTTTTTTGTAAGCAACCCATTTCACCAGATGCCTAGGTTTGTCTCTCTGGCTTCACTGGTTAAATCAAACAAGGAGGCAGGTTAGAAAATCCCTGTTGGTGAATGACTGGCCACGGCAGTGATGGCTAGCTATGCCTGAGTGTTATATTCCATGTAAACATGGGCAGAAAGTAACATACATACCTGTACATTGAAAAATGCCTTTGCTGAAATGTCTGTAAAACTACCATACACTAAAAACATAAATCAGAACAGCTGACTTTTATCTGTTGTCCGTCAAGTGAAGGGTCAGTGTTATTACAATCAAGACTGGCAATCATTTCACAAAGAGGCTACGTGATAGCAAGCCTGAATAAAAAGAGGAAAGTCTGTCTGTCAACAGACCAGAGGATTTCACAGTAACAATCGGTTATGGTAGTCTGTTGTTACTGTTGTTCTAAAACTACAAAAACGAAAATCTGTTACCCATCATGAAACTAGCATCGGTACAGATTGGTTCCCAGCATTTCAATATACGGAAGCAGAAGTCTATGAATGGGGAAGTGTGAAAGGTCTCCTTATCCCGTAATAAGGGCACTGGCCCTGTCAGTCTGCTTATACTACATAATGTGATGTTTATGCGCGGTAGATTTTAAAATAGTCAACAGTTGCGCTATTTCAAATCTGAAAATAAGTTCATTCTCCACTTACTGGAGTATCATATATATCAGGCAATCCCAGTAACGGTAGTTCGGAGAAGGCTTTGGTTCTTATAAAAGCTTTGCGTGAACCAAGGGCACATAATTGCCAATGACATCGATTTTTCAGACAGCCTGCGACAGGTAAATATTAACCTTACTTTACAATAAAAAGATACAGTTGTATCCCCTATAATCGGGGTATTTATATTTTTACTGGTGACAGGAACAGGGCTGTACTTTTTGTGCCCTTGCACATTTGAAAATCTATGGGAATTCCCTTTTTTAGGGAAATAAATTTGTAAAGCAAAATACATCTTAGTTTTACTAAGGTCAGATCTTTCCTCTTTTCAAAGTCTCAGATAATATTGCATACTTGGTTTATTTCGCAGTGCAATTAGGGTTTTATGTCCCGAAATTGTTTTTATGAAAATGGACATCTTACATTCAAAGCTATTATTATGCGAGACACTGAACAATATGGACATACATCCACAGTAGGCAATTCAAATTCTTCAGATTAATCAAGTGATTGGAAAGAGAAAAATGAGCAGGTATATTATAATGTGATTGGTTACCTTTGTACTCATACAGGTACGTATTGCTAACAGGCTTTCTCCACGCTTTCAAATGTCTCCGATCCATAACAACTTCCCACATATCCATATAATGAGTACTTTTATTTTCTGTCTTTTCCACCAATTGTAAAATGTGATCCATGTCATCTACACAACTGAAAATTAAAATATAAAAAAAAAACATTAATTTAAGCTACTAAAGGTTTTCAAAAAATTGATAACAATTTACAGATCATTCACCTACAATCAGCTAACCCATACAGAACTAGCACTATATACTGCAGACACCACTTAACTAATTTGTTTCTTTTCCTGCACTGATACTTGTATGCTAATAAAACTGATTTTGAATTAATGAAACACATCTACATGTGGTATTTGATCATCTTTCAGGGAAATTTTGTGGAAAAATTAATTTATTATGATAATTTAGAGACTGTTAGGGAAAATCTTGATTAAATAATCAACATGTATAAAGTATGTGAAGTTTATAAATACAATACGTTTCTTTCAAAAGTGACAAAAATCAGGAGAGGAGTTGATTGATTGAGGTTTTACACCGCCATCAATATAGGCGACATAGCCATGTTTCCTCATGAAGGAAACCAAGCTCATTGTCCCCAGGAAGTCTGCGACCTACAGCCAGAACCTTGGAACTCTTTACATGTAGGGAGTTTTTTCATTATTATTCATTATGATGATTATTCTTGATGGAATTAATGTTATTCATTGTTAATCGAAGAAATATTGTGGCTTTGTATAAATCTTAATGACATATTAAAGTAAAAACTAGTGATAAGGAGACTGGCAATCTCATTGAAGTGGCATGAGCTGCCAAAATTCACACTTTTTTCATAATTTCTGATCGTCACGACAGTAAGAGGCTTTGAAGGCCATCGAAAAACTAAATGATTGGCGTTGGAATGAGGAAAACCCATCCAGTATGTGGCCTATACGAACCGGAATAGTGTTCGAAAACAAAATTTAATTAATCGAGACGACCATTCATTCATTCTAAGCCAAAGTTAGTTCAAAACACTAGTCAATACGTTATCGTACATTCTCCAGACTAGAAGCACTTAAAGGCTTCTGAATTATACGTCTAGAGAAAAATAGCTGATAATTTTAACATTGATGATTCTGTTTTCACCTCAAAATATCAACATTTGCGCAGTTCATGCCACTTTAAGCACTAGGCTAAGTCTAAAGTTAAACTAATGCCGTAATGGTAGATGAGTGAAAGGCAAGCTATAGCACTAAATTATATTCTTATAGGATTTCAGGCAAATTCAACTAGCCTTGATGCTAGTAAGAACATACTCAACTTCTCAAGTGTGAATGTCTATTTTAATGTGTTTTTATGGGCTAAGTGTTCAGTTGCATAAAATAATTCGAGTGGATGGACATGCTTGAGGATTATCAATAGACCTCTTTCGAGTTTGGCTAAAGCCCTGCGAGATCACGCGAGAAATGAGTTTAGGAGTATAACTTTCACGGACTAGCCGTTCATTTAACATTAGCGTCTATGGTGTTCGACAGTTATCGTGTGGTTTTTGCATTTGATTCTTTATTTCTAAATCATTTCTTTAATCCAAATTTTTTTGTGAAACACACCAGAAGCTATCAGTTTCGTTTTCGTCAGTTGACTGTCAATAAAATTATTCATATCGCGTGGATACGCTTAGAAGTTGTCAAAAACTAACGGTGAAAACACAACTAGGACGTGTTATTTTTGTGTTAGAAATAATATTATTTTTTTGTCCTTCAAAAAGAAGTATCTGATGGCTTTGTATATATCTTGATATGTCTCAGAAAAAGACTTTTTGTAAAAAGTATAGATTGTAAGCTGAGAATCACAGAAAAAACAACAGGGTTACAGCCGATCTCCATAAGCACTAATGTTAATCGGACAGCCGATCGGTGAAAGTTATACCAAAGAGAGTCAATCTACTCTCTTTGGCTATACCCCTAAACACGGGTCTCGCGTGATCTCATGGGACTTCCGCCAAACCCGAAAGAGGCTTATTGACAGATTGTTGTGACACAAGAGTTAATTCTAAACACCTTGCCAGATCGTCGTTAGATATCTTTTCTTTTTCCCAGTTGAACACACTGGCCCCAAATAACATATAAAGTGGTTTGCCTTTCGTTCTCCTGAAAAAGTTATTTCGCAATTTTTCTAGTAAAGCATTTCTTGAGCGCTCACTGTATATTCGACTATACAAGTCCAAAACTTGCCCTGCTCGTCTCACCCTTTGAGTGACAACAGCATGACATTGTCTTGCAAATAATTCACTTAGTATCATGAGATGTCCATTGACTTTAAGTCTTATTTTCAAAACAAATTCCCGAAGTCTTGCTAGCCCGTGTTGTGATCTGACAGCGTTGTTGTTGGCAGTTGTATGGTTAGCAGCAGTGGGACGCAAGCGAACGGCATCTCTGATAACTTTTAAAGATTGGAAAGCATCTACGGAAGTGATGGCCCTCGGGAGAAACAAACGCTGTCTTCCATTCATGATAGTTGCAGCACAGCGGAGTCAAACATGTATCGCCACTTTAGGATAGTTTATGTAATTGTTTTCTATCCGGCAGACTTTGCAGGTCACAATCGGTACGGAGGACACCGTGGTGAGCACATGTTAATCGGGAATAGGCATATACAAACGATAAAATTATTGTATTATTTTTTTCTCGCTCTATCTTTTCATTCTTAAATAATTATAGCGGTATAATCATTGCACTTTTTCAACATATAAATTTATTTTTCATTTGTGGAATAAGAAAAAACAATAGTATAATAGCCAACATTAATTTATGGTTTATATATATATTTTTTAGAAAACATAAAGACAAGTGAAAAATAACTTTATAACCGCTTGTTTATTGCCTACTTTCATGACTGATGTATTATTTGACTCATTTTTCACTATTTTAACTAAGTGTAAGCTGAATGGAAAAACCTCTTCTTACATACATTTGACTTTAGGGAGAGGATTAAAGTTAATCACGTGATCTTGGCTACGTTTCCCTGACAACCACACAGACGCTTCCCTTCAAACGAAAGCTCGCAGAAGAAATTAATGAATCAATTCTTTTCTAAGCAACTTAACAAGGCTTTCGAATTGAGAGTGGAATTGGAATGGATTCAGTAGGATTGCTAGACTTATCGTAAGTTTCCTTGATCTATATTTATTATATTTGTTTCGCGCTTGTTTACTATTTTGTTTTGGATTTTGTTAACCTTCGTAGTTGTTGTTGTAACTTGTACTTGTAAATCTGTTTTATTTGTTAAAGTTTAACGGTGGAAAATCTCTAGAAATATATAGGGATTGTCGTCGATAACAACCTTCAAAGTACTTAAATTAAAACATATCACATTAATTACTGCCAGTGACCCTCAAGCTAATAAAAACAGACAGAGTTATCTCCATTCTCATATTTGCTGTTCGCGGGAATTTAACATTATGGGTATCCGATCAGTTATCATACAGAACCAATTATCGTACACCCAACTTGTATGCGTGTTTAACCGAAGCGATTGAGCTTTCAAGCAAAATCTCAACCTCCAAATATAATTACAACTTTTTGTGGAGTTACATTTGTCCGCCGACCCAAGAATAGTCGACTTCGAACGTGTCGGGGACTTTTCGAACACGAGAAATGACGTCACAACAGCTTTAACGTTGGATGTACGATAACTGGTTCCCGTCACTCTACAAAAACATGCAGACGAGCGGGTGAATGTTCGGTCCCTAAAACTTCATTTCAGAGTCCTGGGAGAAATTAAACTATTTCAACAAAAGTCGGCTGAGCCCAGCTTCACTTCTGTGGAATTTCTTGTCAATGCAAACACTGATGTAAATTTTAACATTGAAAAACGGCAAAAGTGTACGATAACTGATCGGATACCCGTACCTTCAGTAAAAATTGTCATTTCTTAGATTCCTGTGTTGACGACAACGCGTTTCACAGTTTTCAAGTGGTCTTTATCAGTAAAATTACCGAAATATCTGTTTTGTTACCGTTTATAATCGTTTCAAGCGATCTCATAAAGCACTGAAGCAGGCGATACCATGTGGCTGCCAAAAATGCAAAATGGCAATCACAGACTTTTTAAAAAAATTTTATATCAAATTGGCAGATAATTTTACTTTTACATCATGATCCTTTTAAGACAACCTCAACCCCCTACGAACATTGGGACAGCTGAAGTCAAGCATGGCAACCGATTTCGGTCTTGCGCAAAGAAGGCTGCTTTTTTGACAACCCATTTTCCCCTTTCGTCTGTAATCGGTTCTGTAGCATTACGGGTTGACTAATGGCGGATAGACTAATGAATTCCGCCCTGACAACATAATGAATCAATGTCAGATTATTAAACTAGGAGACAGGTAAAGAATTCACTTTTGGTGAAATACCTTTCAGTGACTTATCTGGGTCGCCATTTTTTTCCATTTTAAGATGACGTGATGTTGCAGATATCAATAATGACATATTTTTACCGCTCTCTAATGTATGATGGTGGAATTCAGTCCTAAAAACATGGTGACAAACTTGAAGTGGGAAGATTGCTTTGGAATATGTAGGTCAGTCCTGCAACCTCACGTCATTTCTTAGCCAACCTATTGGCTAAATTGCATCACATGACTACTAGATATAAACACACCTAAATTTTATTCACCAATAATTGGAGAAAACTAATGAAAATATGGTGGCTGTCTTGTGAATGCCTTATGGAGCTTATTCTCTATTATAAAGCCACATTCAAATTTCAATTATTCGCTCAAGAGGGAATAAGACATACATTGGATAGTTGTTTTAGACTAAATGAACTCTTTCCCTCTAAACTAGTCTAAAGCTTAAATTGTCTTTGCCTTTAAAGGCCCACTTGCCGCCGTAGGCTGTTTGATATTTGTTAAGAAAACCAATTTACATGAGCTTACTACGACTAAAACAACTAAAAATTAACATAGGACACATAAAAGTAAAACATTTCCAGTTAGGTTTAGAATGTATAGTAAAATGTGGATGGAAAACAAACAAAGAATCGAAGCCCGATTACAACAGCGATTCAGTTTCGGTAAAGGTACGTTCACACTAAGTCTATACCCCGAATTGGTTTCCAGGACCGAAACGATTTCAGTACTAAATTGACTTCAATGTTTATCTGTACATATTTTCACACTACATGTAGCTTGATCACGGACACCGGATTATCCATGATTTTTCTTTCTGGTCAATCAGAATCGACCTGTGAAAACATGGCAATCAAAAACACAGTGGCCTGGACTGTACATAGTGGTTTGGAGAAACAATTGTTTTGTAGAGATGAAGTTCAATAAATGACAACATGTGTCCTTTTTCCTAAAAAAGCTCAAGCAAATGAATCTCATCTTCCAAACGGTACCACTCTCAATTGTTCTTGAGTTGTGTTGTTGTTGTGTGAGTATGAATTGACTTGATAGAATCGGCCAATTATTCGCTGCAAGTGTGAAAACAATACATTGAAAACCTGACCAGTACAAAATCCGGTTCGTACCTCAATTCGAATTCGCTGTATTGTGTGAACAAACCTTTAACTTAAATGGTGATAGCTCACCTGGCTCAAAACATTAGTGCCCTTGTGCGCAAGCACAGGTTCTGAGTTTGTTTACATAGCAGGTACTTGATAAATCTTTCAATTTCAAATTAAAAATACTAAATGATGCCAAAACTTTTAATTTTTGGTAAAAATAGAAAATTCTCAACTTCTTCTACCTGGGAAAAATACAGAAAACTACCCACTGTTTTTTATGTAAACAGTATTCTGCATTTTCGCAGTGAGTGTGCCTTTAATAGTTGTACAGTCACTCACCCCAAATCGGGACAGTTACAACTTCTACCATATTTCATAGCATCTTAATACTTATTGAAGGTTTTACTTTCACAAATAAACTGCTTGAAGACTTTCCTCTTCAAAAATTGGAAACATTGAGCAGCAGCCTCTTTTCGCGTTGCAATCCGTTTTCTGAGGCAAAGTAAATTACTAAATAGAGGTTATGCTTTTGGATCGTGTAATATCATCTGTAAACATTGATGCACGAAAGTATGTGTCACCCTCCTAGGTTTGTCAAGAATTAACAGATTACACCCCCTGTTGCGTTACTGATCTTTTATCTACCAAAGCATAGGACATTCAGAAATATTTCGAACGAATTAAAATCACGCAATTAAAGTTTGTGTAACATGAATTTATCCTAAATCGGTTACGGTGCATTCTACATTGTTTATAAATATGGAATCGCAAAAAAACAGGACCCAGTGTTTTGAGTCAGATTTGGAAACGGTAAAGAATACCAGGTGAACCAGATTTTTAAATAAAAAAGTATGAAGAATATCTACCGGTATCTGTTGATGCCAATCTTGGCAAAGTACAATGTACTTGTTGGTATTTTTTATAAGCAACAAAACTCCATAAATGTACTCAGACATGCTTTCCCTTTATTCAAATTTTGAGTGTTATTAGGCATTAATTCACATCTTCATTTGTACGGGTTACTAGCTTTACTGATGTTTTTTGTAGTCATTAATCCTTTTGTTTTCAAGGTAATTCAAATAATTTTGATTAGTTAGTGTGTTTTGGAAAGTGAATATAACAGTATTCTCGTTATTTTGGGATTACACTTTCTTGAAAATATGGTAGAAATTCTTCTACCGATTTTGGGCTGATTTTGGGTATTCAATACTTGAGTCTTCATGTAGAACACAAATGATTTTATTTATTTTTTTCTATCAAATGAAAAACTGCCCTAAATTACTTGTATTTTATAGCCAATTGCGCAGCTTCTTTCTTACACCATTGCTTTGAGTGACTGGGGTACATGTATCATATAATGGCAGATGTATTTGGTCTTACTGGTTATTTAATTTTCTGTTTTTCAGTTGGGCACAGGGATACAATGGCTCCCCTGTTCTCTACATTGATGAAGGTGTTTACTGTTATGTTTGTGGTAAAAATATCAAGTTTGTGAGTGAGGATGGCAGTGAGAAGTTGTTTGCATTCCCTGGTCGGGGACTAGGACCATTAGCTCTTCATCCAGCCCATAAACACTTTGCTGTGGCCAGCCAATGCTCACGACCTAAGATTCACATTTATCAATATCCAACATTTGAGGAAGTCTCAATTTTAGAGGGTAAGATTTATTTTAAGGAAATTTGTATTCTTTTTATTTAAGCTGAATTTTGACTCTAGGTCCTGCTTATGGATGACACGACATCACTCTAAGAAAAACATTATACTTGAATTGCCAAGTTTGTCTCAATATATCTACTCATTATAGAATGCGTTCTCAAATTAATTACTGTCCATTCTATTGGTTATGAAATTACCTGTAACTAAAGCAAGGTTTTGAAACTGGTTACCTATAGTTTGAGGTATTAGTAGCTATTTCACTGCAACTATTATATTGAATGTACTTATTCCATTCCAAAGACGGTGTTTTTACATTGTTGTGTGATGGTTATGTTTGATCTTACAGGTGGGGCAGCATTGGGTTACAGTCACCTGGCATTTTCCTCATCAAACTACCTTTTGTCCATATCAACTCTACCAGATTTCCTTATGTCACTATGGTGGGTACCTCTTGAACAAATTTAGGCTGTAACATTTTAATAAATAAAACAGTGTGTCTTATTACATGGTCATTTATCTGAAGTAGAAATAATTTTGTTATCGCCAAATTTGACACAACATGAATGGAAAATTTAAATATAATTGTATAATAATGTATATTGGGTATAGCTTAAAAGGGTAAATAGGGCTCTATTCCTGTTGTATATTTTTCAGGCTCTACACAACTGGAGAGAAAGTGGCAAATGTGAATCTTAATCACTTCACTCCAACCAGTGTGTCTTTTAACCCTGTTGACTGGAGACAAATCTGTTTGACAACAGAAAAAGAATTAACCGTTTGGGAAGTGGAACAATGTGATTTACATTATACTTTTAAACCCAGGTCAGTTCTTAACTTCATCATTTCCATTATGTTTATTTTATTTTTTATTTTATTCAAATTCAATCTCCACAGGCCCAGGGAGCCTAATTACAGAGTTGATAACAAGAGAAATGATTAAGTAAAAATAAATATAAAATGTCAAGATAAGATAACAATAATATGAACAATCTTTAAACTGAAAACTTAATTATTAAGAATATAATAACTGTTTACGCTGTGTTTTAAAAGAAGATAAAGGAGTAAAACATCTATTACATTATTTGGCAATTAGTTGAAGCTCGTCTGTGTATGTACACATAAACTTTGTTTCCTTATGTTGGCCCTACATACTGGTGGATAAAACAAAGTATACTTTCCATACATTCTAACAGGAACGTGATAACAAATTATTTCAGTTAAATCAAAACTAGAATTAACGAGTCTGTTTAATAATACAAGCTCAAAATATTTACGTCTTTTTTCTAATGTAGGAAAATTAAAAAACTTAAAAAGACTTAATAGATACAATATCATTAAATGGTTGACAAGCTCTAAGTAGAAAACCTACCATTTGATTTGTCTTTTTAGTTACATACTCAATATGGTGGTTGAAAGAGCAGTTACCAGATAACACTGTACCAAATCTTTAATTTCTCAGTTTGTACTACAATATGATTATTTCTCTTGTATACAAAGTCTGTTTTCTGTTTTCTTGTGCTAAAAATTACCAAATTTCATTTACTTACGTTAACTTTTAACCTCCAGTCATTGCACAACTTTGCAAAATTGTTGATATCTGACTGAAGATCACCACAATCTTCCGCAATAGCCTCAGCCTTACAAATTTTACTATCATCATCAGCAAATAAAAGACTATCAGAAAGTCTTAGGATTGAAGGTAAATCATTTATGAACAAGGTGAGTAAAAATGGCCTATCACTGAGCCTTGTGGAACACCTGACGTCACTGGGTGCCACGGCGAGTGGAAGCCGTTAACAATTGTTCTTTGTTTTCTGTCACTTAAGTAAGATTGGAGCTAATTTAAAACACTACCGCTAAAGACTGAGTTTGTTGATTAAAAGGGCATGGCACACTGTATCGAAAGCCTTAGAAAAATTGGTGTATACAACATGGACGCCTTTTCATTTTTCTACTTCACAAGTAATAAAATCGGTAGGCATGCTAAATTGGTGACTACTGACCTGTTAGGAACAAACCCATGCTGTTCCTTACTAAAACAATTTTTAAAAAAAGATAACATATAACCATTTTCACATTTTTCAAATATTTTTTCAATAAGTGGTAATAAAGATACAGGTCTATAGTTCTGTACATTGTTTGTGTCACCAGATTTGAAGACTGCAATAGGTTGACCAGAAAGTTTCTGCTCTCTTTGTTACAAAATTGACGAGGTGCTGAAAAATATTTGGCGACGTCGCTCTATTTTCAAGAATGGCTGTCCAAAAGACTCGATAAAGCATTGTGACGCCAGAAATGACGTCATCAACGACGGCATCCCAGGCCCTTCAATATAGAGTTGCTGCTGGACGCTTGATCTTAACGTCATAATGACTGATGACGTAATTAATTTGTGACGTCAGTTTTGACAGATCTTTTGTGAGGTCATAGCGTTGCTTGGGCCATAATTTCGCACGTTGATTATGCAAAAAATAACACACTGCCTGGGAATGGAATTATCGGGGGTGTAGTGTGAGAAAGCTATATCCAGCTATGAACATGTTGTAAACAGATGACCTCATGGGGCTCCAGCAATGAACATGTTGTAAAGCTGACCAACTCCATGTGGTTCCAGCTATGAAGATGTTGTAAAGCTGACCAACTCCATGTGGTTCCAGCAATGAACATGTTGTAAAGCTGACCAACCCCATGTGGTTCCAGCAATGAACATGTTGTAAAGCTGACCAACTCCATGTGGTTCCAGCAATGAACATGTTGTAAAGCTGACCAACTCCATGTGGTTCCAGCAATGAACATGTTGTAAAGCTGACCAACCCCATGTGGTTCCAGCAATGAACATGTTGTAAAGCTGACCAACTCCATGTGGTTCCAGCAATGAACATGTTGTAAAGCTGACCAACTCCATGTGGTTCCAGCTATGAAGATGTTGTAAAGCTGACCAACCCCATGTGGTTCCAGCAATGAACATGTTTTAAAGCTGACCAACCCCATGTGACTCCAACTATGAACATGTTTTAAAGCTGACCAACCCCATGTGGTTCCAGCAATGAACATGTTTTAAAGCTGACCAACCCCATGTGACTCCAACTATGAACATGTTTTAAAGCTGACCAACCCCATGTGGTTCCAGCAATGAACATGTTTTAAAGCTGACCAACTCCATGTGGCTCCAGCAAAGGACATGTTTTAAAGCTGACCAACCCCATGGAGTTCCAGCAATGAACATGTTTTAAAGCTGACCAACCCCATGGGGCTCTAGCAATGAACATGTTTTAAAGCTGACTAACCCCATGTGGTTCCAGCTATGAACATGTTTTAAAGCTGACTAACCCCATGGGGTTCCAGCTATGAACATGTTGTAAAGCTGGCTAACCCCATGTGGCTCCAGCAAAGGACATGTTTTAAAGCTGTCTAACCCCATGTGGCTCCAGCAAAGGACATGTTTTAAAGCTGACCAACCCCATGTGGTTCCAGCAATTAACATGTTTTAAAGCTGACTAACCCCATGTGGTTCCAGCAATGAACATGTTGTAAAGCTGACTAACCCCATGTGGTTCCAGCAACAGGTCGACTAACTCCATATTTCTGAAGCATTACTATCGCAGTACAATTTTATCATTCATGTTTATGTTTCTAACTGGCTTGATATTAATGTGAGCTGTTGTGTATTGTAGACAAGTGGGAATAGTTTCTGCTGATGCAGCTCTGGGCACAAATACATTGCCTGTTGAACATGATAATCCAACACGAGCGTCTACACGGATGACAGCTTTTACGGTGGACGTACCAAAAGCTGCTAAAGCTGGCTTAGTTGGTTCTATAGCTGAGAGATTAGACGAGCTACAAGATGACACCAAGAAAGTAGTTCCTGTTTCACATTCTTGGGTACCTAACGGAGATGTGTATGTGGGCTGTGAAGGGGGACAACTCCTACTGGTAAGATTGCTCCAAAATAAAAGTTGAATTTGTTGTCATTAATATTGCCAGGTCACTGGTTCACAGTGACTAGAAGTCGCTAAATTACGTCATTAAGTAATTAGGAAATCACCTATTGCTTGGCAAAATGTCATATAAGTACCTAATGCTTAATCCCGATAAAACTGGATTAATAATGTCACTGGAAGTCAATTTTAAATCTTTATCAGGAAAGTGGATTGATTCTCCTAAAATATCTATATTAAATTTCACAATGATGCTGCACTAATGCTTAAGGTCTGTTCTCTTTGGTCAGTGCATAACATATTAGATGGAACTATTACATTTACATTATTTTGTAACTAGATTGATGGAGAGAGCTGGAGTTGTACGGTATTATATAATCCACTGTTATCAACCAGTAGTCTACAGTCACGAGAGCCCAGTAATATCTCATTGAAAAGTCCACAGGAAGGTGAGTTATTTGAGTTTCCACTGACTAACTTGACATAATGTAGTACAATAAGCAGTCCAAAGAGAGATGTATTGACTCATCATAAGGAGTGGAGAATACAAAGAAATACAATGATGAGTTGATTAGTCCTTCTGAAGAATTTGCAATTTTATTTTTCTCATTTTAGTCAATGTTTTCTGAATATTAAACATTGAAAAAGTATAAGTTACTACTGTACCTTTATTGAGGAATTATTTTGATATTCATTGTCATTTTCAGAATTAGGAAAACTAATTTCTGAGTCCTCTTTGGCCTGCATGAAATTGCATAGACGTGGACTTTATGTAGCAGGAAATGTAAGTATTGACTGTATTTGCAGCCCTCTCAATTCAGAAATTTACGTCGGCAAAAAAAATTGCCGTGGCAGAATAATTTTGCCTCGGCAGAAAGTTGTTTGCCTCGGCAAATTCAACTGATGATAAAAAAAAACAGAAACTGTTTGTCTTGTGACCTTTATTAGGCCTTTCTATGATTAAATAACATACTTTATTGACACTTTGATTGTCCCGCTTGCATTTCCAATGGTAAAAATCTAAATAAAAGTATAAATACTCTTTCTACGGTCCATTTTGACCTACGATACTCGTAAACACATGAGGAAAACAAAATGGCGATCGATCCCTCTGTGTGACGTACTGTCGTTTCGTATCAAATTTGACACAATACCCATGCGCACGCATGCGCGCCACTGTTAAGTTTAAAAGAGTATTTAGACCTTTTATTTTTATTAAATTGACAAAGGAGAATGCAGTGACGAATGTACATTTTTAATAAACATTAGCCAATCACTATAATCAGTCTACGAATTTAACCGCTTCTGAAGACCTGCCACGGCATTTTTTTTTACCGTGGCGAACCGGCTGTGCTACGGCAATCACCTCGGCAATTGCCGATTGCCGAGGCGAATTGAGAGGGCTGATTTGTACCCAATGTCACACTTTGATAGCTTAGGTATTTAGTTCACTTGTACCCAATGTCACACTTAGATAGCTAAGGTATTGAGTGCATTTGTACCCAATGTCAGACTTAGATAGCTACAGTATTGACTGTATTTGTACCCAATGTCACACTTAGATAGCTAAGGTATTGAGTGCATTTGTACCCAATGTCACACTTAGATAGCTAAGGTATTGAGTGCATTTGTACCCAATGTCAGACTTAGATAGCTACAGTATTGACTGTATTTGTACCCAATGTCACACTTAGATAGCTAAGGTATTGACTGTATTTGTACCCAATGTCACACGTAGATAGCTAAGGTATTGACTGTATTTGTACCCAATGTCACACTTAGATAGCTAAGGTATTGACTGTATTTGTACCCAATGTCACACGTATATGGCTAAGGTATTGAGTGCATTTGTACCCAATGTCTCACTTAGATAGCTAAGGTATTTAGTGCATTTGTACCCAATGTCAGACTTAGATAGCTAAGGTATTGACTGTATTTGTACCCAATGTCACACTTAGATAGCTAAGGTATTGACTGTATTTGTACCCAATGTCACACTTAGATAGCTAAGGTATTGACTGTATTTGTACCCAATGTCACACTTAGATAGCTAAGGTATTGACTGTATTTGTACCCAATGTCACACTTAGATAGCTAAGGTATTGACTGTATTTGTACCCAATGTCACACGTAGATAGCTAAGGTATTGATCGATTTGTACCCAATGTCAGACTTAGATAGCTAAGGTATTGACTGTATTTGTACCCAATGTCACACTTAGATAGCTAAGGTATTGACTGTATTTGTACCCAATGTCACACTTAGATAGCTAAGGTATTGAGTGCATTTGTACCCAATGTCACACTTAGATAGCTAAGGTATTGGGTGCATTTGTACCCAATGTCAGACTTAGATAGCTACAGTATTGACTGTATTTGTACCCAATGTCAGACTTAGATAGCTACAGTATTGACTGTATTTGTACCCAATGTCACACTTACGTGTAGATAGCTACGATATTGACTGTATTTGTACCCAATGTCAGACTTAGATAGCTAAGGTATTGACTGTATTTGTACCCAATGTCAGACTTAGATAGCTAAGCTATTGACTGTATTTGTACCCAATGTCACACTTAGATAGCTAAGGTATTGACTGTATTTGTACCCAATGTCAGACTTAGATAGCTAAGGTATTGACTGTATTTGTACCCAATGTCACACTTAGATAGCTAAGGTATTGACTGTATTTGTACCCAATGTCACACGTAGATAGCTAAGGTATTGACTGTATTTGTACCCAATGTCAGACTTAGATAGCTAAGGTATTGACTGTATTTGTACCCAATGTCACACTTAGATAGCTAAGGTATTGACTGTATTTGTACCCAATGTCACACTTAGATAGCTAAGGTATTGACTGTATTTGTACCCAATGTCACACTTAGATAGCTACGGTATTGACTGTATTTGTACCCAATGTCACACTTAGATAGCTAAGGTATTGACTGTATTTGTACCCAATGTCACACGTAGATAGCTAAGGTATTGACTGTATTTGTACCCAATGTCAGACTTAGATAGCTAAGGTATTGACTGTATTTGTACCCAATGTCACACTTAGATAGCTAAGGTATTGACTGTATTTGTACCCAATGTCACACTTAGATAGCTAAGGTATTGACTGTATTTGTACCCAATGTCACACTTAGATAGCTAAGGTATTGAGTGCATTTGTACCCAATGTCACACTTAGATAGCTAAGGTATTGAGTGCATTTGTACCCAATGTCAGACTTAGATAGCTACAGTATTGACTGTATTTGTACCCAATGTCAGACTTAGATAGCTACAGTATTGACTGTATTTGTACCCAATGTCACACTTAGATAGCTACAGTATTGACTGTATTTGTACCCAATGTCACACTTAGATAGCTACGGTATTGACTGTATTTGTACCCAATGTCACACTTAGATAGCTAAGGTATTGACTGTATTTGTACCCAATGTCACACTTAGATAGCTAAGGTATTGACTGTATTTGTACCCAATGTCACACTTAGATCCATCAGTATATTGTGACATCTATTCCATGTCAGACCATTAAAGGATTAAAGTACAGGGGACAAATTAAATTATGTTAAAAGAGCGAGGTGATATACAATAACATTCCTAGAGAAAATCGTGATATGTCCGGAAAAGTGGAGAGTGAATTTCATTTCATGCTCTGTTGTCCTTTGTATTCAGATTTAGGAAAAGAATATCTTCAGAAAATTTATTGTTCATGGGCAAATAGTAGAAAACTGAAAGGATTGTTTGATGCCAAATCACCAACTGAAATTGTAAAACTCTATAACTTTATAAAAAAGGTTCACTTACTGAGAACTCTGACTTTGTTGTCAATTCAAGGGACATCCGGAAAAGTTTCATGCTCTGTTGTCCTTTGTATTCAGATTTAAGAATAGAATATCTAAGGAAATTACATTGTGCAGGGCTAAATATTAGGTAACTAGAAGGATTGTTTGATGCCAAATCACCAACTGAAACTGTAAAACTCAAAAACTTTACAAAAACGGCTCAGTAGTTGTGAGCACAGACTTTGTAATTAATTCAAGGGACATAACCCATTGGGCTCATATTCTATCTAGATTGTTTTTATTTATTGTGAAATATAAATGTATATTTGACGGAGTGGGGTTATATATAACCCATTGCGGAATAAACAACTTGAACTATTTCATCTGATCTACCATTCTTCATTAAAGAGTCATAGATTTGCTGATGTATTATTTGTTTTATCAGGATGGGGTTGTTCGTCTTGTCAGTGTTAACAATGACTCTGTGAGTGTTTTGGACCATAGTTATGTTGGAGTCCCAGTAACCTGTATGGATTTCTCACCAAGTTTTGATAAGATGGTTCTAGGCTCTTCACAGGTAAGCCATATACATTTGTACAAACAAATAAAGAACTCTGAACAATCAATCAATCAATTGATATAGTGTTAACTCAACAAGCTAATATTTTGACAACCCTGCTAATTGTGGTATTTTGAGTTAAGATCACCATTACGTAATATGTATATGTAATATATACAAATATGGGCCAGACTGTTGAAGTCACATATATATTTCAATTGGTTTCATTAGAATTAAAATGCAAGTTTAATGCTCTTTGTTAATTAGCTACTCCGACATTGTTGTTTTTTGCCAGGGTATTATCTCCCTTTATCAGCCTGACTCTGAGGTATCTATTAAAGAACAGTGTGACTTACACTACAGCCAGATGATAGGGCTAGGGCTGTTAGCCTCAGGAGGGGACACTTGTGTGGTCAGTATTTTTAACTCATTTCATATTAGGTTCACTAAGTACATGTATGTTTTGACAGAGAACTACAGTAATGCAGAAGTACCAAATAGATAATTTTCTATTACCTTTACCTTTTCCCCTAACACTTGTTACGTTAAAAAACATTGGATAGAACCTTATGACAATGCACCGTTGAATATTGTTCCTCCTCACACATGTCAAATTCGGACTTATGCATTTTACTGTCCATGGATGTATTGATTGAACCCTATTGAACAAACGGTCACACACTAGGTTACACATCATCATAAAATCAACAAGAAAGTGGTGTCACAATCAAAGAAGACTGCTGTGCGCCGTCTGACCATAATGAAGTTCAACTGACTCATCCAATACAGCCTTTCACCCCTAGCAGCGATCAGATCCAAGTATAACAGGAACGGCCTACAAGCAGTTGAAGAGGCGACAAACTGCAGACGCAACATTCAAATCCGGCGTTGACTATTCCAAGCTATTCCTCTGTGATTTGAGCTGCTGGCATTCAGACTTTTTAACAAAAACAACTTCCAAAATACATTTGAAGAGTGATAGAAGAGAAATAATGATTTTGTGGACGAATGTGGACGAGTTTCACGTCCTCTCTATCTAACCTAGATCCCATGACAATGGCCTCGACCCATGACATTATTTCTTAAGTTAACCTCCCTGCATGAAGAATCAAGGCTGCTATGTAAATGAACATCTCAGACAGATTCAATATTTATAAACCTATTTAAAAATATCTAGTGATTCCGGTTTTTAACCTAATACTAATACATGTAGCTTATGAGTTTTTTTTTTTATATGTACTATAATTTTTATATACCTCTTGTCTTTCTACTGTATTGAAGAAATGAGGAACAAATGCTGTTACCTATGTGGATTGTGTAATATGTTGATATGATTTCAGACTTTAAGAGAAGACGGCGAACTACAGTTTTGGAATCTAGAGACTGGTTCTTTGACAGGAGCAATGCCAGTAGGAATTCAGGTGGGTTCTTTAAGTAACAACAAAGACTTACCACTAATGTACTTAGATGATATTTGAAATGTGTGCAACATGTACTTATAGTGGCAATATTTTCCTGTTTTGGAAAAAATTGGAAATTAAAGGTTATTTTTGTACAGCAGTGAAACCTTTTCGTGCTACTAGTCTCCAGGTTGTATGTTCAAGTAGTGTTTAAACTAACTTGGACCAAAAATGAAAGAATGTTTTTCCCAGTTATTTATATTTTGTTTACTTTTCAACCCCGATTTTGGTTACTACATTAGCAACAATGCCTTTTGAACCTTGCATACTAAATTTAAAAACCCTAAGATTTTATACGCTATGATTGTTAACTTCAAAGTATTTTTAATGTATAAACAGCGCTGTCTCTCGGTCTCTCAGAAACCGTGGCTTTTCTTCTCTTCTTCGTATGAACTATTATGGGATGTATACAAAAATGATAGCGAACATTTTAGATGTGACAACGGCACTTGATGGAGCAAACGTTAAAGTTTCCGAAGATCTTCATATAGTTCAAAATGAGACAAAGAGCCGAACGATTTGAGTCAAAATTAAGATATTGGAGTCACATACTCAGTAAAGCTTTTATAAGAACAAATGCATTCTCAGAACTGTGGTTACTGGGTTTTTCGATAGATATGATGGTCCAGTAAGTGGAGGATGAACCTATTTTCTGATTTGAAATTATGCAACCGTTGACAATTTCAAAATCTACCCCGCATAAACGTCACATAATGTGGTATAAGCAGGCTGAAGGCCTGAATATGGTGTAATGGGATGTTTCATACTTGCACATTCATAGCCTTTTTGGTATTATTGTAAAAATCGATGTATTTTCTATGATAATCTATAAGTTTTTTTTATTTGTAGTGTACATCATTGGCTGTCAGCCCAATGTGTCATTGTGTTGCCATAGGAACAGCCTCTGGTCATATCTACGTAGCTGATTGCACAGAACTCAGTAATGTGCGTCTTGTTTACAGAAATCGACTTTTTAATGGAGCAGTGAAACATCTCAAGTAAGGAGTTCTGCCTCAGGATTGATAATGGTTAAGGTTTTCATTATGAGGAGATATATAGGCTCAGAGTTGATTATACTCACCTCCTGTATTAAGCCATCTATAGTCAAATATTTGTAGAACTGCTGCAGACCTTCATGTCAGTCTCAATGATAATGGAACCCTATTCTGGATATAGCTTACTTCAGCGTCCAAATTAAGCTTTTTGAAGATACTCACCATCATAGCCTTTCTGACATTTGTTAACAATTCACAAATTAAACATTGGGCACAATATGTATGTCCACAATGTTTACAATGTCTAAATGGGGGAGTAAAAGCATATACTTAGAAAGAATAATCAGAAAGCAACTAATTACCCTCATTTCCAGTATTTTTGTCTGTAGATTTCGAACTTATGGGCTAGCTGGCTCAAACCAAATCCTTCGTCTGTATTACACAGATAAAGTCATACAGTATAATAATACTAGACACTCACACGGTTCAAGTCATTGTGTGCCTGCCCAGGCTGAGAGTTTGTTTACATTGTGGGTAGCTAACAAATCAAATTTTCAATTTATATTAAAAATACAAAATGATGACAAAGCTTTCAAATTTTGACAAAAATAGAAAGCTGCTAATTTCTTTTGTCAAGATGAAAAAGAGTTTTTAATAATGAGAAAAGAAGATGTGTGCTCATATCTGAGATGCATGTTCACAGTTTAGGGTTTTGGTTGCTTATAAAAACTAGCTTAATATGCACCCCCCTAGACTGCTATCACCTTCTTAATAGAATAATGAACCATTGGCAAATTCTGTTATGTGTGTCAGTTAATGTCAGTTGAATGAATAAAGCCAGCTAAGCATCATGGTGTGGATTCATTGAATGAAAAAGCCAGCTAAGCATCAGGGTGTGGATTCATTGAATGAATAAAGCCAGCTAAGCATCAGGGTGTGGATTCATTGAATGAATAAAGCCAGCTAAGCATCAGGGTGTGGATTCATTGAATGAATAAAGCCAGCTAAGCATCAGGGTGTGGATTCATTTAAGAATTCTTCAACTTACAGTGACATGAGCTGCCAAAATAAAGACTTATTTCCTAAATTCAATTTGTCAAAGAAGTTGAGCATTTGAAATACCTTTAAAAGATAAAGGATTGACCTTGAAATAAAATGTATGAACTGAAGATGTCGCTAATAACAGACAAAATTCAACTAGCTCGGATGTAGGAGTATATTTTCAAGTGTTTCTTCATGAAAGCACAGCTCTTATTTCATACCTCTTTATTATAAAAATGACGAACAATTAGCTAATTCTGTTTCAATCAAATTTATTCTATTTTTGGCAGCTTATGTCACTTTAACTTGCTGGATTTTTGTTCTTTTTATTCATTTGCTATATTTTATTTCAAGATGTCCAATTATAAATTTTTCTGACAGATTTGATCAATTGGGGAACTTTATTTTCACTGCTGCTGAGGAAGGTGAAGTGTTTGTTTTGGAAGGGAGAGCCTCCGAGAATTTTAAAGTTTTAGGTTATACTGGTGAGTTATGAGTTTGTCCTAAACTATTTATGTTGGTCGAATATTCTCAATGTTTACAAAGGCCTTTCATCGATGAGGTGTAGGTTCAAATCTCACTCAGACCCAATAAAACAGTATGTGGAAAAGTTGCTAGGTGCTCGTGAAAGTCGGGGTCTTCTATTGGAATAGATCCTGGTTTTCTGCCTCAGTAAACCTGGCAACGCCGCCATGCAAGAGGAATAATCTTGAGTGTGGTGTAAAACATCAATCAATCTATGCATGCCTGTCTGTAAGTTTGGCTTTGTCTACGACTAAATCTGGTTACAAGCTTCAGAATGTCAGGTGATGAATTTGTGAACACAACATTTACTTGGTACTAGAACAGTCGACAAGTGATCATCCACTGTATAGTGTCTTGTTATTGTTCAATAATTCTACATGCATTTCATTTTGATATTACTCTCTGTCTATGTTTGAGCTTAGATGTAGTTTTAGTAACTGTTGTAATAATATATACTGTACATATGTTCCAGATGTGAGCGGCTATATTAGGAATATCTCCTTATATAGTGAACCAAAAAAAGGAGATTTAAGAGCTGTAGTTTCATGCAGCACAAGTTCAACAGCTGTCGGGGCCACCAAGATATTTACCTTTGAAATATCAGAAGCACTAAGGAATGGTGAGTTAATGTTATTAATTCTACAGTCATATCCAGGGCTCCATAGACTCATCCCAAACTCTACTCTACCTTGAAATTCCCTGAATACAGAAAAGAAATGATTTCAAGGCCTTGAATTCCCTTGAAAAATAAATAAGTCCAACTTTTTTCCTCCCCCGTTAAACTTGGCAATGCCGCCGTATTCACACTGACAGTCGTTACATTATTCACACAGACAGTCATTATATTATTCACACACAGTCATTTCGTTATTCACAGACAGTCATTACATTATTCACACAGACAGTCATTTCGTTGTTGACAAAGACAGCCATTACATTATTCACACAGACAGTCATTACATTATTCACACAGTCAGTCATTACATTATTTACACAGACAGTCATTACATTATTCACACAGACAGTCATTACATTATTCACACAGTCATTACATTATTCACACAGTCATTACATTATTCACACAGACAATCGTCACATTATTCACACAGTCATTACATTATTCACACAGTCATTACATTATTCACACAAACAGTTATTACATTATTCACACAGTCATTACATTATCCACACAGACAGTCATTATATTCACAGACTGTCGTCATATTATTCACACAGACAGTCGTTACATTATTCACACAGACAGTCATTACATTATTCACACAGACAGTCATTATATTATTCACACAGACAGTCGTTACATTATTCACACAGACAGTCATTACATTATTCAAACAGTCATTACATTATTCACACAGACAGTCATTACATTATTCACACAGACAGTCATTACATTATTCACACAGACATTCATTACATTATTCACACAGACAGTCATTACATTATTCACAGACAGTCATTACATTATTCACACAGACAGTAATTTCTTTGTTGACACAGTCATTGCATTATTCACACAGTCATTACGTTATTCACACAGTCATTACATTATTCACACAGACAGCCATTACATTATTCACACAGACAGTCATTTCGTTGTTGACACAGACAGTTATTACATTATTCACACAGTCATTAAATTATTCACACAGTCATTGCATTATTCAAACAGTCATTACATTATTCACGCAGACAGTCATTATATTATTCATACACACAGTCATTACATTATTCACACAGTCATTACATTATTCACACTGACAGTATTCACTGATAATAAGTGTAATATTCCATAAACTGATGCTCGTTTCAATTGGTGTGCTATTTGTTTAGATATGAGTTCAGCTGTAGGCAGTTTGAAAGGAGAATTTAAACCTGGTCTGATCAAGAAATTAGAGTGTGTAGTCAAAATGCCGGTCTATGGAGTGGCTCTAACAGTTGAAGGGGCTCTCTATACCATTGGACAAGACAAGAAAATCCAAAGATATACCATACCTTCAGAAATAATGAACAGAGTAAGTTTACATGAACCTGCTATATAGTTATCATTTTAACATGTGATTGACTGTGAGCTAGACAGCTTAGTCTGTAAGTGTTACATCTGATCAAATGAAAGCCATCTCTATTTCATCCTTGGTTAATAGATAATATATAACTTTATAAGGAGTGAACAAAGACATGAAGTTTAAGTGATTGATTATTTAACACCCATATGGATTATCAGGTAGATATTTACCTGATAAGCTTAGTTGTTTGTTTTGTAGAAGGCATTAATAGAGTTATCGGTTGAGGAGGAATATAGTGGACATGAACTGCCAGGGGGGACTATCTCCATCTCACCACATCAACAATGGCTGACATCGTGTGCTGCTGACGGCTCTGTTATCATCAGATCTCTACATGAAATGGTAAACAATACATACCCTATATAGTTGCTTTAAAATGTCAAAAATGATATACTTTGTTACAGATCCTGGAAAAATGATACATTATGCTGATATTTCCATAGCACATCAACTGAGTTGGTTAATATTTTTATCAACAAATCAACAGTATTATCTCCTTGGTACCAGTGGTGCCTATGACATTGGCATTCTACATGTTTTATATTTCACCACCCCAGAAATCTATGCAATGTTTTTAGGTACTATGTGTTTTTATTAACAGAGTAAGGTAGTAAGAGTACAACCTGGTAGTTTCACCACAGGAGGAGTACAGACATTACTCTACTCTGATGACTGCACAAGACTTGTGGCTTTAGGACACGATTCAACATTAACATGTTACAAATGGCAGTAAGTATAGATTAACACTTGTACCAATGGAGTTTATAATAGTCTTAATTACCCCTCTTAGACATCTATCAGAAGGAAAGCTATTATTATTTTCATATTGATTTGTTTAAATGTGATTGTCATTACCCTACTTCAGTTTTTATGGAAATGTTAAAAAGCCATTACTTTTTCCCCCAAATAACCAAACCAATGCAAGTTCAAAACTTTATAATTTCATTCCTCGTGATATACATTATGAAGATACCAGACATGGTGGCAGTAAAAGGAGGCTTGTTATATCCCAATATTTTTACAAACTTTTTATAGAATAACTTCTTCTCTGGATTTTACTCACTGACTTAACAGATCACTTCTAGATTTTTTTCCATATGATAAAAACCACCCATACTCCTGTTGTCCCCAGCTCTAACATGAAGGTTTATAAATATACAGACCAAGAAAAAAACAGAATTCATTAACAAAGTACAGATTGAAATTGACATTTAAATAATGTTTATGACATAAGCCAAGCTATAATCAGTTTTTCCGATACCTTTACCTCAATTTATGACGAATCTTTTCCAATTACCACGGCTATTCCCGGCCGAAATTAGATCTGTGGGTTGCCAGGCACCTTTTAAAATCAATATATGAAAAGAACAAATTATATCGTTCACAGCTAAAAACCTACAGAAATAAATATAGGTTATAGAGAAACAAGCTTAATAGTGAACTTCAATACGCTAAAAATATATACTTTGAAAGTAATTTAACAAAGTTAACAGCAATATATAAAAAAAACGTAGCTTATAATAAATCAACTAATAAATAATAATAAAATACACTACCTTCTGGCTTTGATATTGAAGGTAAACTAGAATATGGAGAGAATATGATTGCAAATAAGTTCAATGAGTATTTTTCAACTATCGCTTCTAATACCGTTAATACCTGACATGCAAAACACTTTCTCTGACTACCAAGGAAATGTGAATACATTGTCTTGTTGTATTGGTCACTCCACACCAGCTGAGGTTGTTTCTGTGATCAATGAATTAATACACAATTCAGCTCTCAGGCTGGTTGGTATCCAATCTTCCTTACTCAAACTTGTTTCTGAATATATTTGTGACCCTTTGCAGGCCAGATAATTTTGGTGTAGGTCAGAAAAAGTGAATTGGTTTTGTATATTGAAATGCTGGCAACCAACCGATACCAATGCTAGTTCCCTTGTACATCATACCATATACTCGCTTTCATTGTGGCTAACAGATTTTTATTTCTGGAGTTTTAGAACAACAAGTTACCTGAACCGATCGATCGTTACTGTGAAATCTTCTGGCCTGCTTTGGCAAATATTATTAATCGCTCTTTTTCCATTGGCAAATTTCCAGATTGCCTTAAGGAAGCAAAATTATCTCCAATATTTCAAACTGGAAAATCAAATCTTATAGATAATTATCATTTCATATCAATCTTGCCTATGGTCAGTAAAATATTAGAAAAAATAACATGAAAACAACTACATGTATGGATATGTCTCATAAAGGAAAATCAATTTTATGCACTTATTGACCCATTCTTGACATAGGGAAATATTATTTGAGGTAAGGATCTTTGCCAAAGAAGTCAAGCTTTCCTATTTTTCTTTATACTCTTCAGGCCCAAGGAGTGGAATCAATTACCCAATTCCATTAGAACATTAAACAGTACAGTGAGTTTAAAAGGCAATAAATATCTATTATACTTGCAAGAGGAATACATTATTTTCTTGATGAGCATATTTTAATGTTCAATAACAACTTTTTCTCATGAAGGTTGTCGTGTTCATTTCTTTGTAGTTTTTCGCCAGAGGGTGTGAATCGCGCAAAATCTGCACTAGAGTCCTCACGTGCTCGTCGCTCACGGCTGTTACAACGACAACAAGAACAAGATGGAGTACTAAAGGAAATGACTGACTGGTGTCCTTCTCCCATCTCTTCAAGACCCTCATCTGCACGTCTTAGGAAAGAAAAAGTAAACCACCAAGTATATTTTTAATGTTCATCTTAATGATTGCTTAATCTTGAACAAATATTTAACCGTAAATATTTGAATTGGGTATATTACATATAGAACTAGAGTGTTGTTAATAGCTTGTTCAATTCTTTTTTTCAGGAAGTACAAGAGAAAGAAAAGGCTGTAGCTGCAGATGAGATTTATACCACTCCGACACCCACTGCAGGCTCTAATGCTACATGGTTAGAATGTCGGGAAATAGAGGTAATATATCAGCCCTCTTGTCTCAGTGTGTGTATAACAATCTGTCCCAAACAAATTGGAAAATGAACATATGTGGAAGGATTTTCATGTGTAATAAAGATAATCTGATTGTTTTGGAAAACATCAATCAATTAATAAATACCACCTGGGTGGGAAATTAAGGTAACATTATTTACATTAATTACAAAACCAATAACTCAATGGGCAACCTTGTTTGGTATGTCCTTTTTTGTCTTACATTGATATAGTTCAGGAAATATATAGATGCTAGTTATTTCTGAAAGTTTGCTCGATGTAGAGTTTTGATTGTTAAATTACAGGCTCATAAAGAAGAAGACAAAGAATATACAGCTGAGAAGAATGACCTACGACTACAGATTAGGGATATGAGAAGAACTGTAAGTTAGTTACATAGCTTAGCCTATTCTCTCTTACCAAATAGTCTTCATTATATAAGTTTATTAGGTAATGGTAATTATGTTAATGGTTATTTTGACAAGAACGTTATATATATTTGTGTAATAACATTGTACATTACAGATTCAGGCCATGATGAAAACAAATGAAGTCCTTCCTGACCTGGAGAAATTAAGTCACCATGAGTTTGACCTGGATATTGATGAACAGATCCGACTTCAAGGAGAAGGAGAAGCACTAATACATAAGGTATGTGAAACTGAGTGGCATGAGTTTGATTTGGATATTGATGAACAAGCACTTATACATAAGGTATGTGAAACTGAGTGGCATGAGTTTGACCTGGATATTGATGAACAAGCACTTATACATAAGGTATGTGACTTGGATATTGATGAACAAGCACTTATACATAAGGTATGGGACTTGGATATTGATGAACAAGCACTTATACATAAGGTATGTGATTTGGATATTGATGAACAAGCACTTATACATACGGTATGTGACTTGGATATTGATGAACAAGCACTTATACATAAGGTATGTGACTTGGATATTGATGAACAAGCACTTATACATAAGGTATGGGACTTGGATATTGATGAACAAGCACTTATACATAAGGTATGGGACTTGGATATTGATGAACAAGCACTTATACATAAGGTATGTGATTTGGACATTGATGAACAAGCACTTATACATAAGGTATGTGTCTTGGATATTGATGAACAAGCACTTATACATACGGTATGTGATTTGGACATTGATTAACAAGCACTTATACATAAGGTATGTGTCTTGGATATTGATGAACAAGCACTTATACATAAGGTATGTGATTTGGACATTGATGAACAAGCACTTATACATAAGGTATGTGACTTGGATATTGATGAACAAGCACTTATACATAAGGTATGTGACTTGGATATTGGTGAACAAGCACTTATACATAAGGTATGGGACTTGGATATTGATGAACAAGCACTTATACATAAGGTATGTGATTTGGACATTGATGAACAAGCACTTATACATAAGGTATGTGAAACTGCTTGGCTATGAGTTTGATTTGGATATTGGTGAACAAGCACTTATACATAAGGTATGGGACTTGGATATTGATGAACAAGCACTTATACATAAGGTATGTGATTTGGACATTGATGAACAAGCACTTATACATAATGTATGTGAATTGGATATTGATGAACAAGCACTTCTACATAAGGTATGTGAATTGGATATTGATGAACAAGCACTTCTACATAAGGTATGTGACTTGGATATTGATGAACAACCACTTATACATACGGTATGTGATTTGGACATTGATGAACAAGCACTTATACATAAGGTATGTGACTTGGATATTGATGAACAAGCACTTATACATAAGGTATGGGACTTGGATATTGATGAACAAGCACTTCTACATAAGGTATGGGACTTGGATATTGATGAACAAGCACTTATACATAAGGTATGTGATTTGGACATTGATGAACAAGCACTTATACATAAGGTATGTGACTTGGATATTGATGAACAAGCACTTATACATAAGGTATGGGACTTGGATATTGATGAACAAGCACTTATACATAAGGTATGTGATTTGGACATTGATGAGCAACCACTTATACATAAGGTATGTGACTTGGATATTGATGAACAAGCACTTATACATAAGGTATGGGACTTGGATATTGATGAACAAGCACTTATACATAAGGTATGTGATTTGTACATTGATGAGCTACCACTTATACATAAGGTATGTGACTTGGATATTGATGAACAAGCACTTATACATACGGTATGGGACTTGGATATTGATGAACAAGCACTTATACATAAGGTATGTGACTTGGATATTGATGAACAAGCACTTATACATAAGGTATGTGAAACTGAGTGACCATAAGTTTAACTTGGATATAGATAAACAAGCACATACGGTATGTGAAACTGAGTGACCATAAGTTTAACTTGGATATAGATAAACAAGCACATAAGGTATGTGAAACTGAGTGACCATAAGTTTGACTTGGCTATTGATAAACAAGCACATAAGGTATGTGAAGTGGCATTAATACAGGTCAAATGTAAGTCCAATATCAGAAACATGATAAAAGATGTCATATGGTTGCTGATTTTAGGGTAAACCTCTCACAATCATAAAACATGTCAAGAGGACTTAACGTTAATTGTGAAGTTCTTATTCAATATTAAATGTGAAAGTAAGTTGATTTTGATGTTGACCAAGTACCAAAACTAGCCAATGGTACTTGACTAAGTCTGACATGTACATGTAACCCACAGTTTGTGTTTATTGTTTTCAGATTCGTGAGGAGATAGAGTTTGAGAATTTAGCTTTGATGTATCTGAGAGAGAGGATCAAAAAGGAATGCTGGGATGACATGGAGGTCAAAGGTCGAGCAATCTTGGTAATGGTTCTTCCTCCTAAACTATTGGTAGTACTTGATCAACTATAAGTGTCCTATTTTTCTGACATTATTCCACAAACAAAATATTATCATGAAGCCATTATATTTCTCCAGAAAGTGTTATAAAAATTAGGTAAAACCTGATTACACAGGTGGAGTGTTTGGTCTATTCTTTTGTCTCTATGTCCTTGCTATGTTATTATCAGTGAAATGAAAATCAGGAATTTCTACTGGTCATAACTCAATGATAAAATTGTCCACATGATATAAACTGTATTATAACTGAAAACAGAAAGAAATAATAAATGGTATATTTTACCAGGCGTTCAATTCCAAGCTGGAAGTCAGTAACTTCCCAATGAAGACAAGATCTAAAGAGGCATTGAGAATGTTAGACATGGTGACCAAGAGAAGAAGTGTGGAGATGATGGACCTAGTGGTAAGAGCAACCAGACTCTCTTTCTGTAAAACCTTAACTTTTGGTAATTGGGATAGTTGTAAGGAACTTAAACATATAGTTATCCCAATTGTAAGAAAATTAAGCATAAAATTGTGGTAGTTTTTAGAGACTTAAACATAAAGTTGTGGTACATGTAGCTGTAATGTACGTAAACATGAAGTTGTGATAGTTGTAATATACTTAAACATAAACTTGTGATAGTTGTAAGAGACTTGAATATAACTTTGTGGTAGTTGTAATATACTTAAATATAAACTTGTGATAGTTGTAACAGACTTAAACATAAACTCGTGATAGTTGTAACAGACCTTAACATAACGTTGTATCAGCTGTAAGGAACCTAAACATAAAGTTGTCGTAGTTGTAAGTGAATAGTAAAGCAATCAAGAAATAATCATATATAGGGTCATGAATATTCACTAGTCTTCTATTTCTTTCCCTCCAGGCACGTAGAGAGTTGGCTGAAGCAGGGAGAAAGCCTAATTCGGTGAGTTTTTAATGGAATTTAATGATAATATAATCCTTTAGTTTTGTGTAATACATGTAGTTGAACTATTACGGATACATTGAGATAACTTAGTGTTCATTATCATGCTGTATATGAAGAGAGATGTATGGACTATTTGCCTGGATGAAATCGCATAGCTTCAGTTTGTGGCATTCCTTCTATCTGCATGTTTTATGCATGGATATTTCACTGTCCAACACTCAATTTGTTAAAGGCTTTATTTCTGGAGCAGCACAAACAAAATTCAATGGTACAGTTACTGCTTTATTATAGTTACAAGCTCAGTGTTGTAAGCCATCATATCATGACCTCAGTTGTGTAGATATATTTCCTAATCACTCTTTTTTTGACTATCGCAGAACAACTTTGATTTTTAAACATACTTTTAGTTCATATACAAAGACAAACGAACTTTAAGCCCTGTTCCTTAAACCCTTTAATCAGCTGTGAATTCTTGGCATAAACCCACTGAACTTCTATCAATGATTTTCTTGTAAACTTTTCTTGGTATTGACATGAAACATTTTTTCAACGAGTGAGTTTTTGATGTAAGATTTTAATTCTTTGTAATGACTCACTTAAGGCATTTGCTCAGCGGTTTAGTACTGGTGTAAGTATAAGAGATTTACTCTATTCTAATCTCTATATCAAACTACATTGTGTATGCCGTGATCAACTACTACTACTTGTCTTGTGATTCCTCTTCATTTCAAATCCAGGAGACAAGTGATTATTAAGTATAAAAACTTCCAAGTTTTAATTCGCTTTTGAAATAATTATGGATTTAATGATAGAAAATAGGGTTTGATCAGATTGCAAGACCAAACCACAGTATGACCCCGGAGGTCTCAGATCAAAATGCAGTTATCCCAATATACAGACTGACAGATGGTAATCAGCAAATCTCTCAGTCTTCATATAAATTAACCCAGAACTAAGGAATTCACATGCAACCAGTACTAAATAAAATACTCAGACCAAATATGAATCGACAAATTTCTGAATGGATTTTTTTTCTCTTAATTGCCGTATGTGGAAGAGTTTGACTGTGGAAGAGGTACTCGCCGAAATTTCTTCCGAGCAAATAGAGCCTGGTTTTTTCCCCAGCTAAACCTATCCAGGCCACCATATACGTGAAAAAATATAGAGTGCGATCAATCATTAAATAAAATTTGTACAGTTCACCCCCTTCCCAAAATACTCATTTACATAATATTGTATATCTGACGTGATTTTCAACTGAACTAATTATGAAATCGGTTAATTTTTCTGTTTTGAGTTTCTAACATGTATAAATTCAAGTTTCTTAATTCCTAATATGTTTGGTGTGGCTTGTTGCAACAATTGTTTTAGAACTATACTTTAGCTAAATGGTTTCATTTACTTGTGGAGCAAATATTTTGCTCTGGTCAGTTTTATAAAAGTTTAAAAGCATTCTTAATGTAATTTGTGAACTTGGTCAAATCACTGACAACAAAGTTTTTAAAACTTTTTTTCTTTGAATAAGATTAAAATGCATTGTAAAGCATTCAACCTGTAATTATCTGGAGCCTTCACTGTTTCATCTTGGAATGCACAATTTATTCAACACAGCTCATTAAACTAAACCAAAGTAAGAATAGAATATGCAGATATTGGGGTAACCCCTGTTTCTTGAAGGCTCCAAATTTCAGTATTATACATGTACACTGTACCTTTTTCAGGAGTGTATAAAACCTGTAATGGTTTCATTTGCTGTGACTACTCTGCTATATCACTATATCAATTAAGATTTATTTACTAATATATTTTTGTGGACTCGAAACTTATATATGAGGTAGCAATATAATTTTGCTGACAATGAATAATGTTTTTTTTTTAAATGACTTGTTAATAACATCTACCATAGAACATTTTATACAATTTATTTTCCCAATGTATAATTCAACACCCCTGTGCCCATGTACTCCGTGGTTATTTTAGACAAGAAGATTTTCCCTGTGCCCTTATGTTTTAGTGTTCATAAATTAGTTCTAACAATGCCGTTTTGAATCAATTTTGAGAACAATCAATCTGTAATGTTCAACCAATGGGTAATCTTCTCAACATGCTTAAATCTGATAACTTTTAGAATCACACCACACAAATAATTTTGGAAACTGACTTGTCTGCTTTATTTTTGGAATCTCTTTGACTCAAGTTCATCACTAGTTGTCAAATTAACTTGGGTATGTAAACTTGATAAAAGTCAAACATAAACACGATCGTATAATAGATTTTTACTTTCTTGTTTAAATAGCCTGCTGAAGATGAAGGGATAGAAATGGAGGATTCTGAAAACCAGTCAATGGATCAGCCCTCTCTTACTGGAAGTTTAGGTACGTTCATCTCTCTAAGATATGTCTGACAACTCTCTGTTTCTTCTGAAAACCAGACAATGGATCAACCCTCTCTTACTGGAAGTTTAGGTACGTTCATCTCTCTAAGATATGTCCGGGGCCTCCGTGGCTCAGTAGGTAGAGCGTTGGACGCTCAATTCCAACAGCCTTCCACCAATGGGTTGCGGGTTCGATTCCCACTCAGTCCAAAAATTGAAAAATTTTCTGACTGGGTTTTCACTCGAACGACCTAAGTGGGGTGGTTGCCAGTTACCAGTGGAAGGTCGTGGGTTTCCTCCGGGCACAGATCCCGGTTTCCTCCCACAATAAAACTAGCAACGCCGCCATATATAAGTGAAATAATCTTGAGCGCGGCGTAAAAACACCAAACAATCTCTAAGATATGTCGGACAACTTTCTGTTTCTTCTGAAAACCAGTCAATGGATCAGCCCTCTCTTACTGGAAGTTTAGGTACGTTCATCTCTCTAAGATATGTCTGACAGCTCTCTGTTTCTTGGGTGAATGGATCAACCCTCTCTTACTGGAAGTTTAGGTACGTTCATCTCTGTAAGATATTCCTGGGAACTCTGTTTCTCAGATGAATGGATCAGCCCTCTCTAACTGGAAGTTTAGGTACGTTCATCTCTCTAACATTCATATGTCTGACAACTCTCTGTTTCTCAGATGAATGGATCAGCCATGTATTGCAGGATATTGACATCATCATTTTGACAGCAGTTTATAAAGCAGTTTGAATCTCACACTGATAATGTTGAAATGTTTAACTTATTATCAGGTGCCCATTATGGAGGAGAAAATCCATTACTTATGAGCCAGTTTGAATTACATACTGATAATGTTGAGATGTTTAAAGTGGCATGAGCTGCCGAAATTCACACTTTTTTCATAATTTCTGATCGTCACGACAGTAAGAGGCTTTGAAGGCCATCGAAAAACTAAATGATTGGCGTTGGAATGAGGAAAATCCATACAGTATGTGCCCTGTACGAACCGAAAACGTGTTCGAAAAGTAGCAAAATTTAAATAACCGGGACGACCATTCATTCATTCTAAGTCAAAGTTAGTTCAAAACAATACTTTATCGTACATTTTTGAGACTAGAAGCACTAAAAAGCTTCTGAATTATACGTCTTGAGAAAAATAGCCGATAATTTCAACATTCTGTGTTTACGTCAAAATATCAACATTTTGGCAGCTCATGCCCCTTTAACTTATTATCAGGTGCCCATTATGGAGGAGAGAATCCATTACTTATGAGCCAGTTTGAATTACACACTGATAATGTTGAAATGTTTAACTTATTATCAGGTGCCCATTATGGAGGAGAAAATCCATTACTTATGAGCCAGTTTGAATTACACACTGATAATGTTGAAATGTTTAACTTATTATCAGGTGCCCATTATGGAGGAGAAAATCCATTACTTATGAGCCAGTTTGAATTACACACTGATAATGTTGAAATGTTTAACTTATTATCAGGTGCCCATTATGGAGGAGAGAATCCATTACTTATGAGCCAGTTTGAATTACACACTGATAATGTTGAAATGTTTAACTTATTATCAGGTGCCCATTATGGAGGAGAAAATCCATTACTTATGAGCCAGTTTGAATTACACACTGATAATGTTGAAATGTTTAACTTATTATCAGGTGCCCATTATGGAGGAGAAAATCCATTACTTATGAGCCAGTTTGAATTACATACTGATAATGTTGAAATGTTTAACTTATTATCAGGTGCCCATTATGGAGGAGAGAATCCATTACTTATGAGCCAGTTTGAATTACATACTGATAATGTTGAAATGTTTAACTTATTATCAGGTGCCCATTATGGAGGAGAGAATCCATTACTTATGAGCCAGTTTGAATTACACACAAGAGAACAAAAACTTAGTCAAATGATTCTGCTGGAGGTAAGATATGTTACACATTTTTCTTGGAGGTATATAAGGCAGTGATTTTTCATGATGAAATACTGAACTGAATCTGTATTCTGTTTGATCCAAATGTTGGGGAATTTATTTTTCTCTTTTATTTATTATAATACATTACACTGGTTGATTGGCCATGTGTAATGTTCATTGAAGTGCACTTAGAACATGCTTGTAACACAACTTTCTTAAAAGTTTGAAATCCTTGCAGATACATGTAACAGTTAGACCAATCAGTTGGGGCTACAAACAAGAGGACTTACTTGTATTTCTATGTCTATCAAAATCTTTTAAATGAAATATATATATATATAATAAATATATATATATACTGTTAGCAAAACAACATTGGGTTTCAGATGGATTCCCACTCAGTCCATAGACTAAACATTGAAACATTTTGATGTGAAAAAGGTACTCATGGAAGATTGGTAACCACTAAACCTGGCGGCCAAAAACATTTTACATTTTTGTTTAGATTTTATGTCATTTTAAAACAAGAAATGAAGGTATTATTTATTATTGTGTAAAATAAAATTCCCATGATTATAAATTTGGTAGAAAAGAATAAACCAGAATTTCCATCATCACTACCTGTAAAACAGAAATACTACAAGCTGTAGGTACATGTACATATATAGTAAACAAATCTGATATATGTTCTGTAGTAAAGGTTTCCTTGCCTTTAGTATTTTGTCTTAACATGTATAGTTCATTCATAAAAGCATCCTCAACAGTTTCAAGCATTATATTATATTATTGTTTTGTTTTCCAGGACAGTATCCATCGCATCAAGAAAGCATTCAATAAAGAGTTTGAAGAAGGATTCTCAAAGAAAGAGCAAGAGATTGCCAAAATCAAGGAGAAGAATAAGAGAATTGTGAAGATTTTGGAAGAGTTGGATCTGAATGAAGAATGTGTAGAACCAGAATTTCAATGTATAGAAAAACCTGAACTGCTGCTAACAGTTGAAGATGAAGAGGTTTGGATAATATCATCACCATTTAGACAAGTTAAACATAACTGGGCTAATATAATGTGTCCTACATGTATGCTCAATTTTAATGATATTAGTAAGCTTGTGTAAATCTGCTTTCATTGCAAATGTCTTTAAGATATTTGAGTATGATCAATGAGTACCTCTGGCTCAGCACATTTGGTTATGATTAATGAGTACTTTTGTGACTCAGTACATTTGACTATGATAAATGAGTACTTTTGTGACTCAGCACATTTAACTATAATAAATGAGTACCTCAGTGGCTCAGTACATTTGACTCTGATAAATGAGTACCTGAGTGGCTCAGTACATTTAACTATGACAAATGAGTACCTCAGTGGCTCAGTGCATTTAACTGTGATAAATGAGTACCTCAGTGGCTCAGTGCATTTAACTATGATAAATGAGTACCTCAGTACATTTGACTATGATAAATGAGTACCTCAGTGGCTCAGTGCATTTGACTATGACAAATGAGTACCTCAGTGGCTCAGTGCATTTAACTATGATAAATGAGTACCTCAGTGGCTCAGTATATTTAACTATGATAAATGAGTACCTCAGTGGCTCAGTACATTTGACTATGATAAATGAGTACCTCTATGGCTCAGCACATTTGATTATGATAAATGAGTACATCTGTGTCTGCACATTTGGTTGTGATAACGGAGTAGCTCTGTGGCTCTGCACATTTGACGGTGATAACTGAGTAGCTCTGTGGCTCTGCACATTTGGTTGTGATAACTGAGTAGCTTTGTGGCTCTGCACATTTGGTTGTGATAACTGAGTAGCTCTGTGGCTCTGCACATTTGGTTGTGATAACTGAGTAGCTCTGTGGCGCTGCACATTTGGTTGTGATAAATGAGTACCTCAGTGGCTCAGTACATTTAATTGTGATAAATGACTACATCTGTGGCTTTGCACGTTTGATTATGATAAATGAGTACCTCAGTGGCTCAGTACATTTGACTCTGATAAATGAGTACATATGTGCCATATGAGAGAAATATCTTGAATGTGATGTAAAACACAAACCAATTAATTAACTATGACATTGATCATTCTCTCCTAATCTGATGCATTATTATTTCAATCAATGCTCTGGTATTGTCTGGTGCTTCAATCATTCATGAACTCAGTAGTAATCTGACTTTTGTCTTTGTAGGTAAAAATAGAACGTTTTCTGACAGCAGATCAGAAGAAAGAGAAAGAAAAGCAGGAGAAGTTAGATGAGGAACGTCGACTGAAGGAGAAGGGGGATAATGTACGTGAAAGAGCCCTGGGGATGATGATGGGGGGAGTGCTAGAAATCAAAAAGGAGGAAGAACTTAAAAAGGTTGGTATATTTCCTGATGTTTTACAAGTAAATAACCAATTATTAGAGACGCTTTTGTTTTAGGTGAGGTTTTCGTCACCTGTGCTTGAATATTGCAACATTCTGCTGTGTTTTAGGACATTCCAGTACCAGCCTTTATGTCAACCAAAGGTCAGGATGACTGGACAGAAGAGGAAAACAAACTAGCCAAGGAATATGAGAAGAAAGTCAAGGACTTGGAAGAAGAGAGGGAAAAGTACAGAAAGGTAACTAACTAAATGTCTATAAGCTCTAGATTCATGTTCTACTAGGGGCCTCTGTGGCTCAGTAGGTAGAGCGTTGGACTTTCAATCCAAACAGCTTTCTACCAATGGGTCGCAGGTTCGAATCCCACTCAGTCCAAACGGTATAGAGCCCGGTTTCCTCCCAACTGGCCACATCGCCATATCAATCAATCATGTTCTAGTCAAACCTGTGTTATTTGCCCCACTTGTATTAAGCTTAAGCCAGATCTAAATCAGAGTTTTAGTTTGCAAATTAAATTTACACTTGTTGAAGAACTGCACTCTATTTTCTTGGTAAAACACTGATCTTTGACTGATGTTTGAAGGGGAAGTGTCTCTTCACTGACCTGACTCTTCCACATATGGGGATCCAGTGAGGAATTGTTCAATTTTACTTGTGGTATTTTAACCCGCAAGGCAACAATGGAAGGCCTTTATTGAACTAATGGACCATAAATATGCCGACTCAGCCTCTGAGGCCCCCCACTGACAATAGAAGAAATATTCCCAGAGCTAATCCAAGACAGTCTTCATATTTCTGTTTTCACATTTACATGCTATATGTATGTTTTTTGAGAATAGGTTGGTAAATGTTTTATTATACTGACAAATTTGCTTCTTTTGAATTCCAATGACTTACATGTATATATTGTTTGTAGCAATTGGAGAGTGAATTGAGAAAGTTACAGGCAGCCATACAGGAAGGCATGGCTGGTTATGATGAAGCATTGAATCTATTGTTCATGAGGAAAGTCCGTACACAGATGGTCATTTATCAGGTACTACACATTCTCATCACAGTCAGATGCTTTCTTTCACTTATCTTGTCTTCACTATATTGGATGAATTAATATCTTGTTTGTAAAAACCAGCAATGGATCAATGGTTAAATACCTATTAAATCTTTCAATGGCGTTTAGAAGTTGAACAATAACAATGTGGTGAAGAATCACTTATTGATAACAACTTTGACTTTGAAAACGATGTACGAACTACATCAAATGTCATCACCCAATAAACCAAGAAGCTGTTACCCATACCTAATTCTTGACCTTATTAAATACCTATAGTTTATTAGTATCACCTGACCTTATGGCTTGTTTGATCTCTTATTTTATAGCTCATTTGATCTCTTTCAGAACACCTGATTTTATAGCTTGTTTGATCTCTTTCATAACACCTGATTTTATAGCTTGTTTGATCTCTTTCATAACACCTGATTTTATAGCTTGTTTGATCTCTTTCATAACACCTGATTTTATAGCTTGTTTGATCTCTTTCATAACACCTGATTTTATAGCTTGTTTGATCTCTTTCATATCACCTGACCTTATGGCTTGTTTGATCTCTTTTATAACAGCTGATCTTATAGCTCGTTTGATCTCTTTCATAACACCTGATTTTATAGCTCATTTGATCTCTTTCATAACACCTGATCTTATAGCCCGTTTGATCTCTTTCATAACACCTGACTTTATAGCTTGTTTGATCTCTTTCATAACACCTGATTTTATAGCTTGTTTGATCTCTTTCATAACACCTGATTTTATAGCTCATTTGATCTCTTTTGATAACACCTGATTTTATAGCTTGTTTGATCTCTTTCATAACACCTGATTTTATAGCTCGTTTGATCTCTTTCATAACACCTGATCTTATAGCTCGTTTGATCTCTTTCATAACACCTGATCTTATAGCTTGTTTGATCTCTTTCATAACACCTGATCTTATAGCTTGTTTGATCTCTTTCATAACACCTGATTTTATAGCTTGTTTGATCTCTTTCATAATACCTGATCTTATAGCTCGTTTGATCGCTTTCATAACACCTGATTTTATAGCTCGTTTGATTGCTTTCATAACACCTGATTTTATAGCTCGTTTGATCTCTTTCATAACACCTGATCTTATAGCTCGTTTGATCTCTTTCATAACACATGACCTTATAGCTTGTTTGATCTCTTTTCTCTGCTTTGCAGCCTTTATCTGTAGATTATTTAGGGGCCTTGATGGTCCAGTGTGTTAGAGTGATTGTCCCTCAGTCCCGCACAGACCTTCCATCAATGCGGCACCGGTTCAAATCCCACTCAGACCAAATAAAAAAACATTTTCACTAGGTCGCCGTATGTGGAAGAGGTGCCAGGTACTCGTTGAAGGTCGGGGGTTTCCTCCGATCAATGGGCCCGGTTTCCTCTCCCACTAAACCTGGCAACGCCACCATATAAGTGAAATAATCTTGAGTGCAGCGTAAAACATCAATCAATCAGTATTCTCGTGATTTTGGGATTACACTTTCTTGAAAATATGACAGAAATTCTCCTACCCATTTTTGGGTGACGCCTGAAACGGGAATCGAACTCGGGTCCCGAGTATGGCACCTATTGCCAGCTAGAGGAGGCCGGTTGGCTGAATGGATAAGGCAGCCGGCATTTAGGGCTGGCGAAAGGTGCCATACTCTGGGACCCGGGTTCGATTCTCGTTTCGGGTGTCACCCAAAAATCGGTACATTTCTGCCATATTTTCAAGAAAGTGTAATCCCAAAATCACGAGAATACTGTTATACTCACTTTCTAAAAGACACTAATTAAACTCATCAATCAATCAATCTGTCATTATTTTGTAGGAAGAATTGAAGATGCTGAGACTGAGATATTCTTTACTGATTGAGGAGGAATTGGAATTGAGAGAGAATGAACTCAATAGACTGCTGGAACAGAAGAGGGCAGCAAAGGTATAAGATTCAGTCCAATCGCCTGATGGCACAGTGTATAATGGTATCTTGTTACATCCATCTGTCTGTCTCATCATCGGTGTGTCTGTCCGCTTTTGGGTCTGGGCTAAATAAATTTGTTTTGAAGTTAAAGTTCTAATTTTTGTTTTGTGACTAGATACTTTGATGGTGATGTATTTTATCTCTAGTTTGCTCATGTACAGGGTAACCATAGGGAGTGGGAGTGTCGTGAGAACTCTACTAATTCCCTGTCACTGGCGCTATGCGTATGTCGGGGAGCCTTTATTGTCCGAATGAGACGCTCAGTTTTGAGAGCAAAAACGGTCAATGGAACTGATGTCATTGAAAAATGTAATGTCACCAGATGTCTCTAGGGAAACTTCCAGGCCCTATTTTGGTGATTATCATATCAGAAGTTATCTTTAGATACCAGGGCCCTGTCTGGGTTGTAATTATGTCTCCCCCAACACATGTACTTGTACTCTGTACATCGTCCGTCAGGCTTATATATCTCCAGAATCACTGGCTCAAGTTTTATGAAATTTTATTTATAGTCTTCTGCTAGCCTTCTTACATTTTCAATGGTTGTTACTTGTCTACAAGATATCTTCTGAAGTGCTTCTCGGAATTTAATGAAATGTTATTGATGGGGACCTCTGTAATTGATGGCGTTTTGGTGTTTGTACTTCGGTCTGCTCTTCCGTTAGCCTCCAATTCTGATATTTTGAGATATGTTGTGAAGTGTTGTTCGTTTTTGTTTTTTTTGAAATGTTATTAATAGCTTATTGATGGGGACCTTAATGAGGGCAATTAATTATCAATTAATTCATCAAGTTTTGGTGTTTGTTTGTTCGTTCATTCTTCAGTTAACTTCCAATTCAGATAATTTTATTGGTTGTTGCTTGTTGGTAGGATAACTCCAAAACCACTTTGCAAAATTTTCCTCCCAAAAATTCATGGCTTGTTAGTGGGGTCCTTCGTAGTTGATGAAGTTGGCCATCCCATTTTCCGAAAGCCTCCAGTTCGGTTATTTTCATTGGGTGTTGTTTGGGGTGTTGTTAGGGCAGAATTTCTGACCATTTTCTGACAAATTTGTCTGTAGGTCATCAAGTTTTATTTGTCTGTTTGTTAATCCATGTAGTAATAATAGTTTGAAAACTGTCTTTATGAGTGGGGTAAGGAGGGGGTTAAGTTTTGGTCCCAAAAACCTTCTAGTTTTAATTTTGGCCCAGTTATGATTTTCAATATGAACTTGGCCACCAATAGTTATTTATTGTAAACTATAAAGAATCACTGAGGTCACCAATAGTTATTTATTGTAAACTATAAATAATCACTGAGTGTAAATTATAAAGAGTCACGGAGGCCACCAATAGCTATTTATTTTAAAACAGAATTCAGCTTGAAGGGATATGTTGATGTTTTTATGATTTCAGCAAGTTGCAAGTCAGTCTGTACAAGAGAGTAAGATTCAAGTTGATCAGTTCAAAGAAAGCTATGATACTTTAGATGCTGAAGATAAACTGATGGAGAAGAGTTTTAAGAAAGAGTTCAGTGATTGTACGGCATTACAAGTGGAGCAGCTTCTCAAATTATTCAAGAAAAGACCAAGGTGAACTTTTGGCTGGTTTTATTTGGGACTTGTGTTTTCTGGGGATGAGGGGATGTGTCTTAGTTTCTAGGAGTCTGAGAATTCAACTTTGCATTGTTGATCTAATAGAAATAATTTGTATGGAGGATATAATGGCTGTTTGTTTGGACAATATTTAACTTTATATAACAATTGTTTGAAATGTTGTTGTCAATCTAGATGTTTACTAAATAACAATCATATTCCAGCTCACTGAGAATATAATTACCAACATACACTAGTATCCAAACACACTTTCCTCTGTGACAGGGATTGTTATCCTTATTAACAAACACTTGTATCCAAACACACTTTCCTCAGTGACAAGGATTGTTACCCTTATTAACAAACACTTGTATCCAAACACACTTTCCTCTGTGACAGTGATTGTTGCCCTTATTAACAAACACTAGTATCCAAACACACTTTCCTCTGTGACAGGGATTGTTACCCTTATTAACAAACGCTAGTATCCAAACACACTTTCCTCTGTGACAGTGATTGTTGCCCTTACTAACAAACACTAGTATCCAAACACACTTTCCTCAGTGACAAGGATTGTTACCCTTATTAACAAACACTTGTATCCAAACACACTTTCCTCTGTGACAGTGATTGTTGCCCTTATTAACAAACACTAGTATCCAAACACACTTTCCTCAGTGACAAGGATTGTTACCCTTATTAACAAACACTAGTATCCAAACACACTTTCCTCTGTGACAGTGATTGTTGCCCTTACTAACAAACACTAGTATCTAAACACACTTTCCTCAGTGACAAGGATTGTTACCCTTATTAACAAACACTAGTATCCAAACACACTTTCCTCTGTGACAGTGATTGTTACCCTTATTACCAATCACTAGTATCCAAAAACACTTTCTTCTGTGACGGATTGTTACCCTTATTAACAAACACTAGTATCCAAACACACTTTCCTCTGTGACGGATTGTTACCCTTATTAACAAACACTAGTATCTAAACACACTTTCCTCTGTGACAGTGATTGTTGCCCGTATTAACAAACACTTGTATCCAAACACACTTTCTTCTGTGACAGGGATTGTTACCCTTATTAACAATCACTAGTATCCAAACACACTTTCCTCTGTGACAGTGATTGTTACCCTTATTAACAAGCACTAGTATCCAAACACACTTTCCTCTGTGACAGTGATTGTTACCCTTATTAACAATCACTAGTATCCAAACACACTTTCCTCTGTGACAGTGATTGTTACCCTTATTAACAAGCACTAGTATCCAAACACACTTTCCTCTGTGACAGGGATTGTTACCCTTATTAACAAACACTTGTATCCAAACACACTTTCCTGTGTGACAGTGATTGTTACCCTTATTACCAATCACTAGTATCCAAACACAATTTCTTCTGTGACAGGGATTGTTACCCTTATTAACAAACACTTGTATCCAAAAACACTTTCTTCTGTGACAGTGATTGTTACCCTTATTAACAAACTCTTGTATCCAAACACACTTTCCTCTGTGACAGGGATTATTACCCTTATTAACAAACACTAGTATCCAAAAACACTTTCTTCTGTGACAGGGATTGTTGCCCTTATTAACAATCACTAGTATCCAAACACACTTTTCTCGGTGACAGTGATTGTTGCCTTTATTAACAAACACTAGTATCTAAACACACTTTCCTCTGTGACAGTGATTGTTGCCTTTATTAACAAACATTAGTGTCCCAACACACTTTCCTCTGTGACAGTGATTGTTGCCCTTATTAACAAACACTTGTATCCAAACACACTTTCCTCTGTAACAGTGATTGTTGCCTTTTTTAACAAACACTAGTATCCAAACACACTTTCCTCTGTGACAGTGATTGTTGCCCTTATTAACAAACACTTGTATCCAAACACACTTTCCTCTGTGACAGTGATTGTTGCCTTTATTAACAAACACTTGTATCCAAACACACTTTCCTCTGTGACAGTGATTGTTGCCCTTACTAACAAACACTTGTATCCAAACACACTTTCCTTTGTGACAGTGATTGTTACCCTTATTAACAAACACTAGTATCCAAACACAATTTCCTCTGTGACAGTGATTGTTGCCTTTATTACCAAACACTAGTATCTAAACACACTTTCCTCTGTGACAGTGATTGTTGCCCTTACTAACAAACACTTGTATCCAAACACACTTTCCTCTGTGACAGGGATTGTTATCCTTATTAACAAACACTAGTATCCAAACACAATTTCCTCTGTGACAGTGATTGTTGCCCTTACTAACAAACACTTGTATCCAAACACACTTTCCTCTGTGACAGGGATTGTTACCCTTATTAACACATTCTAGTATCCAAACACACTTTCTTCTGTGACAGTGATTGGTTACCCCTTATAAAAAAATACCATGCTTTACCATGGATTTACCATGGATTTACCATGGTATACCGTGGTTTACCATGGTTTACCATGGTAAAACTTTAGTACTATAATGACCATGGTATATTTACCATGCTTTATAAATTTTACCATGGTAATTGTGTGGCACATGCATGGTATACCATGGTATTTGAAAGTTTACATGGTAAAACCATGGTACAATAATAAGCATGGTATATTTACCATGCTTTATAATGTTTACCGTGGTAATTGTATGGCACATGCATGGTATATACCATGTTATTTGAAAGTTTATCCGGCAGAGTATAGCTTTTACTAGAATCCTGGAAAGACGGGGTGAAACTCCACATGTTATTATATATAACACGCTTTAAAATTGATAACACAGGTATCGGGACAGAAGCATTTTGTAGGTATCGCTTGTAACCACGTGTCGACATCTTTAACATATACTGACAACAAGTTGAGTCTTAATAGAATTTATACTAAAAGTACCGCTTCAAGTGTCTATAGTGGGCATCCTTACAAAAAGTAATAACCGTTATAAGCTTTAATGAGAGTATGGATTATCTCTGCGGGACTAACATAATACTCTGGCTGAATGCTAACTAACATTAACCAGGCTTGGGTTCTATAGTAAACTATGAGTTAAACCCACAACAGGGAGTGAAATTAGAAAACACAACACTAACAACAGGAATACTCATTAAACTGAAATAATCCTTATAGCATAATTATCAAGATATACAGTAATGTACACAACAGAGTGTCCATTTAAAAGATAATAAACATTTCTAAAGGAAACAAATTGTTTGAAGCAAAACATACATTCCTTATAAGATTTGTGGATTTCCAGTGGATTTTCTGGATGAGTGTTAACTTGCAAATAAAAATAGACACTACAAACTTTTCAATAAAAGCAAATTTATGTGGTGTAGATTGTATGAATTAATAAACACAAAAACAACACATTATCACTGTGAGTGAGTCTGTGAGTATTGTACAACATGATTACCCACCAACACACTATTAGGTGGGATTTGTTGTTCTATGTTTATTGTAGTGATTAACTGTCTAATTCCAACATTTTCTGTATTTTTACATCAATAAATAATAAAATTGTTCAGAGTTAATTATCAGGTTAAAATGTTCGTATTGATGTATAAAAAAATTTATCTGAATAACTTTAAGTAATGGCTTATTTGTTCGCCGGTCGTAACAAAAACGAGTTGATACGACGAGTAGCCTAACTGTTGATTTACGTAACTTTCTGCTAGGTGGGACAAACGTAAAATTATGTTCAATGTTTGAATGTTACTCAGGTTGGGATAAACGTAAATTTAAAATGTTGAAAGATTCCCTGTTCATTGGTTATTTTTTTTTACATATAGCTTTATTAATTGAAATGTGCATGGACAAAAATGTTATAATAACGAGACCAAAATGCTTTATTTTTAACACGCAGCTGCCTTGACCAAGATGACAATAATCAGCTTAAAACATGTGACGTCATGCTCTCTCCGGTCAATCAAAGCTCCCAGAGCGCGACACATGTGGTAAAGCGGGTCATTCCAATATGAACTTATCTCATAAACGGAAAACGGAGTCAGTTAATTTAGATTTAATTTGTATTGCCCCGGTAATAATTTTGCAGCGGATATAAATATGGTGACGCAATGTACAGTATGAACATACATAATGGAAATAGCTTGATCATTTTATCGTATTAAAATGTAGTTGTTGAAAAAAAAAATCACTTCTGTACTCCGTACCGCCTTCAGTTGCTGTTTTTGTATAACCCGGTTTACGAAATCGAGGCTTAGCAAAAATGGCGGATTTCACTCTGTTTACCGGAGACTTAGTTTTGAATTTCGGATATATCTACGAAGATATAGTAAATGTCCCACTTTAAACAAGACTCTATTTAAAGGGAACAACGTTTATGCAACCAGAGAAAAAACACCTGTGATCAATGGCTGTCTATATTACGACAAGAAGAGGTCGACTGCTGAGATCGAGGTACGGATTAAGCGATATACACTGCTCATTAAACGACGGGCGGTCAGATGGTGGCTTCTTGAAAATATCCTGGCTTGAGTTCTTGTCGGCGTCTACACAGACGTACCTAACATATATGAAGGGAAGGAACTTACCTCCTTCCATTATCGTTTCACACTGCATAAATCTTACTCATCTAATTATTCCACCCGACTTTACTATCAGCTGACCACTTCTGACTGTCACTATGGCACCAAAACTGGCTCTGTTTGAATTTGTGAATGAAGATAACGCTTTGGAAATAGCAGATTCTTCTAGAATTATTGGATTCCGTAAGGAACAGTTTAGCAACGAAGAATTGGACTTCAAAACTGTATGCCAAGTGCGATGGCAGGGAAAGAACGGTAGAATAGACATCTTTGCTGCAAAAGTATTACGATTCGGTGGTAAGTTTTAGTTTTAACTTTTGAGAATTTTCCTTTTTAGTATTTTCCTTTCATAACCTGATACCATGTGCCCTATATTTGCTAAAACTAAATGAGGATGGTGCATATTTTTTTAATTTAACAAAAACATAGGTCAGGATCTTGTGATTAAAAAAAACAACATAGTTTCTAAAGATGAACTTAACAGCACATGTCGAATTAGCTACGCTCCGTGAGTCTTCCAAGCCTTATGAATTAAACGAAGTCCTTGTGTCCTGTTAACTGTCAAAAAACATGTTTTCTTTACTGGATAAGTAGCTGGATATCCATTTGCATAAGCTTGACAATAAACACCACTGGTACATGTACATGTAGTTTGCAACTGACCGTTAATTTTGTTTTTGTTTTATGTTTTTCAGATGTGATAAAAACTGTGTTTCCCACCAGATCAAAAGCTGAGATCCACTTCTATATGAGAGAAAAATTGAACAATGCCTCCAAAACGTTCAGAAGAAAACAGGAAAAGATGTGAAAAATTGATGTGCCAATATGCATACATGTATGTCGGTTGTAGTCCTCCTCCATCCATACTGGCACAATATGAGATACATTTTCTTTTTGTGTATTATTTTGGTGAATAATATGTTTAAAAAGTTCAAATATTTAGTCATGTTATTTTGTTATCGTTTCTCTGGTATTGTAGACTCTTTCAGTCAATCCTGTTAGACATATAACACAAGGGCATAAACAACTTGCATATAGTTAAGACTACGGCAACTGTACTGTAAAGCATGGTGTATGTTAATACAACTACTGTACAAAATTAGGCTGTTAACTGTGGTTAATCCACAGTAAATCATGGTAAATACCACGGTAAACAATGATACATGCCACGGTAAATACCACAGTAAACCATGGTAAATACCACATACACCATGGTAAAAAGCATGGTAAATACCATGTAGAACCATGGTAAATACCAAGGTAAACCATGGTAAAAAGCACGGTAAACCATGGTAAATACCACGGTAAACCATGGTAAATACCACGGTAAATCATGGTATATATCATGTTAAAACATGGTAAATACCGCAGTAAACCATGGTAAATACCATGGAATACCATGGTAAATACCATGCTAAAAGGGGCCAAAATACCGTTGTATTTACCATGGTAAAAACCATGCTTCAAACCATGGTATTTTTTTATAAGGGTTGCCCTTACTAACAAACACTTGTATCCAAACACACTTTCTTCTGTGACAGGGATTGTTACCCTTATTAACAAACACTAGTATCCAAACACACTTTCATCTGTGGCAGTGATTGTTACCCTTATTAACAAACACTAGTATCCAAACACCATTTCTTATTTGACAGTGATTGTTGCCCTTATTAACACATTCTAGTATCCAAACACACTTTCTTCTGTGACAGTGATTGTTGCCCTTACTAACAAACACTTGTATCCAAACACACTTTCTTCTGTGACAGGGATTGTTACCCTTATTAACAAACACTAGTATCCAAACACACTTTCATCTGTGGCAGTGATTGTTACCCTTATTAACAAACACTAGTATCCAAACACCATTTCTTATTTGACAGTGATTGTTACCCTTATTAACAAACCCTTGTATCCAAACACACTTTCTTCTGTGACAGTGATTGTTGCCCTTACTAACAAACACTTGTATCCAAACACACTTTCCTCTGTGACAGGGATTGTTACCCTTATTAACAAACACTAGTATCCAAACACACTTTCTTCTGTGACAGTGATTGTTGCCCTTACTAACAAACACTTGTATCCAAACACACTTTCCTCTGTGACAGGGATTGTTACCCTTATTAACAAACACTTGTATCCAAACACACTTTCCTCTGTGACAGGGATTGTTACCCTTATTAACACATTCTAGTATCCAAGCACCATTTCTTATTTGACAGTGATTGTTACCCTTATTAACACATTCTAGTATCCAAGCACCATTTCTTATTTGACAGTGATTGTTACCCTTATTAACAAACACTTGTATCCAAACACACTTTCTTCTGTGACAGTGATTGTTGCCCTTACTAACAAACACTTGTATCCAAACACACTTTCTTCTGTGACAGGGATTGTTACCCTTATTAACAAACACTAGTATCCAAAAACACTTTCCTCTGTGACAGGGATTGTTACCCTTATTAACAAACACTAGTATCCAAACACACTTTCTTCTGTGACAGGGATTGTTACCCTTATTAACAAACACTAGTATCCAAAAACACTTTCCTCTGTGACAGGGATTGTTACCCTTATTAACAAACACTTGTATCCAAACACACTTTCCTCTGTGACAGGGATTATTACCCTTATTAACAAACACTAGTATCCAAAAACACTTTCTTCTGTGACAGGGATTGTTGCCCTTATTAACAATCACTAGTATCCAAACACACTTTTCTCTGTGACAGTGATTGTTGCCTTTATTAACAAACACTAGTATCTAAACACACTTTCCTCTGTGACAGTGATTGTTGCCTTTATTAACAAACATTAGTGTCCCAACACACTTTCCTCTGTGACAGGGATTGTTGCCTTTATTAACAAACACTTGTATCCAAACACACTTTCTTCTGTGACAGTGATTGTTGCCCTTACTAACAAACACTAGTATCCAAACACACTTTCCTCTGTGACAGGGATTATTACCCTTATTAACAAACACTAGTATCCAAACACACTTTCCTCTGTGACAGTGATTGTTGCCCTTATTAACAATCACTAGTATCCAAACACACTTTTCTCTGTGACAGTGATTGTTGCCTTTATTAACAAACATTAGTGTCCCAACACACTTTCCTCTGTGACAGTGATTGTTGCCCTTATTAACAAACACTAGTATCCAAACACACTTTCCTGTGTGACAGTGATTGTTACCCTTATTAACAAACACTTGTATCCAAACACACTTTCCTTTGTGACAGTGATTGTTACCCTTATTAACAAACACTAGTATCCAAACACAATTTCCTCTGTGACAGTGATTGTTGCCCTTATTAACAAACACTAGTATCCAAACACAATTTCCTTTGTGACAGTGATTGTTGCCCTTACTAACAAACACTTGTATCCAAACACACTTTCCTCTGTGACAGGGATTGTTACCCTTATTAACAAACACTAGTATCCAAACACAATTTCCTCTGTGACAGTGATTGTTGCCCTTACTAACAAACACTTGTATCCAAACACACTTTCCTCTGTGACAGGGATTGTTACCCTTATTAACACATTCTAGTATCCAAGCACCATTTCTTATTTGACAGTGATTGTTACCCTTATTAACAAACACTTGTATCCAAACACACTTTCCTCTGTGACAGTGATTGTTGCCCTTACTAACAAACACTTGTATCCAAACACACTTTCTTCTGTGACAGGGATTGTTACCCTTATTAACAAACACTAGTATCTAAACACACTTTCTTCTGTGACAGTGATTGTTGCCCTTATTAACAAACACTAGTATCCAAACACACTTTCTTCTGTGACAGTGATTGTTGCCCTTATTAACAAACACTAGTATCTAAACACACTTTCTTCTGTGACAGTGATTGTTACCCTTATTAACAAACACTTGTATCCAAACACACTTTCTTCTGTGACAGTGATTGTTGCCCTTATTAACAAACACTAGTATCTAAACACACTTTCTTCTGTGACAGGGATTGTTACCCTTATTAACAAACACTAGTATCTAAACACACTTTCTTCTGTGACAGTGATTGTTGCCCTTATTAACAAACACTAGTATCCAAACACACTTTCTTCTGTGACAGTGATTGTTGCCCTTATTAACAAACACTAGTATCTAAACACACTTTCTTCTGTGACAGTGATTGTTACCCTTATTAACAAACACTTGTATCCAAACACACTTTCTTCTGTGACAGGGATTGTTACCCTTATTAACAAACACTAGTATCTAAACACACTTTCTTCTGTGACAGTGATTGTTGCCCTTATTAACAAACACTAGTATCCAAACACATTTTCTTCTGTGACAGTGATTGTTGCCCTTACTAACACACTCTAGTATCCAAACACACTTTCTTCTGTGACAGTGATTGTTGCCCTTACTAACACACTCTAGTATCTCAACCCAATTTCTTCTGTGACAGTGAGGATTTTCTTTATTAACACGTTCTAGTATCTAAACACAATTTCTGTTGTTACCGTGATTATTGCCCTTACTAACGTACTATGAACTTGGTTGACAATTATGTAGATTGTTGTTTGACAATGTGAATTTGTGCAGAACTGTCTATCTCCTCACAACAATAATAACTGCCATTCCCTGTTCAGGCCTTATTTTTTTCACGTGAACTAAATTTACACCAACGGTCCTCTTTAAGCAGCAATTATCAAAAAACAATGTTGGTTTACATGCCTCTTTCTTTATAAAGGCCATGTTTAGGAATCATCACTTAGTGTTAACCGACATGTACAGTTGAATATGATAACTTTTTGCTCACGTAGCCAAACGGTCAGTCATTTACGACGGTTAAAACTGTGGCTATCACCTCACAACTGTTTGAACTGTCAATCCCCCCATATGATTCAATTCTTATTTAATCTGATATATTAAAATCCAGACTGGTGACACTAATATGATAATTTTCCATACTTTCAGAGGTCAAAAATTAAAAGGTGATACACCTGTGTTGGATCCAAATGCTGCCAATCCATTTGCTGAACGACCTTCCACAGCTAGGAAAGAGGGACAAGTTAGAGCTGCGCTGGAGGCATTTCTTGAAGAAGCAGATAGGGAAAGCAACATGCCAGAAAATGTTGAACCTCATATCTGGGAGCGTATGTGTAAATTTAGACGAGAAAAAGTCAACAGCGAACAACTGGTATGTACTCTTTCATTCAAGCTATACTGTATTTCAGTACAATAAGGCCAGCATAAATATGGCCGGGATTATAAGAGAAGAATACAAACTGCTTCAGACTAAATGGCTCAACCTCTGAGCTTAGAAAAAGAACAAGAGATTGAAAGATCCACTATTCAGAGCTAGCTCCCTTGTCTGTATTCTACAGTAGGACCAAATTATTTGTCTTCACCCCAACCCGCATATGAACATTTAGACCCTCCCATGAGTAACCAAAGCCTATCAAAAATGTCCTGGAGCAACACATATGTAGAATGTATAGCAAGTGAAATCAGTGTCAGCTCAAACACGATGACGTCATAGTTCTGGAATGTTGTGACGTGATCGAACACTCCTCTCAAGTGACATCACAATCCGCCAAGAAACCAAATGACGTCATCAATTTGGAATCTTCTGACGTGTTACACGCAACCCTCGCAATTCACCGCGGCAATCGGCAATGCCGCAGAGATTGCCGCCGTAAAACTGCTTTTCCACGGCAATCAAAAATGTCGCAGACAAAATAAAATATTCATCTTGGGAAAATAGAATATTTATACTAGAATACTTCATATGTATGGAGATTTTTACAACTAATAGTTTTACCTTCAACCGTCACCGTTGTTCAGAATCAAGGTGTATTTAATATAGAAACCACTCATTCGTTTGTATCTAATCAGGCCGCAATAAAGCCAAGGACTCTGCTTATGCAGCTCTATACATTGGCCTATGTGAAGTGCTACATGTAATTCCCACACCAAGATTGAAACAAAGTTTCACTCTGCAGGTGGTTGGCGCCAGAATGTCTCCAACTGTCTGTCAGTTATGTCTCATTGGGTAATCCCCATTCCAGTTTAATAGGGGTGTTACCATCATGTACATGTTTATTGTTGTTCAAGAAATAGAATTTGAATTTTTATTAAAAAAAAAAAACGATTTAAAGAGGTTCTAATTTTTATTTAAAACAAAACGATTTAAAGGGGTTCTTACAAAATAATAAATATATTTCTTGTCGATTATAATTGTAAATAAACACATTCAAAACTTTCACCCACACAAACTTTAAAGATGGACTCAACCAGGCTTTGTTGATCAGCTGTGCACGTGTCTGTATGGATTTACATGTAACTATGTATTGTAGTATTACACAAACAGTGGCTATAACCTTTAGGTTAGGTTTTAGAGATTGATTTGAAAAAGAAATGCTTTGCCGAGTGAAGTGACTTATCACCAGGAATATATTTCCATGCAAATAAAGGATATTTCATGTGGATTTTATGAGGAAAGAATTACGGCCTTTCCGAGTCAGACGTAAGACAAAGTTAGCCTTTTCTCTATGCTGGTTTCTATGATAATCAAAGAAGAAATTTAAAAAATCTTTGTTGAACATTTTTTCTTTTGTCAATGCACCTTTTAGATGTCAGTTTTTGCTATTTGCCGATTTAAATACAGTTAACAGAGCAGTGAGAATTGTTTGGATAAAAATGCCGTGGAAAATTGACTTTTCCGCGGCAACTTTTTTTTTTTTTTTGCCGTGGTAAAAATCTGAATTGCGAGGGTTGCGTGTTGTAACACAGCTGTCACTCAGAGCATTGGAGCCAACATTATTCTCCACGAACTCGCCCCTAATTTATAGCACAAAGGGGTTTAAACCTGCAAGGGGTACTTTGATGTCTCAGATAATGGTTCTCTGTTTTTCTTACCTTTATAATATTAAACGAGACAACGGTGTATTAGAATTGGGTATATAGGTCTACAGAGGTTATTTAACGAGAAATACAGAGTATGGGGTGTGTAGAGTACATTATTTCATTTGTTTCCAGGTAAAATCCAAGAGGAATGTATTGTCTGAAATGACTGCTTACTTACATCAGAGACAAGAAGATGAAGATACATTAAAAGGAGAAATTGACGAAATAATGCAGCAAATCTCAAGGTAATATCTTGGTGTTTGTTTAATCCATATTTTGAAAGGTTGAAAGGAAACTGTTGTAATAAACAATTGTTGGGATACATTCTTTGATTTCCTGTGGTGTTGGAAATTTAAGGTTACAGATGCAGGCTACATCTTGACCATCCAGATAACTAACCTTGCCTGCGGATGGAATGATGTTACTTGCAGCCTTTGATAAAGTTATGTTTTATTTGGTTTACTTCAGAGTTAAAGAAGATCAGTTGCGATTCACCTGTAATTTGGAAGTGCAGTTAATGTTAAAACAGGGACAGGTAGAAATCGACCCAGGCTCTTTCATTCCAGACTTTACAGATAGTGTTTTACTTCATCGCAATGTGGTGGAAGACCTCAACACTAACATAAAGGTAACAAATCCAGCCCTTAATTACTTCTCAATTGACAGTCACCATGCACCATACAAGATCCAAACAATCTGGTATCTATAATAAAAAATCATAGGAAGGGTCTCCAAACACTAAATCAACAATACTGTATACAATAGGATTATCATCTGGGGGGTCTCCAAACACCAAATCAACAATACTGTATGCAATAGGATTATCATCTGAGGGGTCTCCAAACACCAAATCAACAATACTGTATGCAATAGGATTATCATCTGAAGGGTCTCCAAACACCAAATCAACAATACTGTATACAATAGGATAATCATCTGAAGGGTCTCCAAACACCAAATCAACAATACTGTATGCAATAGGATTATCATCTGAGGGGTGTCCAAACACCAAATCAACAATACTGTATGCAATAGGATTATCATCTGAAGGGTCTCCAAACACCAAATCAACAATACTGTATGCAATAGGATTATCATCTGAAGGGTCTCCAAACACTAAATCAACAATACTATATGATTATCATCTGGGGGGTCTCCAAACACCAAATCAACAATACTGTATGATTATCATCTGAAGGGTCTCCAAACACTAAATCAACAATACTGTATACAATAGAATTATCATCTGAGGGGTCTCCAAACACTAAATCAACAATACTGTATGATTATCACCTGGGGGGTCTCCAAACACTAAATCAACAATACTGTATACAATAGAATTATCATCTGAGGGGTCTCCAAACACTAAATCAACAATACTGTATGATTATCATCTGAAGGGTCTCCAAACATCAAATCAACAATACTGTATACAATAGGATTATCATCTCAGGGGTCTCCAAACACTAAATCAACAATACTGTATGGTTATCATCTGGGGGGTCTCCAAACACTAAATCAACAATACTGTATGGTTATCATCTGGGGGGTCTCCAAACACTAAATCAACAATACTGTATGGTTATCATCTGGGGGGTCTCCAAACACTAAATCAACAATACTGTATACAATAGAATTATCATCTGAAGGGTCTCCAAACACTAAATCAACAATACTGTATACAATAGAATTATCATCTGAGGGGTCTCCAAACACTAAATCAACAATACTGTATGATTATCATCTGAAGGGTCTCCAAACATCAAATCAACAATACTGTATACAATAGGATTATCATCTGGGGGGTCTCCAAACACTAAATCAACAATACTGTATGATTATCATCTGGGGGGTCTCCAAACACCAAATCAACAATACTGTATGATTATCATCTGAAGGGTCTCCAAACACTAAATCAACGATACTGTATGATTATCATCTGGGGGGTCTCCAAACACCAAATCAACAATACTGTATGATTATCATCTGAAGGGTCTCCAAACACTAAATCAACAATACTGTATGATTATCACCTGGGGGGGTCTCCAAACACTAAATCAACAATACTGTATACAATAGAATTATCATCTGAGGGGTCTCCAAACACTAAATCAACAATACTGTATGATTATCATCTGAAGGGTCTCCAAACATCAAATCAACAATACTGTATACAATAGGATTATCATCTGAGGGGTCTCCAAACACTAAATCAACAATACTGTATGATGATCATCTGGGGGGTCTCCAAACACTAAATCAACAATACTGTATACAATAGAATTATCATCTGAAGGGTCTCCAAACACTAAATCAACAATACTGTATACAATCGAATTATCATCTGAGGGGTCTCCAAACACTAAATCAACAATACTGTATGATTATCATCTGAAGGGTCTCCAAACATCAAATCACCAATACTGTATACAATAGGATTATCATCTGGGGGGTCTCCAAACACTAAATCAACAATACTGGATACAATAGGATTATCATCTGGGGGGTCTCCAAACACCAAATCAACAATACTGTATACAATAGGATTATCATCTGAAGGGTCTCCAAACACCAAATCAACAATACTGGATACAATAGGATTATCATCTGGGGGGTCTCCAAACACCAAATCAACAATACTGTATACAATAGGATTATCATCTGGGGGGTCTCCAAACACCAAATCAACAATACTGGATACAATAGGATTATCATCTGGGGGGTCTCCAAACACCAAATCAACAATACTGTATACAATAGGATTATCATCTGGGGGGTCTCCAAACACTAAATCAACAATACTGTATACAATAGAATTATCACCTGGGGGGGTCTCCAAACACCAAATCAACAATACTGTATACAATAGGATTATTATCTCAGGGGTCTCCAAACACTAAATCAACAATACTGTATGCAATAGGATTATCATGAAATGAAATTACTATTTATAAACAACTCCTTTAACCAATTTAGTTACGACTTTTCGATGTTTATCCTAACAACGTTTTCAAGTAAATGATAACGGTACAATAGATAGCGATTACAAATAACATAATATGCGTTCTTACGTCATCATTAGATCAACGTCAAAAATTGATCAGGTTAGACGAAACAGCGTTATAAAGCAGATACATCATAAGAATAGTACAAGTTTATCTGCTTTATAACGCTGTTTCGTTTAACCTTATCAATTTTAATTGATAAGGTTTTTTTATCTCTAAACACGAAACATTTTGTATTTTGTCTCCAAACACCAAATCAACAATACTGTATACAATAGGATTATCGTCTGAGGGGTTTTCAAACATGTACTGTAACAAGTTTGTTTTTGATGTTCTAGCAACTTGGTGAGAGTAAGATTGCCAGTATGGTGGAGAGTAAAGACTTTCGTAAAGGAATTCTGCAATTGGAGTGGTACGTAAATGATTTATATATACCTCAAATCCATGTCCTGTTTATAATTTTGTTTTAATAAATTAAACATAATGAAGTAGTCATAGTATATAAACAAACTGACCCCACTACCTACATCCTAGATGTATGTTTTTATGTACCTCTAACCCAGCATAACTATAACACCAAATAACTGTCACAATCAGGAGTAGTAACAACCCATTCTGTTTTGTTCTGGATATCATATTCGTTGAATTTCCATCACAGGAAAATTTTACGACCATGATATAGATTTACATCTAAAATAAGAGCGAAATAACACAAAGAAGCTTTGGTACAGATCAGTAACAAAAAAAACTATTTATATTTTAAAAAATCATATTCTAAATCCTTTGTCAAAACATTCAATTCAGTTTATATGTCAAATGTTTGCTGACTGATTGGTGTTTTATACCACACTGTAAATGTCACTTACAAAAGGTGTCATGTACTGTTAATTTCACTTACATGTAAGGGTGCTAAATGTATGTACTCAGTGTAAATGTCACTTACATCAGTGGGATACATTTATTTACTGTAAATGTCACCTACATCAGGGGGATACATTTATGTACTGTAAATGTCACCTACATCAGGGGGATACATTTATGTACTGTAAATGTCACTTACATCAGGGGGATATATTTATGTACTCAGTGTAAATGTCACTTACATCAGGGGGATACATTTATGTACTGTAAATGTCACTTACATCTGGGGGATACATTTATGTACTGTAAATGCCACTTACATCAGGGGGATACATTTATGTACTGTAAATGCCACTTACATCAGGGGGATACATTTATGTACTGTAAATGTCACTTACATCAGGATGATACATTTATGTACTGTAAATGTCACTTACATCAGGGGGATACATTTATGTACTGTAAATGTCACTTACATCAGGGGGATACATTTATGTACTGTAAATGTCACTTACATCAGAGGGACACATTTATGTGCTGTAAATGTCACATCAGGGTGATACATTATGTACCGAAAATGTCACTTACATCAGAGGGATACATTTATGTAATGTAAATGTCACTTACATCAGAGGGATATATTTATGTACTGTAAATGTCACTTACATCAGGGGGATACATTTATGTACTGTAAGTGTCACTTAAATCAGGGGGATACATTTATGTACCGTAAATGTCACTTACATCAGGGGGATACATTTATGTACTGTAAATGTCACTTACATCAGGGGGATACATTTATGTAGTGTAAATGTCACTTACATCAGGGGGATACATTTATGTACTGTAAATGTCACTTACATCAGGGGGATACATTTATGTAGTGTAAATGTCACTTACATCAGGGGGATACATTTATGTAGTGTAAATGTCACTTACATCAGGGTGATACATTTATGTACTGTAAATGTCACTTACATCAGGGGGATACATTTATGTACTGTAAATGTCACTTACATCTGGGGGATACATTTATGTACTGTAAATGTCACTTACATCAGGGGGGATACATTTATGTACTGTAAATGTCACTTACATCAGGGGGATACATTTATGTACTGTAAATGTCACTTACATCAGGGGGATACATTTATGTACTGTAAATGTCACTTACATCAGGGGGATACATTTATGTACTGTAAATGTCACTTACATCAGGGGGATACATTTATGTACTGTAAATGCCACTTACATCAGGGGGGGATACATTTATGTACTGTAAATGCCACTTACATCAGGGGGATACATTTATGTACTGTAAATGCCACTTACATCAGAGGGATACATTTATGTACTGTAAATGCCACTAACATCAGATGGATACATTTATGTACTGTAAATGTCACTTACATCAGGATGATACATTTATGTACTGTGGCACCAGGGGGATACTTTTATGTACTGTAAATGTCACTTACATCAGGGGGATACATTTATGTACTGTAAATGTCACCTACATCAGGGGGATACATTTATATACTGTAAATGTCACTCACATCAGGGGGATACATTTATGTACTGTAAATGCCACCTACATCAGGGGGATACATTTATGTACTGTAAATGTCACTTACATCAGGGGGATACATTTATGTACTGTAAATGTCACCTACATCAGGGGGATACATTTATGTACCGTAAATGTCACTCACATCAGGGGAATACATTTATGTACTGTAAATGCCACCTACATCAGGGGGATACATTTATGTACTGTAAATGTCACTTACATCAGGGGGATACATTTATGTACTGTAAATGTCACTTACATCAGGGGGATACATTTATGTACTGTAAATGTCACTTACATCAGGGGGATACATTTATGTACTGTAAATGTCACTTACATCAGGTGGATACATGTATGTGCTGTAAATGTCACTTACATAAGAGGGACACATTTATGTGCTGTAAATGTCACATCAGGGTGATACATTATGTACCGAAAATGTCACTTACATCAGGGGGATACATTTATGTAATGTAAATGTCACTTACATCAGAGGGATACATTTATGTACTGTAAATGTCACTTACATCAGGGGGATACATTTATGTACTGTAAGTGTCACTTAAATCAGGGGGATACATTTATGTACTGTAAATGTCACTTATATCAACGGGATACATTTATGTACTGTAAATGCCAGTCACATCAGGGGGATACATTTATGTACCGTAAATGTCACTTACATCAGGGGGATACATTTATGTACTGTAAATGTCACTTACATCAGGGGGATACATTTATGTAGTGTAAATGTCACTTACATCAGGGGGATACATTTATGTACTGTAAATGTCACTTACATCAGGGGGATACATTTATGTACTGTAAATGTCACTTACATCAGGGGGATACATTTATGTACTGTAAATGTCACTTACATCAGGGGGATACATTTATGTACTGTAAATGTCACTTACATCAGGGGGATACATTTATGTACTGTAAATGCCACTTACATCAGGGGGGGGATACATTTATGTACTGTAAATGCCACTTACATCAGGGGGATACATTTATGTACTGTAAATGCCACTTACATCAGAGGGATACATTTATGTACTGTAAATGCCACTAACATCAGATGGATACATTTATGTACTGTAAATGTCACTTACATCAGGATGATACATTTATGTACTGTGGCACCAGGGGGATACTTTTATGTACTGTAAATGTCACTTACATCAGGGGGATACATTTATGTACTGTAAATGTCACCTACATCAGGGGGATACATTTATATACTGTAAATGTCACTCACATCAGGGGGATACATTTATGTACTGTAAATGCCACCTACATCAGGGGGATACATTTATGTACTGTAAATGTCACCTACATCAGGGGGATACATTTATGTACCGTAAATGTCACTCACATCAGGGGAATACATTTATGTACTGTAAATGCCACCTACATCAGGGGGATACATTTATGTACTGTAAATGTCACTTACATCAGGGGGATACATTTATGTACTGTAAATGTCACTTACATCAGGGGGATACATTTATGTACTGTAAATGTCACTTACATCAGGGGGATACATTTATGTACTGTAAATGTCACTTACATCAGGTGGATACATTTATGTGCTGTAAATGTCACTTACATAAGAGGGACACATTTATGTGCTGTAAATGTCACATCAGGGTGATACATTATGTACCGAAAATGTCACTTACATCAGGGGGATACATTTATGTAATGTAAATGTCACTTACATCAGAGGGATACATTTATGTACTGTAAATGTCACTTACATCAGGGGGATACATTTATGTACTGTAAGTGTCACTTAAATCAGGGGGATACATTTATGTACTGTAAATGTCACTTATATCAACGGGATACATTTATGTACTGTAAATGCCAGTCACATCAGGGGGATACATTTATGTACCGTAAATGTCACTTACATCAGGGGGATACATTTATGTACTGTAAATGTCACTTACATCAGGGGGATACATTTATGTAGTGTAAATGTCACTTACATCAGGGGGATACATTTATGTACTGTAAATGTCACTTACATCAGGGGGATACATTTATGTACTGTAAATGTCACTTACATCAGGGGGATACATTTATGTAGTGTAAATGTCACTTACATCAGGGGGATACATTTATGTACTGTAAATGTCACTTACATCAGGGGGATACATTTATGTACTGTAAATGTCACTTACATCTGGGGGATACATTTATGTACTGTAAATGTCACTTACATCAGGGGGGGATACATTTATGTACTGTAAATGTCACTTACATCAGGGGGATACATTTATGTACTGTAAATGTCACTTACATCAGGGGGATACATTTATGTAGTGTAAATGTCACTTACATCAGGGTGATACATTTATGTACTGTAAATGTCACTTACATCAGGGGGGGATACATTTATGTACTGTAAATGTCACTTACATCAGGGGGATACATTTATGTACTGTAAATGTCACTTACATCAGGGGGATACATTTATGTACTGTAAATGTCACTTACATCAGGGGGATACATTTATGTACTGTAAATGTCACTTACATCAGGGGGATACATTTATGTACTGTTAATGTCACTTACATCAGGGGGATACATTTATGTACTGTAAATGCCACTTACATCAGGGGGATACATTTATGTACTGTAAATGCCACTTACATCAGGGGGATACATTTATGTACTGTAAATGCCACTTACATCAGAGGGATACATTTATGTACTGTAAATGCCACTTACATCAGATGGATACATTTATGTACTGTAAATGCCACTTACATCAGATGGATACATTTATGTACTGTAAATGTCACTTACATCAGGATGATACATTTATGTACTGTAAATATCACTTACATCAGGGGGATACATTTATGTACTGTAAATGTCACTTACATCAGGGGGATACATTTATGTACTGTAAATGTCACTTACATCAGGGGGATACATTTACATGTATGTACTGTAAATGTCACTCACATCAGAGGGATACATTTATGTACCGTAAATGTCACTTACATCAGGGGGATACATTTATGTACTGTAAATGTCACCTACATCAGGGGGATACATTTATGTACTGTAAATGTCACCTACATCAGGGGGATACATTTATGTACTGTAAATGCCACCTACATCAGGGGGATACATTTATGTACTGTAAATGTCACTTACATCAGGGGGATACATTTATGTACTGTAAATGTCACTTGCATCAGGGGGATACATTTATGTACTGTAAATGTCACTTACATCAGGGGGATACATTTATGTGCTGTAAATGTCACTTACATCAGGGGGATACATTTATGTACCGTAAATGTCACTTACATCAGGGGGATACATTTATGTAGTGTAAATGTCACTTACATCAGGGGGATACATTTATGTACTGTAAATGTCACTTATATCAGGGGGATACATTTATGTACTGTAAATGTCACTTACATCAGGGGGATACATTTATGTACTGTAAATGTCACTTATATCAGGGGGATACATTTATGTACTGTAAATGTCACTTACATCTGGTGGATATGTTTATGTACCGTAAATGTCACTTACATTAGGGGGATACATTTATGTACTGTAAATGTCACTTACATCAGGATGATACATTTATGTACTGTAAATGTCACTTACATCAGGGGGATACATTTATGTACTGTAAATGTCACTTACATCTGGTGGATATGTTTATGTACTGTAAATGTCACTTACATCAGGGGAATACATTTATGTACTGTAAATGTCACTTACATCAGGGGAATACATTTATGTACTGTAAATGTCACTTACATCTGGGGGATACATTTATGTACTGTAAATGTCACTTACATCAGGGGGATACATTTATGTACTGTAAATGTCACTTACATCAGGGGGATACATTTATGTACTGTAAATGTCACTTACATCTGGGGAATACATTTATGTACTGTAAATGTCACTTACATTTATGTACTGTAAATGTCACTTACATTTATGTACTGTAAATGTCACTTACATTTATGTACTGTAAATGTCACTTACATTTATGTACTGTAAATGTCACTTACATTTATGTACTGTACATTGTTTCTTAATAAAGGCTACTTTGAAAATGGTTATGAAACCGATCAGTTATTAACTTCTGTAGAATCTACAGCTTGAAAGTTGTATAAATATATCTCCAATGTGGTTGGTGAACTGATATTTATTATACATTGTATTCCATATATTAGTATAATCCAATGAGAATCATGCTGGAAATACCTAGAACCATAGTGAGAGCTTCGTAAGTGTTAATGTACAGTATCATGATGCCGTTTTATAGAGGAACAATTAGACAGCTTTCTCTGAACTAATCACCACGGGGCTGTGCAGTACTGAATTAAAACACAATCTGAAACTGTAAATATGATATACTGGCTCATCATACTTCATTGAATGTGCACATATTGTGATATTCAACTCAACCAGGGATTGGACATTCATGATATTATTGACAATCCATTGACAGTCCTATTGATGCTAACCTTGTATACATCTTTGTGCTGTAATTAAATGGTCACAAAAGCAATGGGGTGCCTTGGTGGCTCAGGCTCAGTTGGTTAGGGTGATTGCCCCTCAGTCTGACACAGGCCTTGCTGTATATCATCTCCTTTTAATAGTTTTATAGTATTTATACAGAATGTAGATTAGAATATTAAACCAAATATTTATACAGAATGTAGATTAGAATATTAAACCAAGTATTAATACAGAATGTAGATTAGAATATTAAACCAAGTATTTATACAGAATGTAGATTAGAATATTAAACCAAGTATTAATACAGAATGTAGATTAGAATATTAAACCAAGTATTTATACAGAATGTAGATTAGAATATTAAACCAAGTATTTATTCAGAATGTAGATTAGAATATTAAACCAAGTATTAATACAGAATGTAGATTAGAATATTAAACCAAGTATTTATACAGAATGTAGATTAGAATATTAAACCAAGTATTTATACAGAATGTAGATTAGAATATTAAACCAGGTATTTATACAGAACGTAGATTAGAATATTAAACCAGGTATTTATACAGAATGTAGATTAGAATATTAATCCAAGTATTTATACAGAATGTAGATTAGAATATTAAACCAAGTATTTATACAGAATGTAGATTAGAATATTAAACCTAGTATTTATACAGAATGTAGATTAGAATATTAAACCAAGTATTAATACAGAATGTAGATTACAATATTAAACCAAGTATTTATACAGAATGTAGATTAGAATATTAAACCAAGTATTAATACGGAATGTAGATTAGAATATTGAACCAAGTATTTATACGGAATGTAGATTAGAATATTAAACCAAATATTTATACAGAAGGTAGATTAGAATAATAAACCAAGTATTTATACAGAAGGTAGATTAGAATAATAAACCAAGTATTTATACAGAATGTAGATTAGAATATCAAACCAAGTATTAATAATAAACCAAGTATTTATACAGAATGTAGCTTAGAATATTAAACTAAATATTTATACAGAAGGTAGATTAGAATAATAAACCAAGTATTTATACAGAATGTAGATTAGAATATCAAACCAAGTATTAATAATAAACCAAGTATTTATACAGAATGTAGATTAGAATATTAAACCAAGTATTAATATTAAACCAAGTATTTATACAGAATGTAGATTAGAATATCAAACCAAGTATTAATATTAAACCAAGTATTTATACAGAATGTAGATTAGAATATTAAACCAAGTATTAATATTAAACCAAGTATCTATACAGAATGTAGAATAGAATATCAAACGAAGTATTAATATTAAACCAAGTATTTATACAGAATGTAGATTAGAATATCAAACCAAGTATTAATAATAAACCAAGTATTTATACAGAATGTAGATTAGAATATCAAACCAAGTATTAATATTAAACCAAGTATTTATACAGAATGTAGTTTAGAATATTAAACCAAGTATTAATACAGAATGTAGATTAGAATATTAAACCAAGTATTTATACAGAATGTAGATTAGAATATCAAACCAAGTATTTATACAGAATGTAGATTAGAATATTAAACCAAGTATTTATACAGAATGTAGATTAGAATATCAAACCAAGTATTTATACAGAATGTAGATTAGAATATTAAACCAAGTATTTATACAGAATGTAGATTAGAATATCAAACCAAGTATTTATACAGAATGTAGATTAGAATATTAAACCAAGTATTAATACAGAATGTAGATTAGAATATCAAACCAAGTATTAATACAGAATGTAGATTAGAATATCAAACCAAGTATTAATACAGAATGTAGATTAGAATATCAAACCAAGTATTAATACAGAATGTAGATTAGAATATCAAACCAAGTATTAATACAGAATGTAGATTAGAATATCAAACCAAGTATTTATACAGAAGGTAGATTAGAATATTAAACCAAATAAACTTTCCTGCTGGAAGTAACTTGTATTAAAATTGAAATGAAACATTTTGTTTAAACCAGGGAACACAAGAGGATGCTTATGTTGATTGAAGATCTAAACAACAAGATGAAAGATATCCAGTTTATGAAAGTTACACGTGAAATCCAACTGGTAAGTGTGTGCATACAGTCAATTACCACATCTGTCATGATTTACCCGTCAAACACCCCCTACACACAGTCAATCACCACATCTGTCATGAGTTACCAGTCAAACACCCCTACACAGTCAATTACCACATCTATCATGAGTTACCAGTCAAACACCCCTACACAGTCAATTACCACATCTATCATGAGTTACCAGTCAAACACCCCTACACACAGCCAATCACCACATCTGTCATGAGTTACCAGTCAAACACCCCTATATACAGTCAATTACCACATCTGTTATGAGTTACCAGGCAAACACCCCTACACACAGTCAATCACCACATCTGTCATGAGTTACCAGTCAAACGCCACTACACACAGTCAATTACCACATCTGCCATGAGTTACCAGTCAAACACCCCTGCATACAGTCAATTACCACATCTGTCATGATTTACCAGTCAAAAACCCCTACATACAGCCAATTACTATAGCTATCTGTCATGGTTTATCAGCCAAACACCCCTACACACAGTCTATTACCACAGCTATCTGTCATGGGTTACCAGTGAAACACCCCTGCATACAGTCTATTACCACATCTGTCATGATTTACCAGTCAAACACCCTTGTATACAGTCAATTACCACAGCTATCTGCCATGATTTACCAGTCAAACACCCCTGTATACAGTCAATTACCACAGCTATCTGTTATGATTTACCAGTCAAACACCCCTGTATTCAGTCAATTACTACAACTATCTGTTATGATTTACCAGTCAAACACCCCTGTATACAGTCAATTACTACAGCTATCTGTCATGATTTACCAGTCAAACACCCCTGTATTCAGTCAATTACTACAATTATCTGTCATGATTTACCAGTCAAACACCCCTGTATACAGTCTATTATCACATCTGTCATGATTTACCAGTCGAACACCCCTGCATACAGTCAATTACCACAGCTATCTGTCATGATTTACCAGTCAAACACCCTTGTATACAGTCAATTACCACAGCTATCTGTTATGATTTACCAGTCAAACACCCCTGTATTCAGTCAATTACTACAACTATCTGTTATGATTTACCAGTCAAACACCCCTGTATACAGTCAATTACTACAGCTATCTGTCATGATTTACCAGTCAAACACCCCTGTATTCAGTCAATTACTACAATTATCTGTCATGATTTACCAGTCAAACACCCCTGTATACAGTCTATTATCACATCTGTCATGATTTACCAGTCGAACACCCCTGCATACAGTCAATTACCACAGCTATCTGTCATGATTTACCAGTCAAACACCCTTGTATACAGTCAATTACCACAGCTATCTGTCATGATTTACCAGTCAAACACCCCTGTATACAGTCAATTACCACAGCTATCTGTCATGAGTTACCAGTCAAACACCCCTACACACAGTCAATTACCACATCTGCCATGAGTTACCAGTCAAACATCCCTACACACAGTCTATTACCACATCTGTCATGATTTACCAATCAAACACCCCTACATACAGTCTATTACCACATCTGTCATGAGTTACCAGTCAAACACCCCTGTATACAGTTTATTACCACAGCTATCTGTCATGAGTTAGCAGTCAAACACCCCTGCATACAGTCTATTACCACATCTGTCGTGAGTTACCAGTCAAACACCCCTGCATACAGTCTATTACCACATCTGTCATGATTTACCAGTCAAACACCCCTGCATACAGTCTATCACCACATCTGTTATGATTTACCAGTCACACACCCCTGCATACAGTCAATTACCACAGTTCTCTGTCATTAGTTACCAGTCAAACACCCCTGCATAGTCAATTACCACAGTTCTCTGTCATGAGTTACCAGTCAAACACCCCTGCATACAGTCAATTACCACAGTTCTCTGTCATGAGTTACCAGTCAAACACCCCTGCATACAGCCAATTACCACAGTTCTCAGCCAAACACCCCTACACACAGTCTATTACCACAGCTATCTGTCATGAGTTACCAGTCAAACACCCTTGCATACAGCCAATTACCACAGCTATCTGTCATGATTTACCAGTCAAACACCCTTGCATACAGCCAATTACCACAGCTATCTGTCATGAGTTACCAGTCAAACACCCTTGCATGCAGTCAATTACCACAGCTATCTGTCATGAGTTACCAGTCAAACACCCCTACACACAGTCAATTACCACATCTGTCATGAGTTACCAGTCAAACACCCCTGCATACAGTCTATCACCACATCTGTCATGATTTACCAGTCAAACACCCCTACACACAGTCAATTACCACATCTGTCATGAGTTACCAGTCAAACACCCCTGCATACAGTCAATTACCACATCTGCCATGATTTACTAGTCAAACGCCCCTGTATACAGTCTATTACCACATCTGTAATGATTTACCAGTCAAACACCCCTGCATACAGTCAATTACCACAGCTATCTGTCATGAGTTACCAGTCAAACACCCCTGCATTCAGTCAATTACCACATCTATATGGCATGAGTTACCAGTCAAACACCCCTGCATACAGTCGATTACCACATGTATCTGTCATGGGTTACCAGTCAAACACCCCTGCATACAGTCTATTACCACATCTGTCATGATTTACCAGTCAAACACCCTTGTATACAGTCAATTACTACAGCTATCTGTTATGATTTACCAGTCAAACACCCCTGTATTCAGTCAATCACTACAACTATCTGCCATGATTTACCAGTCAAACTCCCCTGTATACAGTCAATTACTACAGCTATCTGTTATGATTTACCAGTCAAACACCCCTGTATTCAGTCAATCACTACAACTATCTGTCATGATTTACCAGTCAAACACCCCTGTATTCAGTCAATCACTACAACTATCTGTCATGATTTACCAGTCAAACACCCCAGTATACAGTGTATTATCACATCTGTCATGATTTACCAGTCAAACACCCCTGTATACAGTCAATTACCACAGCTATCTGTCATGATTTACCAGTCAAACATCCCTGCATACAGTCAATTACCACAGCTATCTGTCATGATTTACCAGTCAAACACCCCTGTATACAGTCAATTACCACAGCTATCTGTCATGATTTACCAGTCAAACACCCCTGTATACAGTCTATTATCACATCTGTCATGATTTACCAGTCAAACACCCCAGTATACAGTGTATTATCACATCTGTCATGATTTACCAGTCAAACACCCCTGTATACAGTCAATTACCACAGCTATCTGTCATGATTTACCAGTCAAACATCCCTGCATACAGTCAATTACCACAGCTATCTGTCATGATTTACCAGTCAAACACCCCTGTATACAGTCAATTACCACAGCTATCTGTCATGAGTTACCAGTCAAACACCCCTGTATTCAATCAATTACTACAACTATCTGTCATGATTTACCAGTCAAACACCCCTGTATACAGTCTATTATCACATCTGTCATGATTTACCAGTCAAACACCCCTGCATACAGTCAATTACCACATCTGTCATGATTTACCAGTCAAACACCCCTGTATACAGTCAATTACCACAGCTATCTGTCATGATTTACCAGTCAAACACCCCTGTATACAGTCTATTATCACATCTGTCATGATTTACCAGTCAAACGCCCCTGTATACAGTCTATTACCACATCTGTAATGATTTACCAGTCAAACACCCTTGTATACAGTCAATTACCACGGCTATCTGTCATGAGTTACCAGTCAAGCACCCCTGCATACAGTCAATTACCACATCTATCTGTCATGGGTTACCAGTCAAACACCCCTGCATACAGTCAATTACCACATCTATCTGTCATGGGTTACCAGTCAAACACCCCTGCATACAGTCTATTACCACATCTGTCATGATTTACCAGTCAAACACCCTTGTATACAGTCAATTACCACAGCTATCTGCCATGATTTACCAGTCAAACACCCCTGTATACAGTCAATTACCACAGCTATCTGTTATGATTTACCAGTCAAACACCCCTGTATACAGTCAATTACCACAGCTATCTGTCATGATTTACCAGTCAAACACCCCTGTATACAGTCAATTACTATAGCTATCTGTCATGATTTACCAGTCAAATACCCCTGTATACAGTCTATTATCACATCTGTCATGATTTACCAGTCAAACACCCCTGTATACAGTCAATTACCACAGCTATCTGCCATGAGTTACCAGTCAAACACCCCTGCATACAGTCTATTATCACATCTGTCATGATTTACCAGTCAAACACCCTTGTATACAGTCAAATACCACAGCTATCTGTCATGATTTACCAGTCAAACACCCCTGTATACAGTCAATTACTACAGCTATCTGTAATGATTTACCAGTCAAACACCCCTGTATACAGTCAATTACCACAGCTATCTGCCATGAGTTACCAGTCAAACACCCCTGCATACAGTCTATTATCACATCTGTCATGATTTAACAGTCAAACACTCTTGTATACAGTCAATTACCACAGCTATCTGTCATGATTTACCAGTCAAACACCCCTGCATACAGCCAATTACCACAGCTATCTGTCATGATTTACCAGTCAAACACCCCTGTATACAGGCAATTACTACAGCTATCTGTCATGATTTACCAGTCAAACATCCCTGCATACAGTCAATTACCACAGCTATCTGTCATGATTTACCCGTCAAACACCCTTGTATACAGTCAATTACCACAGCTATCTGCCATGATTTACCAGTCAAACACCCCTGTATACAGTCAATTACCACAGCTATCTGTCATGATTTACCAGTCAAACACCCCTGTATACAGTCAATTACCACAGCTATCTGTCATGATTTACCAGTCAAACATACCTGGCATACAGTCAATTACCACAGTTCTCTGTCATGAGTTACCAGTCAAACACCCCTGTATACAGTCAATTACCACAGTTCTCTGTCATGAGTTACCAGTCAAACACCCCTACACAGTCAATTACCACAGCTATCTGTCATGGGTTACCAGTCAAACACCCTTGCATGCAGTCAATTACCACATCTGTCATGATTTACCAGTCAAACACCCCTACACAGTCAATTACCACAGCTATCTGTCATGAGTTACCAGTCAAACACCCCTGCAAACAGCCAATGACCACAGTTCTCTTTCATGATTTACCAGTCAAACACCTCAAAGTGTAAAAAAGGATTTTAGCTGCACTCCTTGGTGAAGAGATATTCATCCTGACTTACCCAGTAACTACTTCAAGCAATATTATACAATTATTGGGTCACCTGTTAGTTATTAAAATGATTTTATAATCACATTGAAGACTTATATTGACCGCTGCCGCCATGTTTACAGTAAGGTAAATGATAGCTGCATGCTGATTGGCTAATAGGTGTGAGAATGAAACGACTCCTGTCTTACTACAGGGGGCTGTTTCTCAAGACATTTACACCCGACATAAGTCTAATGCAAGGCCTAACTGTCATGGCAATATAAACCTTCAACATTAGGTTACGACGGGTGTAAGTGTGTTGAGAAACAGTCCATTCAGTACCTACAAAATCGTATATTAATCAACGAGTCACTGTAAAACATTATTAACTGTCATGTGACCAGCTATTGACAAATGAGATTGCACTACACACCTATTATATAGTAATATACAATTATCGTTAATATGCTGTTTTTATAACCCTGGAAAGCTTTATTGATCAATGCTGAAGGCAGAGGTCATTATAAGGTTCAAGGTCACTGTGAGGAAAGTTTTTGTTAAATTCGCAGTCCTGAATCCTTGTCTCAAAACTTGGCAGATGCCAGTATTAAAGGTGCATCCTGATTGGCTGTGAGAGTAATCATTCAGTTACAACAAAATGTTATATTGATCACCGAGTCAATATAAGTAATTATTAACTGTCCCAACTATTGACCAATAAGACACACTCCTGTTTTATAATGATAATATTTTTACCACTGGATATCCTGTAATGTTTGGAATCCTGAAAAGCTTTGTATATTTGTGAATGTTTTGATTGTTTAGTTCCTGACTGAAGCAGACTATGATGCTAAGAAAGGCCAGGAAGTGGGTATTTTAGAGCAGACTCTCCAGCTTATTCAAAAGGTATATTTCCCTATCCATTTTATTTAATACCAGTATCAATAGCAATAAACAGTGGCAATGGATCACCAGATACTGACTAGTTATATTGATCATATCCAATGAACATCTGTCTTGTCTCTCAATAATATTTACATCTATTTCTTTAAATCGTGCCCTGTGAATATAGTATGTATAGGTGTCCGGCATGTCATGCTGCTGTCAGTTTAGTAGTATCAAAAATTAAAAAGTGATTTTGACAATGTAAGTATGATTCTTTAAAGTCCTGTGTTTATCCCCATAATCAATTTCCTTTTTCACAGAATCTATTCTATCTTAAAGAAAAAAAAATAATAAAGTTAGATATATAATAAAGAAATGTTTCCATTGATAGCATCACGATCGTAAAGTAAAGGAGAAGAAGCGTACAGTAAGGGATTTGAATAACACCATCAAACAGAAACAAGCTGATAATATAGGTCTGTCCCAGAGACTGGAGGAACTGAATGTTTCATTGAATGAGAGGATTCATATTGACCAAGTCAATGGTAAAGCCATTCTTCAACACAACCTTATGTTTAACTGTAAATGTCTCTTCTAATTCATCTAAAATCGGTTTAAACACTTCAACTATAACTGTTAAAAAAAAAAAATATTAACGACTTTTCTAAAGCAACTTTTTGTATCACTTTATTTTCGTTGCTCATTTCTTACAACAAGCAATGTTCTGTACTAAATTCTGCTTTGTGCATGTAGAGACTTATTTAGTTTCCATTGTTCTTGACCAAAGCTTATGGTCTTATTTTTCTTCCTTGTCAGCTGACCAAAGGCTGGATACGGGAGCAGAAAAACGCTACCGTGAGATTGTACAGAGGCGCAAGCTTGTGGATCTGGCTAAAGCACAAGCTCAAGAAGTTGCTGTTTTAAGGGCAGAAGTTGAGAGGTTAAGGATGAGGACATTCCCGGCTTTAGTTCAAGTCGAGCGCTAGATATGCTCCAGTTTTACTGTATTAGAAATCAAACTTATATCTGTGATATTATTTATAAAACATTTGTGACAGCCATCTGAAAATGGACAAATAGTACCTTGACTTTTTGGCTTTATATAAATGTATAACTTTTCTCAAGGTTATAGAATTGTGTCCACACGCTTTGTTTAATATTTCGCTTAAATGCTAAATAAACCCACATAATTATATAACAGCCTCGTCATTGAGCTTGATTTTACACAGTGTTTTGTTTATGTCTATTGTTGAACATTGTCAGAATTATAGAACGTCATCGTCATTGAGTTAGGTTTAACACTCAGTTTTGTTTGTGTCTATTGTTGAACATTGTCAGAATTATAGAACGTCATCGTCATTGAGTTAGGTTTAACACTCTGTTTTGTTTGTGTCTATTGTTGAACATTGTCAGAATTATAGAACGTCATCGTCATTGAGTTAGGTTTAACACTCAGTTTTGTTTGTGTCTATATTGTTGAACATTGTCAGAATTATAGAACGTCATCGTCATTGAGTTAGGTTTAACACTCTGTTTTGTTTGTGTCTATTGTTGAACATTGTCAGAATTATAGAACGTCATCGTCATTGAGTTAGGTTTAACACTCAGTTTTGTTTGTGTCTATTGTTGAACATTGTCAGAATTATAGAACGTCATCGTCATTGAGTTAGGTTTAACACTCTGTTTTGTTTGTGTCTATTGTTGAACATTGTCAGAATTATAGAACGTCATCGTCATTGAGTTAGGTTTAACACTCTGTTGTGTTTGTGTCTATTGTTGAACATTGTCAGAAGGCTTCTTACACAGAAACAATCCTCTACAATATTGACGAAATGTTGTGTTGAACACATAGTAGACACAGACGTTGACAGTTGCATTCAGAAAATAGAGTTCTCTGAAGAAATCCCATCTTATCTGAAAATCTATGTTATAGTAATTATTGAAACTTTGGTCAACCATGGAAAGTAAAGCTTGTATCCAAAATGGCACAAACGTTCCAAGGAAAAAGACAGTGACGATGAGGAAAGTCCTGGCTCCTCTAAACTGGTTTTGTCGTATACTTGAAATAGTTTTAGAGGATGTACCCGATGGTGTGATGTTATTCTGATTGGTTGCTGACGTTCTTGAATCAGAACTTGTTCCTCGGGAAAGATGTTGAGGTGGCTTTGGCACCGTTATGGGAAAAACTTGATTTTTTGCGGTTGTTTTCTTGTGGATTTGTAAATGGCGCCTCATTGTGAGATACACACATGTGTAACATATCATCGTCAGAGTCACTAAGAATATAAATATAGTTAATGACATAGTACTGAAGGCTATGTTTTGCCAAGATGTTTGGTAAACATTAACAATTTCACAAAGTTCCAAGTAACATGAACTTACGGTGCTGTTGTAAAACACTGACTGTGAAAATCCATAGGTGTGTGCCGCAGAAGGAGAGATTGTATATCTCTGAATACCCATGATAATCAACTGGGGACAAGAAACAATTAAACCAGTAGAAGCACAAACTGATAATTTCACTATGGTCCCCAAAGAACCAATCTTTCTCCAAGAAAAAGGTCTACAGACTGCCTGGTACCTGTCCAGAGCGATGGACATTAGAGTTATTGAGGAGGATGCCCAGAGACCCGTTCTTAACCAGGATATAATCTTACACATAGCTCCATCATGAAAGTCAAAATAACGGGCAGTATGAAATATATGTAAAGGGATGGCCACTCCACAAGAAACCCAGTCAATTATCGCTAAGCAAAATATAAAATAGTTTGTCACATTTGTTTTCAGTTGATTGCGGAATGTAAAAATAATGAGGGTATTTCCCAACAATCCTAAAGAAGCAAATGTGAGTTGAAACAGCCATTTTGGCCACGCTCTTTGGAAATGTTCCTGGCTCATTCTTTTAGCGGCGATTCCACACTCCATAATGGTATTGGTATTATTGAGATCGTCAAAGGGGTTACTGAAGAGCGACATCTTGTCCCTCAGCCGATCGCCTCTTGATAAAACGCTGTCATCGATGGCGAGATTATGTGGTAGCCGGTCATCGATGGCGGGATTATGTGGTAGCCTGTCAAAAGGCTATGCCCTCCCGCAAACTTCTGTCTAATGGCTTTGTTTCTATGGAACACATATAGACAATATTAAAGCATTATTGATCACAATGATCTTCTGGTATAGAACAACCTCACGCTTTGTGCTCCAAGTACCTGATTATCATTTTCATTTTGTAGCCTTTGAATAAATTGTCATCCAGTTGTCAAGGTAACCTATAGAAAACAGATGATAGCATGAACTTTAGACAATTATCCGTGTCTGTTAAGTATACTTCACGCGTTTGGTTGGTTTTGGAGGAATCAGAAAGACTTGTGGTGATTAACACGCCGGCGGACGTTTGGTATCAACCAATCACGACATGTTCTTGTATGGGACCTCCAGATACAATTTTGAATGAAATGGGCCCAATAACCTATACATATTTTAAGTATCAAGAGAAGAGTGGGGAAATCCAATTGCAAGTCCGGTAGAAAGAAGATAAAACGTCTTTTTCATTTATTTATAAACTAAAAAGAAACATATACATTGTTTAGTTACAAAACGATGAAATCATATATGGCCACGGAAATCTAAATTCATAAACAAAAACCTAACAAATATAATTCAATTTAACGAACGAAAAATAGCACGTCCCTTGTCAGTTAAAATGTTACAGATTTGCGCATAAAAAGACCTTGGGCACAAATCAGATATGTGTCGCCATTGTTGTGTTTACAAAATGCACGCATAAGATATGGACTACCAATTGTGAGCATCATATCTTGCTTGGTATGCACATAATATTCAATATTTCACTACTTAGTAAAAAAAAAAAAACAACTTCCGCAATACACAATATTGTGTAAAATGTACTATAGATATGATAAAATTAATGTTAAAAACTCTTCAATTGTAGTAAATGGCCAATTTGTATTCAGCGCTTATGTTTTTCGGGCAATGGAAAGATTGATCACCAGATTTAGTCGGGGAGGAAACTGTGTTCTTTGCCGGGGGAAACCCCCGACCTTCAGTGAGTAGGCCTACCGAGCAACTCTACACGGCGACAAATTAATCCAACATATCCAATCCATTCAGAATTTTTCTAGTTTTTATTTTCGATGGAAGGTCTTTGCCGGAATGGGGGACTATGATTATAACCCTAAGCCTTCTTAATGGAAAGCAGAAATCAGTGAAAATTGGCTTGTCTGTACAGGTCACTTTTTCACTGGTTAAAAAACTGATCGGCGCCCAACACTGCCATGCGCAATTGGAAACATCAGGGACTCCAATCCTATGGCAATCCGTGAGAAAAAAAATAATATAACATATTCAAGCCAAATTGGGGAATTGTCGAACGTGATAGCCGTTCCACGCATAAAGTTCATAGGTATAAACTGACACAAAGGTGCCCTGACACAGCAGAGTTCGTATATTACGTCACCACTGTGAGTGTATCTACACAACAGAGGTCGTATATTACGTCACCACTGTGAGTGTATGTACACAACGGAGGTCGCGCTTGGCGTCATATTTCACTGAAATAATTACCTTCCGTAAGCATTGTAGAGCGGCGAATGTAACATTAAATTTTGTATAGGCCTACTCGGCACAAGAAATTTAATTTTCTTTTTGGACAGACTTTAAAAGCACACGTTCTACAACACATTTAACGCAAACTGGAAAATATTGACCAAAGTTGTTGATAAAACCTTTAATGTTTTGCATAAAAAGTAGAAGGCCTACATTTTTCTCCATTTGAATTTAAATTTACATCCCACGTTACGTTTCGTGCCTCTGTGCGTTTTATGTTGCAACACGTCTGTGAGTTATGTTGTATGCGAATGGTTTACTGAGCGGATGAAAGTTATGTCACACGCGACAATAGCATAAATTGCTGTTACAAATACAATATCTAACTGTTCTCATGTTTATAAAGCGCCCTTATAGAAATGTAACAATGATCATCAGTGTCACTGTGGAGGCGCATCATCATACGTAAGTTTACGCCAGCCGAGTGCAACATGCCTCAAGGCGTTAGTATAGAGACATTGAATAGTGATAACTAGCGCCTTAAAACTCCGACAGGTTATTTATACAGAGAGCAATATACGTTCAATGTATACTATAGCATCTTGTCAATGTATTAGACTATTAGTTAGCATTATGTATAACAACCAATGACATATTCAGGTACAATGTCTCTGTAGCTATCTAACTATTCATCAGAATAAAACACATCTTAAATAGGACTTCTACTCCATATACACAACCCTCTGATATAAGTTACAAAAGCCTCTGTTCACAGCTCATTACATCGGACAACTTTCAAACGGCGGAACTATTAGATGAGCGAGTAATTTCTCGGCAAAGCTGTTTACATTGCAGTCGAAACTCCCGACTGTACATAACATAAACTAATGGGTTTACAGCATTATTCAAGAAAAACAATTGTTCTAAGAATGATAATATTCCCGTGATGTGTGCTGAAGAATGAATATGGAAATGTGGCGTCCAAAGACTGTGTATGTTGATGGCCCAATATGGTAACCAGCTCAAGAGAAATACGATAGTAACGACCATGAGTGCTTTAGACACGGAGATTTGTCTACTGTCCGGTTGTCCAGGTTCTGTCTGACAAACAGAATGTTTCCGTAAACCTGATTCAGCAGGCGACAAAGTCCCAGATTCTCTATCAGGCGGTTGGATTTCCTTACATTTTGTCTCGTCAAAATTAAAATGACTTATAGGTTCACCTTTTTTGTCAGATACTGTTAAAAGTGTTAAATTAGGTTTGGGTGAAGCTGAAACTGTTTCCATGGGCTTTTTATACGCCTGTGCCATTTTCTTGGTACTTTGGGCCATAACCCACGATATTCGTCCATAGGAAACAATACAAACAACTGCCAAAGTCAGAAACAACGCTAATGCGATGAATAAAAATACAGTTAATTCCCATGAACCATCATATATATTTAAATGTTCACAAACGTGACACGGTAAACTCAGATTGAAGGTCGCTAACATGTCTTCCGATATATCAAACTTTGAGACGGCTTCATTAACCGAGTATTCCTGAAGACCTATCAGTTTAAGTTCTGGTGACATTAACGCAAGTCCGAAAATAATACAAGAAATAACGAGGATGAGTGGTCGTCTTGTTCCTGCTGTACGTCTCCAAGTGAATGGGTGACAAATAGCTCTGTATCGGTCCACTGCAACGGCCATAAACAATAGACAGGAGGAAGAAATGGTGGACATTTTGAACCATTCATAAACTTTACAGCTGTATAAATCATAATATGTATAATAACGCCAGGAATTGCGAACTTGTAACGGTATAACAACTAGACAAGCAAACAAGTCTACGACGGCCAAACCGCCGATGTAAACCATAGCGGAGTTCTTAATCTTCCGTCGTAAACACACAACCAATAGGCAGATGTTTCCAGCGGCTCCCAAAACACACAAGAGCAATTGGAATATAATTCTACCAAGGGATAACTGGAAATATTTCAGACTTAGCAGATCCCGAACATCCATCTGTGTGCTTGTTGTATTTGGTCCATCTTCAGTGGAGAGGTTTACTCTCTGAAACAATCAAACATAAAGTGTTTATCTTAAGATATACATTTTCATATAACAAACTTTATAGTACACTTAAAATTTCCGTATAATTAGAACAGCCATAAAAAAGACTCCATATGAGCGACAAAAATATCTTGAATACATCAGCAATAATACATAACACATTATGACCTAGATTATAATAAAAGTGGCATGAGCTGCCAAAATGTTGATACTTTTTGTAAATTTTGTTTACTTTACGAACACTATTTCGGTTCGGACAGGCCCCAGACTATGAATTTTCCTGATTCCAACGTCAACCATTTAGTTGTTTTCCATTATCTTTAACCCCCCCCCCCCCCCGATATTACCATAGCAAGAGATCGCCCTAGAACACTATCAGAAAGTGAGGCTACTTGTAAACGGATCGCAAACTTGATTTGTGAAAGTGGTTTCTTCAGTTGGTGGCTGGCTGGATAAGAACAAAGTTTCTCTAGTAGAAAGTCGCTGTACTCCAAAAACCCCAAGCCAACTTTCCTAAATGATTTGTCCAGAATTTGAAAACGACAACATCACTGAATGCCAAAATATATTTGAGAAAGTAAGATCCTATAACGACAAACAATATAACTCAAGAGGCTGTTGGATTTCAAACAAAATGGTCGCCTGGCGGCCATTTTAATTTGCAAATGAGCAAAAAAGTGCATGGATCCTCGCATTACTTTAGGAGAAAAGTGATAATAAGAAGAAAACCAAAATGGTCGCCTAGTGGCCATTTTAATGTGCAAACGGGCCTAAAAATTATTTGGTGCACAACTCGACCATACTAGGGAGAACTTGCGTGTGAAATTTAAAGAAGATCTGACCAGCAGTTGTCTTCGAATCGCGATCACAAGAGAGAAAAGTGATGAAAAGAATAAAAACAAAATGGTCGCATAGAGCGGCCATTTTAAATGAAAAAAGGACCCAAAAAATAGATGTTGCACAACTAGACCATATGGGGAACCAACACAAAAACATGTTATCAAGATCGGCCTGGTGGTTTTCTAGATTCCGCGATCGCAAACTATGTAGGTAAAAAATCCCAAAATGGTCGCCAGCGGCTATTTTAATATGCAAATGAGCGAAAGAAATAGATGTTGCACAACTGTCTTCCAGAAAACTGTCTTCCTTTTTTAATGTAAACAATATTCTTGATTTTCGCGGCAAGTGTGCCTTTAACAGACACCGGACGACGGACCACGGACGAAAAGCGATTTGATAAGACCACCGTGAGATCATGGTGGTCTAAAAAAAAACACTTGTGAATATTGGCAGCTCGTGTCACTGTAAGCCTATTGTACAAGTTAATCGGTTATGATTGATGGACGTTTAACGCCGCACTCAAGATTATTTCACTTATATGGAGGCGATGCCAGGTTTAGTGGGGGACCTTCAGCGAGTACCTGGTAACTCTCCCTCTGACAGAATCGGTCATGAAGATATTGGGATAATGTTAACCACCTGCGGCTATTAGAGTCATAATTGCCACCATTTTTAATTTCACAATAAAATAGCCTGATCGATGACTTATCAAACAGTAAAAGAAACACTCCTTTACACAAATATCGTTAAACATGAATCCAAGAGGTCCATATTGAGACCGCATACATTCACGTGTAACCTTATGTATGACAGGTAGACAGCGAGACAGTCTTCATTATCGTTACAGTAAAAAGGCGAAGGGGTGTATTAGTGAGTCAGAGACCACCGGATTTTAATACTGGTTCACTTAAGAGGCCATATAATGCATATCATTAAAAGCGTCGACAGGCTTGAGTGAGTATCGTTAGAGGAGTGCTTAAAACTGAGAGAACATTTTACGCCATGTTTCCTTCATTTCTGTTCCAAAAGGAAAATCACACGTGTTTTATTTGAAGCCTCGGTGATATTACTTTACATATATATAGTAGATACAAAGTTCCAGTAAAATCTATTTACCTACCTCCATTTTGTGCGACTTGAGTTGAAGTCCTCTTCCTGACTGTTTCTTAGCAGTGGAGGTATTTATACACTATAATAAATATGTCTAGATGATACAGGCCTAATATGATGACAAATGTGGTGATATATAATAGCCTACACGATTATCCACTGCCAACCGCATATCTTCAAGTTAACTCTATAACTGGGCCACTAACACAAAGACACTTTCAATCTGTGCGAAAATGACTACACTGTTAGGTTTACATCCGCTTGTCCTTTCCAATAGTTCAGTATACGTAAATAGTGTGACTATTCAATTTGGTCCACTCCCTCGGCCTATCATACACTGTTTTCTCAAACTTTCCCATTTGCTTTATATAGCCTCATTGATATATAAAACACAGGGATCTAGATTTCTCCGAAATCCACAGAAGGCTTACGAAACAAAAAGTTAGAATAGTCTTAAACGGATGTCTATTAAAGAAAAGAAATATAATACATAGAAACACGAAGGCTCTCAGAATACAATTGAACGTATTGCAGCGTTTCAGTTCCAACACCAACCCCCTCCCCCTCCCGCTTCGTTAGCACTGGTGTTGCAAATAGATGGGAGGGAGTTTTCTGAATCATTTTCGTTAATCAATAGAAATCAAGCTTGAGTTCGAAAGGGACACCACATAAACGACAATATTTTTGTTCCTTTTTATTCCAATGTCATGGGTTGCCAAAATGTTGATATTTTGACGTAAAATTAAACAGAATGCTGAAATTATCGGCTATTTTTCTCAAGACGTATAATTCAGAAGCTTTTTAGTGTTTCTAGTCTCGAGAATGTACGATAAAGTATTGTTTTGAACTAACTTTGGCTTAGAATGAATGAATGGTCGTCCCGACTATTTAAATTTTGTTTACTTTTCGAAGACTATTCCGGTTCGTATAGGCCACATACTGTATGGATTTACCTCATTTCAACGCTAATCAATTAGTTTTTCGATGGCCTTCAAAGCCTCTTACTGTCGATCAGAAATTATGAAAAAGTCTGAATTTTGGCATCTCATGCCACATTAATTGAAAAGAAACAATTCTGTACGTTTAATTATTTTGTCCCATGGCGTGAATGATAGAATTCTCATACAGGGTATGTACTGCAGTATTATATCGTTTATATCTTATAATGGGTCGAGTCTGATTGCTATGTGAGTGGTAAAGGTGTCAGACAAGGGGAAAATTTATCTCCGTTTTCTATTTAAACGATCTACAAGTTTTTCTTTATAAAAATATCATCAAACGTGCAAACATATAATTTTTGTACCCCTATATATACTAGTGATATCCGGATAGGCCTGTTTTTGCAATCTCTTTGAAAGATTTAATATTCGAATGATGCGCTTTTGGATGATGAAAATGGGAGTAAGATGAGACGGAAAAGTATTCCCCCAAAGAGATATACCATATAAGAGGTATGGATAAATGAGAGAATGATAAAGAATAAATAGAGATTTTTTATTTAAATCATTTTTTATATGGTTGATGATACCAGTGTTCCTTGAGATCTTCTTACAAATGTAATTTATGTGCGATTTCCAATTCAGTTTATCGTTTAGAAGAATACCTAGAAAATTAAACTCGTTAACCCTTTCTATTTGGTTGCTATCAATGTATAAATCTGGCGTTGTTGTGGTTTTATTCTTTGAATTCGGTTTTATAATCATAAATTTAGTTTTATTAATATTTAGTGTAAGTTTATTAAAGGGGCATGAGCTGCCAAAATGTTGATATTTTGACGTTAAAACAGAATGCTGAAATTATTGGCTATTTTTCTCAAGAGGTAGAATTCAGAAGCTTTTTAATGCTTCAAGTCTCGAAAATGTACGATAAAGTACTGTTTTAAACTAACTTTGGCTTAGAATGAATGAATGGTCGTCCCGGTTATTTAAATTTTGTTTACTTTTGAACACGTTTTCGGTTCATACAGGCCACATACTGTATGGATTTTTCTCATTCCAACGTCAATCATTTAGTTTTTCGATAGCCTTCAAAGCCTCTTACTGTCGTGACGATCAGAAGTTATGAAAAAACTGTGAATTTTGGCAGCTCATGCCCCTTTAAGCTTGAGCCATAAGTGAATATTGCTTAGTTCGTGCTGCATTGTGTCAACTGCATCCGTTATTTTTTCCGAAGAACAAGAAACACTGGTATCATCAGCAAATAATATTATATTTAGTTTTTTGGTTACATTGGGGATATCATTAATGTATAAGAGAAACAGGAGAGGTCCTAGAACAGATCCTTGTGGTACCCCACAAGTCACCGTTCTAGGATCGGAAATAGCAGTATTAAATTGAACGCTTTGTAGACGGTTAGTTAAATAACTTTTAAACCAATTGTTGGAAGAACCTCTTAACCCATAATGATTTAATTTATATAATAAGGTGTCATGATTTACGGTATCAAACGCCTTTGAGAGATCCAGGAACGTGACAACAGAGAATGTGCCATTTTCTTTTGCAGAGGCTAACATGTCGTAAAGGGAGTGTGTGGCAAAACTTGTATTGTGATTGGCTCGAAATCCATGCTGATTTTCAAAAAGTATATTATTAGTATTTAGATGTTCTCGGAGTTGTTCAGCGACTAATCTTTCAAGAATTTTGCTAATGGATGGTAGAACTGATATAGGACGATAGTTTTCAAATTTATTTTCGTGGCCTGATTTAAAGAAAGGTGTAATTTTGGATTTTTTGCAGTAGTCTGGGAAAACACTTGAGGTCAAAGATAGATTAAATAAAATAGCTAAAGGTTCAGAAATATGTATTTTTATTAATTTAATAATAGACATCGGGATCCCATCAATGCCCGGTGCTGATGATTTTAGGTTGGTTATTATAGTTGATACCTGTGTAGGAGATACATCGGCAAACTCAAAGTTGTCAGTCACTGGATCTCCCAAATAATCAGTAATTGAGCCATCAACATCAGGGATTTCTGAATCAAGTTTCGAGGCAACAGTGCTGAAAAATTCGTTAAAGCCGGTAGCGATAAGTTTGGCGTCAGTTACGGAATGGTCTTCAATGATAAAAGAGGGGGGAGGTTTTTTAGATTTATTTCGGTTTAAAAGTTCGCTGAGTGTTTTCCATGTATTTTTGATATCTTGATTGAATTTGTTGAATTTGTTTTCAAAAAAGTGTTTTCTAGAATTTCGAATAGTTGTATTGAGTATATTTCGATAAAGTCTGTAAGTTAATCGGTTATCGTCAGACTTAGTTTTCAGCTGTATTCTATAGAGTTCATTTTTCTTGAACACAGATTTAAGTATTGCTGGAGTTATCCATGGTTTTATTATTTGCTTTTTTTTAGTACCCATAGGCGTTAAAGGAAAGCACTCAGTATAAATGTTTTCTAAGGTATTACTGAAGGCTGCAGTGGCAGTGTTGACATCTTCATGAGACAAAATAATGGAAATCCAATCGGTTTCATTGACACGTTGGACAAATCTATCTTTTTCGGGTTGAGTGAATCTGCGAAAAAATACAGGTGTTTGTGGGATTTTATCGGCTATGTTGTGGGTCTTTATTATGCGAAAAATAGGGAAATGGTCTGTTATATCGGTTAAAAAAATGCCAGAGAGGAGGTTACAGTCATGGATATTAGTGAATATATTATCAATTAGTGTTGCAGAAGTGTTTGATACTCTGGTGGGTTTGGTTATTTGAGGTAAAAGATAGTGACATTTGACAAGTTCTAGAAATTCTTTAGAGGGTGTATGTTGGTTAGATTTGAAAAGGTCTATGTTGAAATCCCCCATTAATATGCATTGTTTTTTTTCTGGCTGACATTTATCTAATATATTACTCAAAGTTTGATTGAATTTGTTTACATCTTTACCTGGTGGGCGGTATATCATCTGGTCAACTTGTTCATAGGACACCCTTTCTGATGACATGGGCTGGTCAACTTGTTCATAGGACACCCTTTTCGATGACATGGGCTGGTCAACTTGTTCATAGGACACCCTTTTCCATGACATGGGCTGGTCAACTTGTTCATAGGACACCCTTTCTGATGACATCATCTGGCCAACTTGTTCATAGGACACCCTTTCTGATGACGTCATCTGGCCAACTTGTTCATAGGACATCCTTTCCGATGACATGACCTGGCCAACTTGTTCATAGGACACCCTTTCGGATGAAATCATCTGGTTAACTTGTTCATAGGACACCCTTTCCGATGACATGGGCTGGTCAACTTGTTCATAGGACACCCTTTCCGATGTCATGCCCTGGCCAACTTGTTCATAGGACACCCTTTCCGATGACATGGGCTGGTCAACTTGTTCATAGGACACCCTTTCCGATGTCATGACCTGGTCAACTTGTTCATTGGACACCCTTTCCGATGACATGGGCTGGTCAACTTGTTCATAGGACACCCTTTCCGATGACATGGGCTGGTCAACTTGTTCATAGGACACGCTTTCCGATGACATCATCTGGTCAACTTGTTCATAGGACACCCTTTCCGATGTCATGACCTGGCCAACTTGTTCATAGGACACCCTTTCCGATGACATCATCTGATCAACTTGTTCATAGGACACCCTTTCCGATGACATGACCTGGCCAACTTGTTCATAGGACACCCTTTCCGATGACATAACCTGGTCAACTTGTTCATAGGACACCCTTTCCGATGACATGGGCTGGTCAACTTGTTCATATGACACCCTTTTCGAAGACATGGGCTGGCCAACTTGTTCATAGGACACCCTTTCCGATGACATGGGCTGGTCAACTTGTTCATAGGACACTTTTTCCGATGATCTGACCTGGCCAACTTGTTCATAGGACACCCTTTCCGATGACATGGGCTGGTCAACTTGTTCATAGGACACCCTTTCCGATGACATGACCTGGTCAACTTGTTCATAGGACACCCTTTTCGATGACATGACCTGGCCAACTTGTTCATAGGACACCCTTTTCGATGACATGGCCTGGCCAACTTGTTCATAGGACACCCTTTTCTATGACATAGGCTGGTCAACTTGTTCATAGGACACCCTTTTCGATGGCATGGGCTGGTCAACTTGTTCATAAGACACCCTTTCCGATGGCATCATCAGGTCAACTTGTTCATATGACACCCTTTCCGATGACATGACCTGGTCAACTTGTTCATAGGACACCCTTTCCGATGACATCATCTGGTCAACTTGTTCATAAGACACCCTTTCCGATGACATGACCTGGACAACTTGTTCATAGGACACCCTTTCCGATGACATCATCTGGTCAACTTGTTCATATGACACCCTTTCCGATGACATGACCTGACCAACTTGTTCATAGGACACCCTTTTCGATGAAATGGCCTGGTCAACTTGTTCATTGGACACCTTTTCCGATTACATGACCTGGTCAACTTGTTCATAGGACACCTTTTCCGATGACATCATCTGGTCAACTTGTTCATAGGACATCCTTTCCGATGTCATGACCTGGTCAACTTGTTCATAGGACACCCTTTCCGATGACATCTTCTGGCCAACTTGTTCATATGACACCCTTTCTGATGACATGACCTGGTCAATTGTTCATGAGACACCCTTTTCGATGACATGGCCTGGTCAATTGTACATGGGACACCCTTTCCGATGACATAGGCTGGTCAACTTGTTCATGGGACACCCTTTTCGATGACATGACCTGGTTAACTTGTTCATATGACACCCTTTCTGATGACATGGCCTGGTCAATTGTACATGGGACACCCTTTCCGATGACATAGGCTGGTCAACTTGTTCATGGGACACCCTTTTCGATGACATGGGCTGGTCAACTTGTTCATATGACACCCTTTCCGATGACATGACCTGGTTAACTTGTTCATAGGACACCCTTTCCGATGACATAGGCTGGTCAACTTGTTCATGGGACACCCTTTCCGATGACATAGGCTGGTCAACTTGTTCATGGGACACCCTTTTCGATGACATAGGCTGGTCAACTTGTTCATGGGACACCCTTTTCGATGACATAGGCTGGTCAACTTGTTCATGGGACACCCTTTTCGATGACATAGGCTGGTCAACTTGTTCATAGGACACCCTTTCCGATGACATAGGCTGGTCAACTTGTTCATGGGACACCCTTTTCGATGACATGGGCTGGTCAACTTGTTCATATGACACCCTTTCCGATGACATGGCCTGGTCAACTTGTTCATAGGACACCCTTTCCGATGACATAGGCTGGTCAACTTGTTCATGGGACACCCTTTCCGATGACATAGGCTGGTCAACTTGTTCATGGGACACCCTTTCCGATGACATGACCTGGTTAACTTGTTCATAGGACACCCTTTCCGATGACATGACCTGGTTAACTTGTTCATAGGACACCCTTTCCGATGACATCATCTGGTCAACTTGTTCATGGGACACCCGTTTCGATGACAGGACCTGGTCAGCTTGTTCATAGGACACCCTTTCCGATGACATAGGCTGGTCAACTTATTCATTGGACACCCGTTTCGATGACAGGACCTGGTCAGCTTGTTCATAGGACACCCTTTCCGATGACATAGGCTGGTCAACTTATTCATTGGACACCCTTTCCGATGTAATGACCTGGTCAACTTTGATATTGGACATTTATATTTAAAGGGGGAGATTTAAAGGGTTCAGAAGAAGCGTACTAAATTTTCCTTTTCAACGATGCCAAACACATATTTTGTGATTTTTTTACTCCTAACAGTGAAGTTAATAAAATTCCACAATAAGAAAAACAAATTGGTCAACTTTCAAAATCTCCCGTTTAAGCCTAGGTTAAATTCATCCTCTTCAAGGCCTTCGTAATTCACCAATATGGCACGCAGACCATTTTTTTGTTAGTCACATTTTCCTCAAAGCTTCTTTTGTAATTCAATATAAGTTTCGTGAAACTGAAAGCAATTTGCTGGACATAGGAATACTTTGAAGAGAGTGAAATTAACCTGGGTTTTAATGGGAGATTTCGAAAGTTGATCAATTTGTTTTGTGTGTGTAACATAATACGGTATTTTATAAACTGCATCATGTCCCATGAAAAAATCGCAAAAATAGGGGTTTGGTACCGTTGTAAAGGAAAAACAAGCGGGCTTGTTTTGAACCATAAAGTATTTTTTTTGTTTTCTTCTCCTTTAAACACTAAAATACACAGGCACACGGAAAATATTGTCTAAAATACCATGGAGACATGTTTCTAATTGTGTTAAAACGGGGTATATCATTCAGACCTTTATACCCAATCATAAATTGTTGTAATAAACTAAAACTCATCATATTTCATTAGGTTGGCGACAGACAAGAGTATGGCCTTAGTAGAATTTTGTGGAACACTTTGTATGTAATACATTGACAATGCTTACGCATCTTTAAAATATAGCTATAGCAAGAATATCGGTGAACCGAGATTGAACCCAATGGGATTTTTATCCTAGAATTACAGAAGAATTTCTATAGAATTTCTAAAGACTAGTATAACCTAATCTATAGGTAGGGGCAATTGAATATACAACTTGCAATTTCGGACGGCGTGTGGATAACTGAAACTGTCAGATTCCTGTGTGTGAAACTAAAATTATAGTGATCAGTTTCAATTCCCAAATGACTCCACAAACACCTATTTAGTATGGCGATAGGGTTACAGCATCAGCCATAGACTCATACCGGCAAAGGTCTACATTCACAATAATTGGGCTCAATTCACCGCCTCCTATAGCTTTAATAGCCATGACATACTCAAACCCCCGGGTCCTGATATAAGTTCAGCTTTCTTTTTTAACCCCATGTGTGGTGTGCATAAAACTATCCATACAATACCCATACCAATTATAAGGCTTTGTTTTGCTACATGTGGGCATAGTTTTTTTAAAAAGTCAACAAAGGTGCAATGCAACAATGACACAGAAGATAAAACAAATATGAAGACTTTGTTTGCAAATCTAGCACAGTATATCACATTAAATAAATTCAGGAGATTGATGCTGATTAGGTATGAGGCTTTAGAGAAAAAAGTCACATGATATGTATAGGCCTATGCCACACACACAATATAGATCTGTGTCAAAACATGATCTAGAGAAAGTGTACATTCTAATTTTAATGTCTATACTTAAAGGGTCCTATCGCCTAGGACTGTTGTGGTATATTTATTGACTTTCCGATTTTTCATTCAAAAAGTACATTATGAGAGGAAATTCTGACACCAAACAGCTGAGAATGCGCCAGACGCCCAGGCATAGAAGCTAAATTAAATCAATCGTCATAACAATAACACAGAAAAAAACAGAAATTCCCAAGTAAAACTCAATATCCTGTGGTCAATTTGAACTATACACAAAGAAAAAAGTTAAGCCCCCCCCCCCCCCCCCCCTGGAAAGTCTGCACCGACCGATAAACTCATTGATGTAGGGATGTTGTTGGCACACTGGTAACAGAAACGATTGTGATCATACAGGGCAACATTCTGGCAATAAGCTATACAATTTATTCAGGATATCGGCGTTTTCATCCATTTACACAGGTCTTGAGCCTAATGAGGCACGACAACTGGTTGCAGGACCTCCCGAATGTACCGGTCACCTGTGCGGTTTTTTGCATTCAATCGGTTTCTCGCGGTTCTTGTGCACAGACGTCGGTTGGGTAGCCATTGCCGCTTCAAAGACGGACTTGACGCAAATGGATGACGTCGTACCAGTTGGATCAGTGTCCTATCTTCACGATGTGATGTTACAGGTGGTCGACCCCAGCGTGGTCGGTCCTTCACAGCACTAGTTTCAAATGTACATTGATCGACTTATTTAGGGGATCCCGTGTTGCTAATGTTTTTTGTCTGACAGTCAGTAAACAAACAGCCAAAAGTAGACCCAATGCACAGTCAGAAAAGGCTCTACTGCGCACTAGATTATTTTTACCACAACAAAGCAGACATTGGAATCCTCAAATAAAACTAGCTATCCAGTGGTCCCCGGGAACTGGGAAAGTTACCAATGGTCATCTGGACCCTTACAATGGTCATCCCTCGACCCTTACGAAAAGAGGCATATAACCTATAAGGCCATCGAGTTGAAATAAAGATTATTATTATTAAACCTCATCTTTATATAAACAACGGTAGAATAGCACACATTTTAAAGATATTTGTTCCGGGCATGTCCTTTTAATTGTAGGCCTACAGTTTTGGCTGAAAATCAACCTACTACCTTTCATCCAAAGTTAAATCAGTCTTATTTTTCAAATTAGTAGAAACATTAAGAGAAATGTAAAGAATAATACACAACTAATCCCTTGAAGCAGTGGCCAGTTCAAGGTGAATCGGGTCGACAGGGATTTTCGTCCTCTGACACTGTTTTCGTCAAAATGGGACTATTTCGTGCAAATTGACTCTACGTTTTCGTTACCAGCTTAACGTTTTCTTTAACTCAAAGTAGCCTACATACATACATGTACAGCGTGATGTCAGGATTTTAAATTTAGCTGATAGATTTTTAAAATGTTACCATAGCTGGCAAGTGAAAATCTCGATCTGCGCTATGCCCGGTAAAGGCGTACGAGGTTTATTCTAAAGGAGAATACGATTGAGAGATGACATCATAACTGGACTTAGGATTAGGGTGACTTCTAATTTTAGTACACAAGTAATTTTAGATTGCCAGATATTGCTGTGACACACACTGAGGTAAGAGTTCGTCCAATCAAATACGTGTTATATAGGTCACAACGTGGCGATATTTCTAAACTAAACTGGTAAATAACATCTGTTGTTTTCATAGACACCAGACAATCCTCCACAAGTAAACATGTCGGAAAAGACTGAGGAAAAAAACTTGGAAGAATACGACATGGAGCCGGAGAAATACATGCATTCTGGTCACAGTGGGAAAGGACGCTCAAAGAAGGAGGCTAGTGAACATACGAATCATCACGAACCAAGCGGTCATGTGAGAAAAACTACCCAAAAACTGATCAATAATAGTCACAACCAGAGAAAGACCTAACATATATTGTAAGTTTGTCATTTTTATACAGACAATCAAGATGTAGACTAATTGTAGTAAACACTCCTCTAATAAATGAGCTCCTAGAATGGACTAGAAGCCCTTCGTCTACATGCCGGAGCTAGATGCAGACCTCCCGCTAGGGTTATAATGTTATCCTCTATAATATGATAAGCCTGCATATACCTATATATAAACATGTATACCTAAAAGCTGAAAAACTAGGAAAATACAACCAATACAAGGTTGAAATATGTCTGTTATCTAGCCTTCTCATAGTCTATAATTTTGTTTACTGCTTGTAATGCTAAAATGATATTTGTGTATTGGCTTCTCCGTGTAGATATTATGATACATACATGTATGTCATAGAGAGGTCAAAGTTGAATGTCCTCGTTGACCTGGCAGATTAAGTGGAACACAGTCTAGGCTGTACGTGTTGTTCACAAATCAATGCGTATAATTTAGTATTTTTTTAATGTCATGTACATGTATCCAGTATCTGACTTAATTTATGGTTAGGTATAAATTACGTGACCCACGTGTGTTATATTCCGTGAATGTTATTAACTTATTTATTTTGCCTTAAGTCTTAGGTTTATTTTGTATTTTGCAGGTAGGTCCTAGGCCTACTATAAGAGACATACATGCATGTTAAAAATCACACCATATGATACAAAAAAGCCTACTTACACATGTAGGCCTATAGGCCTATTTTCTTTTTGAATATCACGCATTTCAGATGACTTTCTCTAATCCCACTTGTTGTTTCTAAACAACCACCTTTCAGCCCTATAGAGAAGCAGCCCGATCTGATACCCGGGATAATTATAAATTATGCGCATTTTTTCTTTGAAATACGATACTTAATATAACGAAAAAACACATGGCACTCTTAGTATTTTAAAAGGCAGTTAAAGGCACACTTGCCGCCGTAGCCTGTTTAAATTTGCCAAGAAAACCAATTTACATGAGCTTACTACGACTTATACCACTAAACTTAAACATAGGACACAGAAAACATGTCTAGTTAGCTTTAGAATGTAGAAATGGGGTGAAAAACAAACGAAGAATCGAAGCCTGATTACAACAACAACGATCAGTTTCGGTCAACTTTCGTGTTGGATTAGGCCTACCCTCCTTTCAGGCCTTTGTATCTGTGGTTTACACTCAAACAATTATCAGCAGGCTTTTCCAGTCACTGTTAACCGATCGTCAGTCTGTATTTCTCAGATAAATAGGCCTACGTACAATTACACTGTGCCGTTAGTCCACTCACTCGACTGAAACATAAAATCGCCAATAGGGGGCAGTGTGGTTTGTTTACGTTCCGGGTACGTAACAATTCAAATTTTCAAATTCAAATTAAAAATACAAAGTGACGTCCAAACTTTTAAATTTTGGTAAAAATAGAAAGTTCCTAACTTATATTGTCTGGGAAAAATACAAAAAACGGTCTTTCTTTTTTAATGTAAACAATATTCCTGATTTTCGCGGCAAGTGTGCCTTTAACATTTCAAATAACGTGTTGAAGGTATCCAAATGCGACTTTCCCCAGCAAATCTATAACCTTGATAGACGATTGGTCCTGTAGGCCCCAATAACATCATCAGCTATAGACTTAAAATAATAGGTCAAACTATGTTATTATTTAGTAAGAGAGCAAAAGTTGACCCCAGAAACGACGGAAGGCAAGGGGGCAACCCAAACCACAGACGCTCTTGGGCCATCTTCTTGACTGTTCTCGAAAATAAAGGCATACTTGCCGCTTGGACCAGACAGGTCAGGAGACAGAAGAAAGGCATAAGCGCCGTAATGATTTCAATCATGCAGGGTTGCTTTTATAAACGGCCCAGTTAGTTTTTCAACTAAATCTGAGAAACACGGGCGAAAAGTTCTGCCAATAAATATTGAATCTAAATTAAAAATCCCTGAAATGAGTGTTATCCAACGCTGCACTCTGGTCGATTGGTAAATGATAGGTTTTTTCAGTGTTATTTTACTTTTGTCACCATTTAGACATTTTAAGCATATTTGGGAATATAAATGTGTTTTAGGAATTAGAAAGTTTGAGTAAATTTACAAATGCCAGAACGAGTACGATGGCGATTGTGCCTTTTAAGATTTGATCACTTGGCTTTTGTACGGGGCGCTGACATGAAACGCTTGTTATCTGGGCCTAACCCAAAAACCCTCTACAAAGATGTCAAGGTCTTTGTGACTCCAGTCTAATAATGTAAGAAATGTGTATTATTGGTCCGCATATGCCAAGGCTCTAGGTCTGTGATGTTTATTCACACCACCTGCAACACACAGCTATATGATCAACACAGTTTTTTTTTAAATTTTAACATAAAACCATCGACATTGGCATGAGGCACACATAGGCATATTGAAACGTTTCTGCTCAATAGTGTTGTTGCGCCCCCTCTCTCACTATTTCTATATGCCCTGTCACTACACCACCCGACACGCTACAATCTCATAGTTGAAAACACCCAAATAATTGGAGGAAGCTTTCTAAAATCCTGATTCGTGAATACAAATTTATTTTACTTATTTTTCCAGGGCTAATGGACAACCGGCGATGAAAAAAAAAGATAGACGGAGAATGAAGAAACGAATTCCATGAACAATTTAAACTGAATTTGTGAACTTGTTATCACACAGGCATTTTTGCTTAAAACTCAGTATGACTATATACAGCGTCAAGTAAAAAAAACTTGCTTTGTTATTTCCCAAGTTTATTTTCTGAAGTCAAAGACATAGATGACGCTCAACATACCCCGGCTTACGATCGAACATAGATGACGCTCAACATACCCCGGCTTACGGTCGAGCATAGATGACGCTCAACATACCCTGGCTTACGATCGAGCATATAGATGACGCTCAACATACCCCGGCTTACGATCGAACATAGATGACGCTCAACATACCTCGGCTTACGATCGAACATAGATGACGCTCAACATACCCCGGCTTACGATCGAGCATATAGATGACGCTCAACATACCCCAGCTTACGGTCGAGCATAGATGACGCTCAACATACCCCGGCTTACGGTCGAGCATAGATGACGCTCAACATACTCCGACTTACGATCGAGCATATAGATGACGCTCAACATACCCCGGCTTACAATCGAGCATATAGATGACGTTCAACATACCCCGGCTTACGATCGAACATAGATGACGCTCAACATAACCCGGCTTACGATCAAACATAGATGACGCTCAACATACCCCGGCTTACGATCGAGCATAGATGACGCTCAACATACCCCGGCTTACGACCGAACATAGACGACGCTCAATATACCCCGGCTTACGATCGAACAAAGATGATGCTTAAGATACCCCGGCTTATATCCGAACAGACGATATTTAAGATATCCCGGCTTATGCTCGAACACAGATGAGCTGCCAACATATTGATAATTCTCCGTAAAAAACAGAATGATTAGCTATTTTTATCAAGACTTGCAATTCAAAATTTTAGTTCTACTAGTCTTGACAATGTGCGATAAAGAAGTGTTTTGACTTAACTTAGGCTTAGGATGAATACGTGTTCTATCGGTTATTTAAATTTTGTTTACTTTTCTTACACTATTTTGAGTGTTTGGATTTTCATCATTCCAACGTTAATCATTTAGCTTTTCGATGACTTTTAAGGCCTTATAGATCTACCATCGCGAAAATCAGATTTTATGAAAAAAAGTTCAAATTTTGGCAGCTCAGGCTTTAGGATATGCTGTCAAGTGTCAAGGGTCGAATGGTATTCATGAAAGTACTCCGATGCTAGCAGCGTTCTGTGTTTCTTGCTGAATATAGAGTTGGTCAAGCAAGCTACCAAATTATTTCATAATTTCGAAATGGCCACGCTTTTTAGAACCAGTGGTAGGTTGATTATTCATGTTTTTTGCCGCACTCCACAATATTTCACGTACATAGCAGCATTAACAGGTTTAGTGTGGAGTTAGGGGAGGGGTGAATTTTCATCTTCAATATATTGGTCGACATTATAAAAACCGCATTCAACAATCATTCCTTTCTTTCTTTGGACTGACAAAGCGATAGGGGATATATTCTGATGTTTAATGACACGCACCGACGTCTCGATTGACAGATTCAGAAAACAAAGGATTTATCAGATTTTCAAATGACGCCGAGAAAAACACTGATCATTTCTTCAGATACATTCACACGGGTTTTAATCAGGGGCGGATCCAGCTTTTTACGAAAGGGGGGTGGAGGGGGGGGGGGGGTCCCAGGCCCCTGAATTACGGAACCATAAACAAATTAAGAGGCTTGTAACAAGGGCAATAGGTGAGGGTACAGGGGCCGCCCAGGCACCGGAAGCTCTGGGGTTCTTGGCTGCCCGAGAAGCGTTCTGGGGCTGTTCTGTAAGTGAAATTGCTAATAGTTTCATGATTTTGCTTTCCCTAATTCTTAAAAAATAACAGTAAAGCCGTTATGTTCCCAAGTTTTAAATGTAGCCTTGTGACGTTTTTGAAGCATGGAGAAGGGGATGACTATCCCAACGCATTAGGCGAGGGTCTAGGGGTCGCCTAAGCCCCAGAAGCGCAAGGACTCTAGATTACCTGAAAAGCGCTCTGAGGGTGTTCTGCAACTAAAATTTCCCTTTTTCTTAGAAAATACCAGTAAAATCGTTATGTTCCAAAGTTATAGATGAAGCTCTGTAACATTTTTGATGACTATCCCAACGCATTATAGGGGAGGGTCCAGGGGCCGCTTAGGCCCCGGAGACTCCGGGGTTCTAGATTGCCTGAGAAACGTTCTGAGGCTGTTCTGCAAGTAAATAACTTCTGGATTTTGCTTTCCCTAATTCTTAAAAATAAACAAAATAAGACAAGCAGGTAAAGAGCCCGAGGGTTGTTTTACACTGATTTAGCAATTGTATGGGAAAACTACATACTTGTGCTGCATAAAATGGTCCGTAGATAGATTTCTTTATTGAAAGTGGGAAGGTGGCAGACTACCCAAAGCCAGTAGGCCTATTTACAGGCCTGGGTCAACGGGCCACCTAGGCTCTTAAAACCATCCTGCAAAAAACTGTTCATGACTTTCGTTATTCTTTCTTGAAAGTTGCAGTACTGAAGACACTTTCTCAGAGATATCTTGTATATAAATCATCCACGATCCGCCAAGTTTGATGAAGCTCCGAGGCCCTTCATGACCGAAGATATGTCTAAACAAAGAACGGTGTATATAGTTTTCTTCTCTATTTTTGAGTACCATATTCCTGTCAGATAAAATATTTTAGCTGCGTCTCGTTTATGGTGCCCCAGTCAAGGACAAGGCCATCATTTCAGTGTTTATAATCGAATGGGAAATTCGTTTGTGGGACGAGATGATCACTGAATTGTGCAAATAGTGGGCAAAAATATTAAAAAAGAAACACATCACCATAGTTACCGGCAAACTAAAGATGACATGAAACTGACAGACTTTGCTTTAGATTTCATATATAATGGTACGTTTTAATTGTGTATTTATGCCTTTCTCCTCTCCCTTTCTTTTTTTCTCTTCTTTTTCTTTTGTGCATTAAAAAAAGAAAACAATGGTTCTGGGTTAGCCCGAGGTGACTATCCTGCCATTTTGTTGTATAGTCACAGAACGGTGCCATTTGGCTCTGTAGGACGGTTCTAACTTTTGGTCTTGTAACTTTGGTCTTGGTCCAAATAAAAGTCTAAACACTAATTCTATGGTCCATTTTGCCTACGATACCCCTATAGACATCAGAGGAAAACAAAATGGCGACCGCTCTCTCTGTATAACGTTCTATTGTTTCGTATAAAATTTGGCACAATACACATGCGCACGCATGCGCTCCACTGAACCATTGGAAATTCAAGCGGGACACCCAAACTGTCAATAAAATATGCTATTTAATCATGTAAAGGCTACAAGGCCAACAGTTAGAACCGTCCTACAGAGCCAAATGGCACCGATCTGTGACTATACAACAGAATGACAGGATAGTCACCTGGGGCTAGTTCTGGGTATCCTTTTAATAAATAAATGAATGCTAAACTTTTGCGATGACGAACGATGTATTTGTATTCTCTTTATTTTGCTATGAAATTACTACATTATGAATTTACCCACCTGCGACATACCCTATAATGCTAAAAATTATTTAAATTAATGGGATAAAACAAGTCCATCGGACTTTATTCGCGCCGTCTGTATTCTTTATAAACCGAAACTATGTTTCTTAAAGGTGAATAAAATAATGAATGAATGAATAGAAAGTTCTTGCAGATAGATCCCTGATTTCGTCAATGGATCGGCTTGATCACTAATTCACCCCATTACCTGGTTAAACTTTGATTGAATCGAGATATAAACAGCGATAATCAGGCGTAAGACGAAAATGTGGTATATTATAATGGTTGCCCAATTGGATTGACTAGTATATATAAGAAAACTGTAACTGTGTCGAAATAATAAAATTTCCTGTCGACGTACGTTGATATGGCATTTGTAAGGCTATAGTTAATCGTAGAGGAACAGTGTAAAATCGTCCGGTCTCACGCCGAACAAAATAAAACAAACACATTTAACTATGTGTACTATGGAAGTATCTCCTGAAAGCAGTTCAAGCTGAAGAAAACAATAATCAAAGTTTAGCGAAAACTCTGTTGAGGTAGTTATTTAGGAACAATCCTTTAGGATCAAGCTGTTTTCGGATCTGATAGAATTTATTCCAGTCAGGATAGAGCTTCGGGAACTGTTCGGATGTCACCTCAAAGTCCTAAAAACAAAAAGGACATAACTGTAGAAATACGGATATGTAATGACAGCTAATGATTTATTTATGGACACTAAAACACACGGGCACAGGGAAAATCTTCTTGTCTAAAATAACCACGGAGACAAGTTTCTAATTGTGTTAAAAAGAGGTATATCATTTAGACCTTTATACCCCATCATAAATTGTTGTAATAAAGTAAACCTATGATATTTCATTAGGTTGACGACTGACAGGAGCTTGGCCTTAGTCAGTAGAATTTTCTGGAACACTTTGTATTACATTGACAATGCTTACGCATCTTAAGCTATAGTAAGAATATCGTCAGACTATATAGTATGCCCCCCCCCCCCCCATACCCTTTCCCAGAAAACCTAGGTAGAAGGCAGACAGGGGAGTTTAGCCCTGACCATGATTGATGGACATGATAAACACCTATATTGGTATATCTGGAAAGCTGTAACGTCTAGCCTTTGTTCTCATACGTATCCTGGCTGGCTCGAACGATGTAGGCCTATGATTTTATCTAATGAAAAATAATGTTACCTTAGCCCAGTGTGGTCGACCTCCGACTTTCGTAACTATATTTTCAATGGCTTTGAAGTAATGGCTGACGTCGACTGTCTTACCGTATGGACTGTAACAAAAGGGTAATTAGAGAGACACAGAATGCACCAATTCTATATTGATGACTTCTGGTACATTATGTCATACGTGTATATAGGGATTAGGCATGACAGTAAGGTAGTATTTTGTGCAGAACAGTTATACCAAGTCATGAATGATACGTGTTAATAAAGCGACGTGCCCGGAATGAATATCGTTGTTTAAATAAAGGTGTTGTTTCCAGACGGCCATTGGTAACTTTCCCAGCTCCCACGGACCACATGATAGGGAGTTTTATTTGTGGATTCCAATGTCAGATTTGTTATAGTGAAAAGAATGGAGTGCACAGTGGAGCCCTTTCTGGTTGTATGTTGGGTCTTCTTTTGGCGGTTTGTTTACTGACCGTCAGACACAAGACAATAGCAACACGGGATTCCCTAAATAACTCGTCAACGGAGAACCACAACAAACTCCTTAAAAGATTGGATTTTATCCCAGATAATACCACTATATCAGTGAAATACTCCTCACTGTCACTTATCCTACAATCACTGATTGATTGATTGATGTTTAATGCTGAAGTTAACATGATTTCACTTTTATAGCGGCGTTGCCAGGTTTCGCGGTGCATAAAACCGGGATCTTTGCCCCGAGTGGGATTCGAATCAGTCTTAACAATGCGGTTTTGTTGTTGACACTTGTAGGCATACTATACCGTTTAGATATCACATGACGCAAAAATGGTGCCAGTAATTTCTCCCAATGAACTATATACGTGGAAAGCAGGTCACATGACGTTTGTTTTCCAGCGAGCGCCGCCATTACTAGGAGTTGATTTGGCGATTTCAATCCAAAATGGTGGACGTCATTTGCGCGCCCATCTTGTAATAATGGCGGTGCTTTTACAGTTTTAAACTCAAACGGGCCAGACAGACGTGTCCATTCCACGTATATAGTTCAATGATTTCGCCGACCCTCTACCGTACCACCTATGTTCAATAATCTCGCATCAGGAAAATCATGGCCAAGATGTCTGCCATTGGTTTGAATGGCACACAGATATGAAATAAGAAGCAAACTTACCTGAACATTATAGGGTTCAGATAACAAGACTCTCGACCATATGCTGGACTCAGATAGATATTGTCTTGTTTGACAAACCTCACCTCGAATGGTGCGTGAGCAGGGAAATTGGTCTTCTTAACCCATGCCTGGATTTCTCTTAAAACACTTTCTGTATGTTCTCTAAAAAAGTAAATTGGGATAACTTTTTTTCCACGAGTAGTGGAATTCTTCCGGGAAGGAAAGTAATAGAAATGATAGGCATGAGTATGCAAACTGTGGATTAAATAACTTTTACAGAGATATGAGAGGAACTATGGCGAAATTTCTTAATTACTACAACTAGCTCGATCTTAACCAATTTTGACCGCAACAATCCACTTGTCTTAATTGGACGTACGACATACATGTACGTGTAGTCTCTGGCTTATTTTAATTTGCGAACTTGCTCTGGTTGGCATGTGAAACAGGCCCCAGGGGCTAGTTTCACAAAGCGATCTTAGCTAAGTGTGATCTTAACTACCATGGCAACCCATGTTGAAGGTATACGTTGCCATTGGTAATTAAGATCATCTTAAGCTAAGATCGCTTTGCGAAACTAGCCCCAGGTCTTCCTGGTATGTAAATCTCCAAGTTATTAGAGTAACCTATAACTGATAAAGAACGTTTTTATTAAGTAAGTCTTTTCCTCATCATCTGAATAAGGCCATGTTGTCATCAGTAAACATTATATATCAGACAAAACCTCCTCGCTCTTACAAGAACCAAAGTGATTGTACTGTGTAGGACAATATCACACTGTAAAAACAACCCTCAGATATACAATGATTATTCTTAAATATTTGGGAATTGACGTTTTAAACAGAGAATATTGAATGCATGTTACCTTGGTATGGCCCAGTCCATGACATACTGCCTGTCCAAACAGTCAAACGTACAGACCACATCTTCCGTACCGACAACCTCTCTCCTTCGAGAATACACCCAATGGTAGAACAGACGATTAATGTAAGGGACGAAGCTCGGACGAAACGTACTGCAATTGATAAGTCAATTATGAGAAATATCATACAGAATAAATAGGTATATATAAAGCGGTTCAATTCATTTGAAGACATTTTTGGCCAATATTCAAAAGTTCTGACATTATTTTCAATTTGAAAGGTATATTTATTAGGTAATCGCAATGACAATAAAGCCGATGACGCACAGACAACGGTTTTGGTTCGAGGCGCAGATCGCGAAAAAAACAGTCTTCAGGTAATTAAATGTTAGGGTGTAAATTCAATAAAAATAAGAAAAACAACAACAACAAAAAAACAACAATAAAACAAACAAGACACCAAGTAAATATCCGAGGTCTCACTGGAGGGGTGAGACGCAGGTTGGAATATAATGGAGGCTATTGACCTTCTGCTCTAGGGATGTGTTCTACACACTCAAAGTTACATTTTTACCTCAATATGTTCGCCCTGTGAAGCCAGATGGAATCTGAAGTTTCATACTTACAAGCATCTTTTCATTTTGTTAAAATACACTTGGCTAACGATATCCTGAATAAATTGTATAGCTTATTGCCATTAATGGTGATTTCTGATCGCCAGAATGTTGCTTTTTGAGATCACAATCGTTTCTGTAACATAGTATTCGGACCTTGTTGTACTATTATTGGGGCCTTGATGTACTATTATTGGGGCCTTGTTGCACTATTATTAGGACCTTGTTGTACTATTATTGGGACCTTGTTGTACTATTATTGGGGCCTTGTTGTACTATTATTGGGGCCTTGTTGCACTATTATTGGGACCTTGTTGTACTATTATTGGGGCCTTGATGTACTATTATTGGGGCCTTGATGTACTATTATTGGGGCCTTGATGTACTATTATTGTGGCCTTGATGTACTATTATTGGGGCCTTGTTGCTCTATTATTGGGACCTTGTTGTACTATTATTGGGGCCTTGATGTACTATTATTGGGGCCTTGATGTACTATTATTAAGACCTTGATGTACTGTTATTGGGGCCTTGATGTACTATTATTGGGGCCTTGATGTACTATTATTGGGGCCTTGATGTACTGTTATTGGGACCTTGATGTACTATTATTGGTGCCTTGATGTACTATTATTAACACCTTGTTGTACTATTATTGGTGCCTTGATGTACTATTATTGGGGCCTTGTTGTACTATCATTGGGGCCTTGATGTACTGTTATTGGGGCCTTGATGTACTATTATTAAGACCTTGATGTACTGTTATTGGGGCCTTGATGTACTATTATTGGGGCCTTGATGTACTGTTATTGGGACCTTGATGTACTATTATTGGTGCCTTGATGTACTATTATTAACACCTTGTTGTACTATTATTGGTGCCTTGATGTACTATTATTGGGGCCTTGTTGTACTATCATTGGGGCCTTGATGTACTGTTATTGGGGCCTTGATGTACTATTATTAAGACCTTGATGTACTGTTATTGGGGCCTTGATGTACTATTATTGGGGCCTTGATGTACTATTATTGGTGCCTTGATGTACTATTATTGGGACCTTGTTGTACTATTATTGGTGCCTTGATGTACTATTATTGGGGCCTTGATGTACTATTATTGGGGCAATGATGTGCTATTATTAAGACCTTGATGTACTATTATTGGGGCCTTGTTGTACTATTATTGGGACCTTGATGTACTATTATTGGGGCCTTGATGTGCTATTATTAAGACCTTGATGTACTATTATTGGGGCCTTGATGTACTATTATTGGGACCTTGATGTACTATTATTGGGGCCTTCATGTACTGTTATTGGGGCCTTGATGTACTATTATTGGGCCTTGATGTACTATTATTGGGACCTTGGTGTACTATTATTGGGACCTTGATGTACTGTTATTGGGGCCTTGATGTACTATTATTGGGACCTTGATGTACTGTTATTGGGGCCTTGATGTACTATTATTGGGACTTTGATGTACTATTATTGAAACCTTGATATACTATTATTGGGACCTTGTTGCACTATTATTGGGACCTTGTTGTAATATTATTAAGATCTTGATGTACTGTTATTGGGGCCTTGATGTACTATTATTGGTGCCTTGATGTACTATTATTGGGGCCTTGATGTACTATTATTGGGGCCTTGATGTACTGTTATTGGGACCTTGATGTACTATTATTGGGACCTTGATGTACTATTATTGGGGCCTTGATGTACTGTTATTGGGACCTTGATGTACTATTATTGGGACCTTGATGTACTATTATTGGTGCCTTGATGTACTATTATTGGGGCCTTGATGTACTATTATTGGGACCTTGATGTACTATTATTGGGGCCTTGATGTACTATTATTGGTGCCTTGATGTACTGTTATTGGTGCCTTGATGTACTATTATTGGTGCCTTGATGTACTATTATTGGGGCCTTGATGTACTATTATTAAGACCTTGATGTACTATTATTGGGACCTTGATGTACTATTATTGGGGCCTTGATGTACTATTATTAAGACCTTGATGTACTATTATTGGTGCCTTGATGTACTATTATTGAAACCTTGATGTACTGTTATTGAAACCTTGTACTATCATTAGGACCTTGATGTACTATTATTGGGACCTTGATGTACTATTATTGGGGCCTTGATGTACTATTATTGGTGCCTTGATGTACTGTTATTGGTGCCTTGATGTACTATTATTGGGGCCTTGATGTACTATTATTAAGACCTTGATGTACTATTATTGGTGCCTTGATGTACTATTATTGGGGCCTTGATGTACTATTATTAAGACCTTGATGTACTATTATTGGTGCCTTGATGTAATATTATTGGGGCCTTGATGTACTATTATTAAGACCTTGATGTACTATTATTGGGACCTTGATGTACTGTTATTGGTGCCTTGATGTACTGTTATTGGTGCCTTGATGTACTATTATTGGGGTCTTGATGTACTATTATTGGGGCCTTGATGTACTATTATTGGGGCCTTGATGTACTATTATTGGGGTCTTGATGTACTATTATTAAGACCTTGATGTACTGTTATTGGGGCCTTGATGTACTATTATTGAAACCTTGATGTACTGTTATTGGTGCCTTGATGTACTATTATTGAAACCTTGATGTACTATTATTGGGACCTTGTTGTACTATTATTGGGGCCTTCATGTACTGTTATTGGGGCCTTGATGTACTATTATTGGGCCTTGATGTACTATTATTGGGACCTTGGTGTACTATTATTGGGACCTTGATGTACTGTTATTGGGGCCTTGATGTACTATTATTGGGACCTTGATGTACTGTTATTGGGGCCTTGATGTACTATTATTGGGACTTTGATGTGCTATTATTGAAACCTTGATATACTATTATTGGGACCTTGTTGCACTATTATTGGGACCTTGTTGTACTATTATTAAGATCTTGATGTACTGTTATTGGGGCCTTGATGTACTATTATTGGTGCCTTGATGTACTATTATTGGGGCCTTGATGTACTATTATTGGGGCCTTGATGTACTGTTATTGGGACCTTGATGTACTATTATTGGGACCTTGATGTACTATTGTTGGGGCCTTGATGTACTGTTATTGGGACCTTGATGTACTATTATTGGGACCTTGATGTACTCTTATTGGTGCCTTGATGTACTATTATTGGGGCCTTGATGTACTATTATTGGGACCTTGATGTACTATTATTGGGGCCTTGATGTACTATTATTGGTGCCTTGATGTACTGTTATTGGTGCCTTGATGTACTATTATTGGTGCCTTGATGTACTATTATTGGAGCCTTGATGTACTATTATTAAGACCTTGATGTACTATTATTGGGACCTTGGTGTACTATTATTGGGGCCTTGATGTACTATTATTAAGACCTTGATGTACTATTATTGGTGCCTTGATGTACTATTATTGAAACCTTGATGTACTGTTATTGAAACCTTGTACTATCATTAGGACCTTGATGTACTATTATTGGGACCTTGATGTACTATTATTGGGGCCTTGATGTACTATTATTGGTGCCTTGATGTACAGTTATTGGTGCCTTGATGTACTATTATTGGGGCCTTGATGTACTATTATTAAGACCTTGATGTACTATTATTGGTGCCTTGATGTACTATTATTGGGGCCTTGATGTACTATTATTAAGACCTTGATGTACTATTATTGGTGCCTTGATGTACTATTATTGGGGCCTTGATGTACTATTATTAAGACCTTGATGTACTATTATTGGGACCTTGATGTACTGCTATTGGTGCCTTGATGTACTGTTATTGGTGCCTTGATGTACTATTATTGGGGTCTTGATGTACTATTATTGGGGCCTTGATGTACTATTATTGGGGCCTTGATGTACTATTAATGGGGTCTTGATGTACTATTATTAAGACCTTGATGTACTGTTATTGGGGCCTTGATGTACTATTATTGAAACCTTGATGTACTGTTATTGGTGCCTTGATGTACTATTATTGAAACCTTGATGTACTATTATTGGGACCTTGTTGTACTATTATTGAAACCTTGTGCTATTATTGGGACCTTGATATACTATTATTGGGACCTTGATGTACTATTATTGGGGCTTTGATGTACTATTATTGGTGCCTTGATGTACTATTATTGAAACCTTGATGTACAATTATTGAAACCTTGTACTATCATTAGGACCTTGATGTACTATTATTGGGACCTTGATGTACTATTATTGGGACCTTGTTGTACAATTATTGAAACCTTGTACTATTATTGGGACCTTGATGTACTATTATTGGGACCTTGTTGTACTATTATTGGGACCTTGATATACTATTATTGGGACCTTGATGTACTATTATTGAAACCTTGTACTATTATTGGGACCTTGATGTACTATTATTGGGACCTTGTTGTACTATTATTGGGACCTTGATATACTATTATTGGGACCTTGTTGTACTATTATTGAAACCTTGTACTATTATTGGGACCTTGATGTACTATTATTGGGACCTTGTTGTACAATTATTGAAACCTTGTACTATTATTGGGACCTTGATATACTATTATTGGGACCTTGATGTACTATTATTGGGACCTTGTTGTACAATTATTGAAACCTTGTACTATTATTGGGACCTTGATATACTATTGTTGAAATCTTGCTGTACTATTATTGGGACTTTGATATACTATTGTTGAAATCTTGCTGTACTATTATTGGGGCCTGGATATGCTATTATTGAAACCTTGTTGTACTATTATTGGGACCTTGTTGTAGTATTATTGGGGCCTGGATATACGACTATTGAAACCTTGTTGTACTATCATTAGATAAAACATAACAATGCGTATCCTACCTGATCCACAAACAGAATTCATAAAAATGAATTCCAACGAATTTATCGGAAAACCAGTAAGATCCATTTGTACTCTCCTAAAGCACAACGAAAAAAATCACCTAATCACAATTTGAAGACAGTAAGATGAAGACTTCCTTATGGATAAATCATTCTTCACCTTATTGTAAGCGTTCAATTTCCAACTGACATTGTAAGATTTGATAATAACAAGACATTTGTTTGTCATAGAGGCTATATATATATATATATGTTTTTTTTCTGACTGACATTGGGTGGCGGTGTTGCTCAAGGCTGCCCCGAGGAAATATTGCCCACATGCCCAATACCTTGAGACTGGCTGGTTCAATGTTCTTCCAAATGTCCGGGCACGCTACTTTTGATGAGGGTTTCTAAATTTGTCACTGTTAATTATCAAAAGAGTCTCTTATAAACTATTGGAATTTCTGATAATGTGGACGAGTTTTGGTATCTTTTGAATTTGGTAGTAATAAAAGTTTTTTTCGTCACCCATGTAAGTATTCTGTATTTCTGTCTGCATTCTGCTCACACATAAAATTCTCAACTCTTTTTATTGCACTATGCATCCGGGTTAAACTGGCAATAAAGAAGTGCCAGAAAAACAACTGACCTTTTGAGTTCTGTCAGTGTATGTAACAACAACACCGTCCGTATGAGGATACCATAAAAATCTGAAGTGTTCACTTGATGACAAAAGTTTATCCAGGTTGCCTAAAACCTACAAAACATGATAGAAAACGACTATTGGACAATAGCATCTATCAAGAAAATGAATGTGTTTATTTAAAGATTGGATGGACGTATTTATTAAACGATTTGTGAAAATTTAACTGAATAATTTTTGATGTAAAAATTGTTGGCTGAAAACTACGGATGTCCTTTTTCCATCTCTATGTTACGACTTCCTCTGGTCTAGCGAGCACCAGACAACATCGAAATCGAGGACCTTTCGAGATGGATTTACTGTACTGAATTTGGAAACACATCCACCCCTGTTCATATTTTGGGATATCCCACAGTTAGCAGAATAATATGAACAGGAGATACAGTTATGGTTAGCTCGAAAAATCGATCTCTATTGTGCTGAGAATCTAACATACACTCCCTGACGTCTGCAGCCTCTATGGTGCTGATAATCTAACATACACTCCCTAACGTTTGCAGCCTTTATGGTGCTGATAATCTAACATACACTCCCGGACTGATTTAGATCTGAATTTGCTCTAGGTATGAGATTTTTAGATATGGGTTTCTTCTAGGTATGGGACTTTTATTAGATAGGAGTTTTCTCTTATGAGATTTTTAGATATGAGTTTCCTCTAGATATGGTTCTGTTTTAGATATGTTTCCTCCAGGTACGAGACTTTTAGATATGGATTTCCTCTAGGTATGAGACTTTTAGATATGGATTTCCTCAAGGTATGGGACTTTAGATATGGATTTCCTCTAGGTATGGGACTTTTAGATATGGATTTTCTCAAGGTATGGAACTTTAGATATGGATTTCCTCTAGGTATGTGACTTTTAGATATGGATTTCCTGGAGGTATGGGACTTTAGATATGGATTTCCTCTAGGTATGTGACTTTTAGATATGGATTTCCTCTAGGTATGGGACTTAAGACATGGATTTCCTCTAGGTATGGGACTTAAGATATGGATTTCCTCTAGGTATGGGACTTTAGATATGGATTTCCTCTAGGTATGGGACTTTAGATATGGATTTCCTCCAGGTATGGGACTTTAGATATGGATTTCCTCTAGGTATGGGACTTAAGATATGGATTTCCTCAAGGTATGGGACTTAAGTTATGAGTTTCCTCTAGGTATGGGACTTTAGATATGGATTTCCTCAAGGTATGGAACTTTAGATATGAATTTTCTCTAGGTATGGAACTTTAGATATGGATTTCCTCTAGGTATGGGACTTTTAGATATGGATTTCCTCTAGGTATGGAATTTTAGATATGAATTTTCTCTAGGTATGGAACTTTAGATATGGATTTCCTCAAGGTATGGGACTTTGAATATGGATTTCCTCTAGGTATGGGACTTTTAGGTATGAGTTTCCTTTAGGTATGGGACTTTTAGATATGGATTTCCTCTAGGTATGGAACTTTAGATATGAATTTCCTCTAGGTATGGAACTTTAGATATGGATTTCCTCAAGGTATGGGACTTTTAGATATGAGTTTACTTTAGGTATGGGACTTTTAGATATGAGTTCCTTCTAGGTATGGGACTTTTAGATATGAGTTTCCTTTAGGTATGGGACTTTAAAGATATGGATTTCCTCTAGGTATGGGACTTAAGATATGGATTTCCTCTAGGTATGGGACTTTTAGATATGAGTTTCCTTTTATAGGTATCGGACTTTTAGATATGAGTTTCGTCTAGATATGGATCTGTTTTAGATATGGATTTCCTCTAGGTATGAGACTTTTAGATATGAGTTTCCTCTAGGTATGGGAATTTTAGATATGAGTTTCCTCCAGGTATGGGACTTAAGATATGGATTTCCTCAAGGTATGGGACTTTTAGATATGGATTTCCTCTAAGTCTGGAACTTTAGATATGAATTTCCTCTAGGTATGGGACTTTAGATATGAATTTCTTCTAGATATTGGACTTTCTTTAATGAGCGTTTTCACTAGGTATCTGATATTTTCCGATGTGGACTTTCTCTACGTTTGATACTTCTTCGATATGGCTTTTCTCTAAATATGGAATTGTTGTAGATGCATAGTTAACATCGGTTCCCTATAGTTGTATCAGGCATTGGTCTGACCTGTATAACGAGGCTGATTTATCTAGACAATAAACATTGTTCTACCTCAGTAAAAACGTGCTTAAGGATGACAGTTAAATAATGATCACCAGTTATACAAACGTACATTATCCAATGTATCAGGATAAGTTATTCTACATAATCTATAAGCTGGTTCGCATTGTAACGTGACATTTAGTATGACTCCTAGAGATCCTAACGAGCATTTGATGGCTGGTAACAGTTCCCTGTTCTCGTCCCCGTTAATATGCAGTATTTCTCCAGAGGCGGTCATTAATTCCACACCCAATACCTACATCAAACAACAGACACAGTAGATCATTAGGAAGAAGGATGTAATACAGCTGTTCCATGTGTCAATATCAACGTTAGATCTCATCAAAATACCATATAAGCCATTGAAATAAAAAGATTCAAGCTTGGTAAACACCATAATGTTTGATCAAATACACGTGAATTTTGTTTTGCCATACGAGAATGTTTTAGAGATACTCGAAAATATTGTTAAGAAATACTAGAAAATATTGTTTTAGAAATACAAGAAAATAGTGTTAAGAAATACTAGAAAATATTGTTTTAGAAATACAAGAAAATAGTGTTCAGAAATACTAGAAAATAGTGTTAAGAAATACTAACAAATAGTGTTAAGAAATACTAGAAAATAATACTCGAAAATATTGTTAAGAAATACTAGAAAATATTGTTAAGAATTACTAGAAAATATTGTTTTAGAAATACAAGAAAATAGTGTTAAGAAATACTCGAAAATAGAGTTAAGAAATACAAGAAAATATTGTTTTAGAAATACAAGAAAATATTGTTTTAGAAATACAAGAAAATAGTGTTAAGAAATACTCGAAAATAGTGTTAAGAAATACTAGAAAATTGTTTTAGAAATACTAGAAAATATTGTTTAAGAAATACTAGAGGATACTGTTATAGTAAATACTAGAGTAAAATGTTATGACAAATACCAGAGTATAATGTTATAACAAATACTAGAGTATAATATTATAACAAATACTAGAGTATAATATTATAACAAATACTAGAGTATAATATTATAACAAATATTAGAGGGTGGTGTTATAAAAAATACCAGATGATGACGTTGTAACAAATACTAGCGGATAATGTTATAGGATATACTAGAACCTAATGTTTTAGCTTAAATTGTAATGTACATATTATATATTGTTTATGTGGAAAATCCCCGTTGTCGACTTACATAAGTAGAGAAAATTCCGAAATCCTTGCCTGTTCCATGTGTTCCAGTTGAGATGACTCCCGCCACCGACAAGTTCGCTGTGGAACCCAACCTGTATGGTATAAAAGGTAGGAATTGCACGAACAGGTTTGTCCATAATACGATGCATGGTCTATTTATCATGTTTTGTAATTGTTTATGTTGATTGCATGACAAGCCATTTTGACCATTTATCTTAAACAATACAGTGAGATACACGCAGCCTACTTGTTAAGTCTATGAATGGGGAAATGTGAAACGTCCCATTACCCCATTTACAGGGCACTGGCCACCGTTGGCCTGCTTATACCACATTATCCGACGTTCATGCGCTGTAGATTTTGAAATAGTCAACGATTGTGCAATTTCAAATCAGAAAATAAATCAACTCTCCACTTACTGGACTATAATTGACACTACAGGTAACCGCAGTTCGGAGAATGTTTTGGTTCTTATAAAAGCTTAACCCGGCATGCGACTCCGATTCTCCATTTCCACTCGAATCGTCCCAACAAGGCTCATTGTCAACTAAGTGAAGTTCTGCGGAAACTTTCCCCATATCGAGTTCCCCAGCAAACATTGGCTCGTAGGGCCGTTATTGGTCCGATGTTGTCGGATACATCGGCCTCATAACCGAAACCTCGTAACCGAAATCTGCCCGGACGTATTCTTACTTATAGGGCATTTACGGCCCGACATAAGAAACTAATGTCGAGTAGATATCGGTATGAAATCGGCCGTAGCTTATTCAGTTTTTACTTTTTTTGAAAGAAAACGGCATGTCAGCGGCCCGATGTTCTAATGACCCGTCTGTCAGCGTTACGATATGGATGGGATGAGGGGCCATACATATATATTATTGACTATTGATGTTATTGCTAAAATATAAAGAAATGATCCCAGTCATACGTTATTCACCTTGAACAATACGAATTACAAACTGGGCTACATGTAATACAGGATCCAACATGGCGTCAGTTTTTTGGTCTCTCTTTTAGACTTTTTTTTATCAAATTAACTACAGGAATAATAAAAGGTAATTTAAGACCGGACTATTCAGTCTATTTCTCACAAAGTTCTATTGAATTGACGTCTCCGCCAGCGCTATGAGTTTTGGCCAAAAGTTTCTTTCGGGGAAATATACGTGTATATCCCATAAATCAGGGCAGCATTACACGAAGCCAATATCACATTATGGCATAATTTCACTTATATTATATTTATGAACAGTAAAACACACGGGCATAGGGAAAATCTTCTTATCTAAAATAACCATGGAGACAAGTTTCTAATTGTGTTAAAAAGGGGTATATCATTTAGACCTTTATACCCCATAAATTGTTGTAATAAACTAAACCTATGGTATTTCATTAGGTTGACGACTGACAGGAGCTTAGTCTTGGTCAGTAGAATTTTCTTGAATCCTTATATTATATATTAGAGTCTTACACACTAACTGCCATGTTAATGGGGTGCAGAACATCATGAATGAGTTTGTCCAGAGTCATCCCTCCATCAACTTTCACTTGCTGTTTTATCTTGTCTACCTTTGGAACGAAAAACATTGTAAATATATATCAATTGTTTTATTTATTCACTAGAGAGTGTTTTACTCTCACATATTTCTGATTACTGCTTGATGATTTACGTACCCATAACAACCTATTATAATGTTTTAGACTGATCATAAAGTCATCCGTACAGGCTATATCTGAAGGCGAATGACCACAACCAACCACTTTCACTCGCTTCCCTCTCTGTTGGGCACAGGAAAGAATCTGAAATAAAATACAGTGTGTGTATTATTTCAAATTATAACAAAGACGCAATTAACTCCAAAACAGGGAATAAAATAGTTTGGTGACATCTGCAGTCATATTTCTAATATGAATGTCACTCTCGAATTCCGTCCGCTGCTTGCCTGCTTCTTCGGGTCAGTCGTCAGGAACTCTCATTTTCTTGACCATTGATTGCATTTAACAACACATCGGAGAGTTATTGTTTTTTTTTCTCAAGATTTTTCGATGATTGATTGATTGATTGTTTGGTGTTTTACGCCGCGCTCAAGATTATTTCGCTTATATGGCGGCGTTGCCAGTTTTATTGTGGGAGGAAACCGGGCTCTATGCCCGGAGGAAACCCACGACCTTCCGTTGGTAACTGGCAACCATCCCACATAGGTCGTTCGAGGGAAAACCCAGTCAGAAAATTTTCCAATTTTTTGGACTGAGTGGGAATCGAACATTTTTCGATGAAAGATTGTGTGTTGTTATACTCGCAAGAAAATACATAATTATCATCGGTGTTCTTCGAGGTTCGGAGAAGATGTTTTAATAGGGCTTCAGAAACCACATAAATCTGTGAGTAAAGATACTGTCGCCAGGTGGGTAAAACAGACATTAGTTAATGCTGGTATTAGTAGTATTTTATTTCAGCTACATATTAGTCGATTTGCCTCAGTCAGTGCAGCAACTTCAAGTCGGGTTCCGCTTAACACTTGAATGCAAACAACTGGGTGGACACAGGAATGTACGTTCAGAAAATGTTATAATTTACCACTTGTTATAGACACCACCCTCGCTGATGGTTATCTTGCTCATAAAGAAAATAAGGCATTCCTCTTGTTACTATAAGTTTTGTATCCTCTTTCAATCTCTCACGTGACCCTGAGTATGGGTACTGGGATGGAATTTAAAGCTTAAACGAGACATAACTGTTTCTGTAAGGTAAAGTTTGAGGTTGATTACATTGATGTACCTTAATACTTAGGGTCAGCGTGCCCCTCACGCATCCTTTCTCTGGGTGTTTTATAGGATAACAACAGTAAACCGTTAAAGCTGACTACGTGTATACGCACGCGCTTTCTCTCACGTTAATCCTAAGTGGTTTAGCCATTTGAAAGCCTAAAGCAAAATCATTAGCATTCGAACACAAACATCTGAGAGGCATCTATTGATAGGTTGTATTTTACCAAAAAATAATTGACATCCGAAAAAAGAGCACCCCAACGCCAAAATTTGTGGGAGAGAATGAAAAAAGCACCCACATTTCGGATTTCACCAGTTGTTTTCGGCGTGAAGTAAAACTCAGGTTGGCACCCATTCCGTTCCGCCCAGGCAACAAATTTATGTCTTTTTTTACCCCCGAGTGTCTGAAATTAAAATGTAAAACACAAGTCAGTTCGTTATCATTACAATATACTGGTGATCTTCTGGGGCATGATGATGTGAAGACGTGTTGTCAGTAGTCCCGTCTGATTCGACGAGTTTGAACCGTTATGTTAGTTCATGACGTGGATATTCTGTAATTCTACATTTGAGAAGGACTTTGGAAGTAAGCTTTTGGGAAATTTTTATATTTTTTTAAGGATGTTGAGAGTTTTCTTGAGTTGAAATCTACACATTGATCAACGTACTAAAAGCTTAGCGGTGGTGCAGTCTCCGTCACCTCCAGCTTGAGGGGTCTAATTTGCGGGATTACAATTTATTTTCCATGTTAATTATTTTCATTCTGCTGGTCTACAACAAGTCCAGTTCAGAATTCTATTTATTTATTTATTTGTATTTTTTCTCATCCCTCTTGTTAGGACTTTGGTAGTGGTTACACAATCGCCCTTCCCCCCATCATTTGAGCACTTACTGTGCCGTTATAACATTCACTGTTTGGCCAAGCTCTATACTCTGCTGTAGGAAACGTAAAGGCAGTTAAAAAGAGTTGGTCATAACATGTAACAGTCAAGGTCAAGTAACAAAATTACTCAAGGTTAACATTATCAGGAGATCTTAGATAGGCTTAAGAAACTCAAGTGTGTCAGTCGAGAGATTAAAAGAATGTAAAGATAAAAGACCTATTACGTGTATGCTTTTACATTCCCGATGAAGTGACTTTGGGAATTGAAGTATTCAAGGTAAAGCCTTGCATATCCCCCAGTAGTGCGCTGTTTTCGATGCCAGCGATTTAATCTTAAAGCTTAGAGCACCCTCGTTGTGGCGATAATCACGAATATAAAGATTGCCCAAAAATACACTCTATTAAGTGCGATACATGCCAAAATTTTCACTCTTCTGCAAATCATTATGGAAAGCTGACTATCACGAAGGGTGCTGGCACAATTGAATACATAGCAAGACATAGCTTATCCATCAGCAATTTTTGTTGTTGCTATCAGTGCTTTTGATTTTCAAATGTGCAGTACCATTTATTCTTATCTTCACAATAATTCGACATAAATACAGTCATTGTACGCCGATGGCCAAAAATTCAAACAGTTTATTTCGAATTTAAAATTCCATAAGACAGACATCATCGGTTTACAGGAAACATTCTGGAAACCAAAAATGTGATTTTAGATACCCAGGGTTTACAATAATCCGAAAAGACAGATTAAACGGTAGAGGCGGTGGGCTGGCGGTATTTATAAAAAGATAGATTGTCATTTGCTAAAATTGGACTACCACAATCCAAAGTGTTAGAATGTCAATGTCTATGAGTGGCTAGGGATGATTGATTGATTGGTGTTTTACGCCGCGCTCAAGATTATTTCACTTATATGGCGGCGTTGCCAGTTTTATTGTGGGAGGAAACCGGGATCTATGCCCGGAGGAAACCCACGACCTTCTGGTGGTAGCTGTTACGTTTATATAGAGCTCTAGTTAGATCTAGGCTTGACTATTGTTCAGAATCTTACTCATCAGCATCACTAGTAAATAAGAAAAGACTTATTTCTGTGCATTGTACTGGTCTTAGGATATGCACTGGGGCTTTGAAATCATGTGCAAAGAATGGTACAATGTATTTAGGGTTTAGACGATTGAGGCGTACTTTTCAATTTTGCAAATCTGATTGCCTTGTAAATAACAATAGCCAAGGAACAAAACCTTTCAATATACTGGCTTATCACATTTTGATCGAGGTTACACTGTAAAGTCCAGTTTAACTTCACAGGTTACACCATTCCTTATCCCGCATCAGACAAAATACTTGCATTTGATTGGACGTCATCGATCACGTGGAGACGTGATATTTTTCCGTATCAGGCAGACCGAGTTCGCATCAGGTTACCTAGAGTTACTTGCCCCTGAATACACGCTGCGACAGAATGTGCACGTCTGCTAAAGTGAGTCGACATAATTAAAAATACAAACAGAACATATCGATGTGCATGGCTATAGTTTAGGCGCTGTGGAAACCTTTATCAGAGAATAGCAAGCATACTTATCCCAAGATCTGCTGAATGTAGGTTACCTGGTTAGTCTAGTGACCAGAACTGAGTAGAACTGTCGCCGTCGGTATCGCCCGTATCGGCTGAGTTGTAAACACCTTCGCTAAGTCAAAAACTATCAACCAGACAAGCGTCGGCTAAGGAAGGGTCTTCAGCGGGATAAATTCGTTACACAGTCTGTGTGTGACCCAATACGGAAATATATGGGGGTGAGTAAAACCGCATTACTAACCTCATATATTTCCGTATTGGGTCACACACAGACTGTGTAACTAATATTCTGTGGCGATTACTTCAACCAGTGGTTTATATAGATTTACACTGGCAAATTTTGAAAACTCACTATATTTTAAAGCATTGTGCTGTGGAATTCCTAGATAAAAACTGTGAACTATTTACAAATTTTCACTGAGGACTCAAAATGCCCTGAAAGCGGAAGAGTCGGAGGCGCGTTTGTCATCCCAGAGTTAAATTATAGTAAGAACTTCCGACTGACTAGTGACGTGTCTGTTTTCTGTTCAGAGTTTGTAGCAATTTCCATGTGCCTTCAATTTTTGTTGTAATGTGCTTTGATTCATTAAGTGCTTTACAAGCTATAAGCTTCTTCAACTATAGCATCCTCATCCTCTTGGTTTAGAAATTATACATATACCCCTTTATTTGAGAAAGGGGTGAGCGTCCCATTTACATGGGTGCCTGTTCCTGTGGCACTTAGAGGAAATGAACTTGCCGATACTGCAGCCAAAAAAGCTATTTTATATACCAGCACATCCATCAGATTTCATTTTACCGTTACCGATATATTACTAAAGGCTAAGCCATAATTTGTGGATTTTTGGAAGAAACAGTGGAATGATTCTGACAAGGGGAGGTTTTATTTCCTTTTTAATCCCGGAATTTCATCATCATCAAAACTTACTTTCCCCACTCGTCTAGCTGAGGTAATGTTCCACAGACTTCAATCTGGTCGTATTCCCCTGAAATATTACCTATTCAGATTCCATCTATCTGAAACAGACCTGTGTGGAATTCGTAATATTCAGTAAACCTTAGAACGTTTTTGTTTAACTGTAACAAGAATGTGCTTATCAAAGACATTTTATCCACGATCTCATTGGTTGGGGCATACATCAACCCTACATGGACAATGTAAGTGTGTGTATCTGAGTGTATATATGTATAAAAATATTTATTTTATGTGTGTACTGTATACTGCTCAACTGACACCTAACAAATATTAAAGGAGAAGAAAACAAAAAAATACTTTGATTCAGAAGAAGTCGATATTTTAAATTACTCACACCCCAAATAGAAATTTAAACATATCTCTATACTGGGCTTTTCACTTGATGACCAGGGCCCACTTGCACAAAGCGCTCTTGACTTAAGAGGACTCTTAGCATATCTCTACAACATGACAAGTTTACGAGCACTCTTAAGTCTTATGTTATAGGCATACACTAAGAGTACTCTTAGTTAAGAGCGCTTTGTGCAAGTGGGCCCATAAAAGGAGAATTTGCAAGGTTCTTGTTGAAGGTCGGGGGTTTCCTCTCAACAAAAAATCCTCCTCCCTGCTCAAACTAGGGAAAAGATTTTGAGTGCAGCGCAGTGAAATCTATAAAAACAAAGGGATACGATAAAATAAAAGTCCAACGACCAATTAAAACAAGTAAATACTTTATAAATATGTACGCCTTACCTTTGGATCTGTCATTATTTTTGTGTCGATATGAGGCGTCGGCTTCTTGTCTTGTTTAATGTTACATTCAGTCGTCCTACATATTATATACCGACTTACGTTATAGTCATTGATAACAGCTAGATATATATATTATAAATTGGGTCATATCCAACCAAGCTCTTGAAAATGACATCAATATATGTACACTGTACATGTTTGAGAACAAAACTATTATACAATTTGTGTTTCAGTATAACCAGGTCAGCATCGGAAGCCTATTGGTGCGAGAGGCCAGTCTTTGCTTATAAAAAGAACAAGTGCTTGATAGTCTGGGAGCCCATGGAGATTTGTTTAGCATTGCGAGTACAAAAGGTTTGAAGCTGGCAATATGAAGGGGGAGGCTGTGGGACCTTCAAATAGCCATTCTTAAGTTCCATCTCTTGTACCAATCCTGGCAGCGAGCCCTCAAAGTATCCGAAATTCATGTTTAATTAGCATAGTCGAGTACATCTAAGACACCAATGCCAAAATGTCCATATTGGTGGTGGGAATCAAGATCTATCATTCTTAAGTTCCAAACCATGTACCTTACTTACTTAAGAACGCCCACAATTAGAGCTAATTAACACTTTAATTAGCATAATTGAGTACATCAATGAAACCTTTGTAAAAATAATCATTATGGTTCCTTCAATGAGGATATGCAGTTCTTAAGTGACAAAGCCTGTACCAAGTCCACTTAAGAAAAGGTCAAAGGTCGCGATTAGAATCAAATAATTTTAATTAGCATAATTGAGTACATGAATGAAACTTATTCTAAAATGTCCCTACTGGTGGTGGGAATCCATATCTATCATTCTTAAGTTCCAAACCATGTACCTTACTTACTTAAGAACGCCCGCAATTAGAGCTAATTAACACTTTAATTAGCATAATTGAGTACATCAATGAAACCTTTGTAAAAATAATCATTATGGTTCCTTCAATGAGGATATGCAGTTTTTAAGTGACAAAGCCTGTACCAAGTCCACTTAAGAAAAGGTCAAAGGTCGCAATTAGAATCAAATAATTTTAATTAGCATAATTGAGTACATGAATAAAACCTATTCTAAAATGTCCCTACTTGTGGTGGGAATCCATATCTATCATTATGTACTTAATCACCTTAAGAATGACCATATTTAAAGCTAATCACCACTTTAATTAGCATAATTGGGTACTGTGGCTATATGGTTGTTCCTCTGAGTTGTTTAAGTTCAGGTAAAGGGTCGACTTATTTCTTTTCCTTTCCCCAGACTGGGGCGTGTTGTTGAACAAGCCTGTTAAATACTACAGTGCTCCTTATTACTTTCACAGTATATTTTAGTAATTCCTGCTTCAGCATACTACAGCCGTTCTCATTTTGGTCTGGTGAATTTCAGAGCTTTTATTTTGAGCATTCAGTTTTCCAGGAAAATTGAGAGACCTGACTGAGTGGCTGAGTAGGTAGAGCACTCAATCCGAACAGCCTTCCACCAATGGGTCGCAGGTTAATCCCACTCAGACCGAAGAATATTGGAAAGTTTTCTGACTGGGGTTTCACCCGAACGACCTATGTGGGATGGTTGCCAGTTACCTCCGGAAGGTCGTGGGTTTCCTCCACGCATAGAGCCCGGTTTCCTCCCACAATAGAACTGGCATAGCCGCCATATTAGTGAAATAATCTTCAGTGCGGCGTAAAACATCAAACAATCAATCAACCAGTCTTCAAATAGGTATGGTAACTGTGGGTTCATTCAGCATCTAATACAAGGGCCGGTTATGTAACAGACGAAAGTCTTTTAGTACGCCTGTATCGCTTACATGTAAATCCATTGTGCTGCATAAAATAAAGTTCAAGTTAAAAGGCATCAAAAAATATGTAAAAAATATCTTTAAAATCATTTGGATATTGTCTTTCGATGGATTTATTCACTGGTAAACTGCTCCAGCAGAGGGCACGAATTAATTCTAAATCATTTAAGCATATATCAGTCCTATTTGACCAGGTACAGGATTTCGGTAAATACTTTTAACTATTCAAAATGGAGACACATTGGTGTTAGCTGTTCTGAGTGTGTGACAAATGTGGATCTGGTTAGATAGAGAACGAATTTCATTATATTCTTGTTTGTCCACCTTATCAAAACTTGAGAACAAAATATACACAAAGAAAAAAGTAAGCACTACACTGTTGGAAGACTGATATTGCAGAAACGATTGTGATCATATAAAGAGCAACATTCTGGCGAAAAGAAATCAGCATTAATGCCAATAAGCTATACAATTTATTCAGGATATCGTTAATCAAATCAAAAGTGTATTTTAGCAAAATAAAAAGAAGCTTGTAAATATGAAACTTCAGAGTCCATCTGGCTTCACAGGGCGAACATATTGAAGTAAAAATGTCGCTTTGAGTGTGTAGAACACATCCCTAGAACAGAGGGTCAATAGCGCGTATAGCCTCCATAGTCAGAATGATAGCTCCTTACCTGCGTCTCATCCCTCCAGTGAGACGTCGGATCTGTTTAAGGGGTACCTGACGCCAATACCGATGTAATGCGGCTTCCAATTCCAGTAGATTTTGCACAGGAGGCTCTACGGCTTGAATGCGTCTGCCCATCCTATCCCAAATGTGCTCTAAGGATTCAAATCCGGACTCACGGCCAGCCAAGCAGAGTTGTTACAGCTTTGTTTTGGAAGTATAGGCTATTACTGCCCGGGAACGATGAGGTCTGGCGTTGTCATCCATGTACACAGGTCTTGACCATAACGGGTGGTTTTTAAAATGAGGCACGACAACTGGTTGCAGAACCTCCCGAATGTACCGGGGCCGCAGGTTTCCTCGTGTTGTGACCAAGTTCAGTTTGCAGTCGTGAGAGATGCACCCCAAACCATTACAGAGCCCCCCTCCATAAGCTGTGTTTCGGTGCCTCCAAACCCTCTCTCGTCCATCCGTGACGTTGAGCAAGAAACAAATTTCGTCCGACCAATGGATTCTTCGTCAGGTCCTCAAATTCCAACCTCGTCGTGATAAACACAAAGCCAAACGTATCCGTTGATGGCGATCTGACAATAGAGGTCTTTTATGTCCTTGCCCACAGGCATGCAGTCGGTTTCTCACGGTTCTTGTGCACAAGCGTCGGTTGGGTAGCCATTGCTGCTTCAAAGACTTGATGCAAATGCAGAACACCGTACCAGTCGGATCAGTGCCCTATCTTCACGCTGTGATGTTACAGGTGGTCGCGGCGAGCGTGGTCGGTCCTTCACAGCACAAGTTGCACCGTGTTTTCTCACAAATCTGCTTATCACTGTATAACGGTACTCTAATTGACGCCCGATAGCTTTGTACATCCCTGTGGAGTGTATACCGACAATTTGTCATTGTTGCCCCTCTAATATCCTCCTTCGTGCCATGTTCACAGAAGATGAGTCTACGTTGCACAAAGCCGGCCTTAAGTACAAAACATTTAAGGGGAAGCATACTGAATTTGCGTAATGACACGAAAAAAACAATTTTCCTGTCGCATTACAGGCAGTTTTTGTGTTACTGCGAACATGAATTGCCACAATCATTTAATAGAACATCATTCTTATCATCATCAAAACTGGCCGCACAGTTAACATTAATGCAGATTTATAATAATTAATTTTAGCATGGGGTGCTTAAGTTTTTCCTCGTGTGTATTTAAAGCTGTTATACAGACGAAACACAACTATATTCAAGCTAGCACAAGTTTAATACACAAACAATACGAACGAACAGTCATTTTTGTATACCTTATCCTTTGCATGCTTTATCTATTTTCAGCGTGTCCTTTCTTGTAACCCCCCCCCCCCCCCCCCCCTTCACCCTTCCTCTCCTTCCCTTGTATTTGATGCTGAATGAACTCACAGTTACCATACCTATTTGAAGACTGGTTGATTGATTGTTTGATGTTTAACGCCGCGCTGAAGATTATTTCACTAATATGGCGGCTATGCCAGTTCTATTGTGGGAGGAAACCGGGCTCTATGCGTGGAGGAAACCCACGACCTTCCGGAGGTAACTGGCAACCATCCCACATAGGTCGTTCGGGTCAAACCCCAGTCAGAAAACTTTCCAATATTCTTCGGTCTGAGTGGGATTAACCTGCGATCCATTGGTGGAAGGCTGTTCGGATTGAGTGCTCTACCTACTCAGCCACTCAGTCAGGTCTCTCAATTTTCCTGGAAAACTGAATGCTCAAAATAAAAGCTCTGAAATTCACCAGACCAAAATGAGAACGGCTGTAGTATGCTGAAGCAGGAATTACTAAAATATACTGTGAAAGTAATAAGGAGCACTGTAGTATTTAACAGGCTTGTTCAACAACACGCCCCAGTCTGGGGAAAGGAAAAGAAATAAGTCGACCCTTTACCTGAACTTAAACAACTCAGAAGAACAAACATATAGCCACAGTACCCAATTATGCTAATTAAAGTGGTGATTAGCTTTAAATATGGTCATTCTTAAGGTGATTAAGTACATAATTTGGAACTTAAGAATGATAGATATGGATTCCCACCACCAGTAGGGACATTTTAGCATAGCTTTCATTCATGTACTCAATCATGTTAATTAAAACTATTTGATGCTAATCACGACCTTTGACCTTTTTTTAAGTGGACTTGGTACAGGCTTTGTCACTTAAGAACTGCATATCCTCATTGAAGGAACCATAATGATTATTTTTACAAAGGTTTCATTGATGTACTCAATTATGCTAATTAAAGTGTTAATTAGCTCTAATTGCGGGCGTTCTTAAGTAAGTAAGGTACAGGCGTTGGACCTTAAGAATGATAGATCTTGATTCCCACCACCAGTAGGGACATTTTAGAATAGGTTTCATTCATGTACTCAATTATGCTAATTAAAATTATTTGATTCTAATCGCGACCTTTGATCTTTTCTTAAGTGGACTTGGTACAGGCTTTGTCACTTAAGAACTGCATATCCTCATTGAAGGAACCATAATGATTATTTTTACAAAGGTTTCATTGATGTACTCAATTATGCTAATTAAAGTGTTAATTAGCTCTAATTGTGGGCGTTCTTAAGTAAGTACGGTACAGGCGTTGGACCTTAAGAATGATAGATCTTGATTCCCACCACCAATATGGACATTTTAGCATTGGTTTCTTAGATGTACTCGACTATGCTAATTAAACATGAATTTCGGATACTTTGAGGGGTCGCTGCCAGGATTGGTACAAGAGATGGAACTTAAGAATGGCTATTTGAAGGTCCCACAGCCTCCCCCTTCATATTGCCAGCTTCAAACCTTTTGTACTCGCAATGCTAAACAAATCTCCATGGGCTCCCAGACTATGAAAGGCGTACGTGAAGTTAGCAGGCGGTTCGCGGTAGGCGATTCGAAGGGACCATTCATTATTTCTTTTTTAAAAATAAAACCATAGAGTTATCTTTTTGTCTGTAGATAAAACTTTAATCCTTATATGTATTTTTCATTTGATTAAAACATATATATTGATTTAAGAATAGTTTTAATCAATTTAGAAACATTATTGCAATTTGAAAAAATCCCTTTTTGATGAGAATCGGAAAAGTAGAAGCCATTTTATAATTTAAAGGTTATTTTCATGAAAATGAAAGTAAGAATAAAAGGGAATGTACATAATCCAATAATATGCAATAGTTGATATCATAAACAATTTTTTACACACTGTCTGTTAATATGGTATGTAACATGAACGATTTGAAAACATTGAATCATATTTGTTAAAGTTATGGAGAGAAAAAGTAAATATTACATAACCTTATATGGCTGCCATATTACGCAATGTATGATGTCAAAAATAGTTTGCGACACACCTTCCACCCATACAAAATTTGCAAATGGAATGAAAACTTTAGAAGTTATGGAGCGGAGGAGAATATTACATAATCCAATATAACCCCCATATTATGTAACCAGGGATGTTAAAAATAGTTTGCGACACACCTTCTATCCATAAGGTATATACTCAGAAAAAATTTTGCAGATGGAATCAAAACTTTAGAAGTTATGGAGCGGAAGGGGAAAGCGGACGCCGGACAGCCGGACTGCCGGACGGACGGAGATGATACCATAATACAGCCCGCTTTTCAAGCCGGGCGTATAAAAATTGGCAAACTTCGTGGAATGCACAAAAGCGACAAACTAACAAACTTACGCAAATCCAGGCAGAGATCGGTCTCGCCACTTTCCCTTCTTCTCTGTCAAGAAAAGACAAGGTGGTTTTATCCAGATGTCGAATCGGCCATTCCTTTTTATCGCACCGACATTTACTCACGGGGGATCCCCATCCGTGGTGTAACCCTTGTGATGACCGATTCGACATCCAACGTGTTCTATTAGAATGTGTGGAGTTTGCCTGGGCGAGAAATTGTCTGTTCAAAGCAAACTCCATGAAGGAGCTTTTTACCAAGGCGAAAAGCCCTATTTTTGTCAAATTTTAAAGCAGATTGGTTTATACCATAAAATTTGAATTTTTGTTGTATTATTCATATTTCCATGAATTTTTATTGTAATATACAAATTTTCATATACTATTTTTGGAGATCATTTTAAAATTGCATGTCCTTTTAACCTCCAAAATAGTGATTTACACATTTCCGTCCTTTTTGGTTTAATTGTATTTTTGACAAAACTTCTTTTCGCCGCCATATAAGTGAAATAATCTTGAGTGCAGCGTAAAACTCTAATCAATCAATCAACAACAAAAAGCAAACATATTTGACACAGTGTTATTGAGTCAATTGTGATAAGGAGCGGTCGAAAATAGAAATTGAGTAAGAAAAGATTGATTTCTTAGGTATGAAGGAAACTATATTTATTCAATATAAGATAATTTGACAGGAAAAACAACAGTATAATAAAATTGTAAGATATGTAAGCTGCTGCTTTACAGTTGTGGTCTTAAAATTGTAAATGTTATCTGCCATTAAATTTGCCAACGTGTTCATTAATAACTAGATGTTGTTGTTTCAATAAAAGGATATATAATTAGACATCTATATAAACTACGTATAAATTGATAGTAAAAGTTCAAATAGTCATATATATATATAGTGACCAATTGGTAGTTTGACTGTTTCACTGTGTTGTTCGTCGAGACCTTCAACGATCGGAGGCATTCCTCGGCCAGTTTTTGCTGCTTTCTCTACCTTCATTTCCGCACAAGTGTGATTTGCCTTCACAGCTTCTGTGTAAAATAAAGTAATAAACCAGAAATGATGACGTTGCTAACCAAACGATTTCAACAGGGTCCAGACAGCTTTGGTCTAATTCAATTTCAGAACTTTCCCCGAACATTTAAGAGCCAATAATCCTCAAATTCCAGAGCCTAAACAAAGTGATTTACTTGGACAAAATTGGAAATTTCAGAACTTCTCAGAACTTGTATGAACCGTGTTTTAATGTTTTGATCACAAATTAGTATTTCTGTATAGGTCATCTAATAAAGTGTAACAATATGTATAAACTACAGTATTTTGTTTTAAACCCAAATGAAGCAATCTAACTGCCGCCAATACCGATGTAATGCGGCTTCTGATTCCTGCAGGTGTTTGTACAGGAGGCTCTAGGGCTTGAATGTTTCTGCCCATCCTATCCCAAATGTGCTCCAAAGGATTCAAATCCGCGCAGACTGGAAGCTAATGGAGGCTATACGCGCTATTGACCTTCTGATCCAGGGATGTGTTCTACACGCTCACGCAGACATTTTTTCTTCTATATGTTCGCACTGTGAAACCAGATGGACTCTGAAGTTTCATACTTACAACCATCATTTATTTTGTTAAAATTCACTTTTAATTTGGCTAACGATGTCCTGAATAAATTGCATAGCTTTTTGTCATCAATGGTGATTTCTTATCGTCAGAATGTTGCCCTTTATGGTCACAATCGTTTCTGCAACATCAGTTTGCCAACAATCTCCCTACACCAATAATTTTATCGGACGGTGCAGACTTTCCAGACAGGTGCTGAACTTTGTGTATTTATGATGTTTGAGGTATCAGATATCATTAAAACGCTTTTCATGTGAAAGGTTCCAAAGGCTTGTTTTTCCTTCTTCCCACACCAGTTATAAGTTTTGTGTAAGTCGTCGATCATAGCGGCCATGGTCCTGTCTACTGTGTGGTTCACATTACGGCCACCAATCTGAGCCTAATGTCTCACCTGTAATTTGCAACGAAATAAAAAAACAGTAGTTGGTCGATTGAAGTTTTTTGCCACACCAAAGATTATATCATTTATAAGGCAGTGTTGCCAGGTTTAGGGGAGCGGGAGAGGAAACCAGATTCTCAACTTGAAGGTAATCTCCTTCTGCGAGTAATTAGCAACTCCCCCTCCTGGCCAATCGAGTGAAAATCACACGCAGAATGTTTTTAAATTTTTCGTTGAATGAGTGGAATTTAAAGTCATGACACATTTATGGGAAGCTTTTGTTGGAATGAGAGTTCCGCTCAATCGAGTCAAGACCCCCATTTTAGGTATATATTTAGCCAACAAACGCTATGTCAAAACGATATTTCATCCTTAAACACCTGAACATAGCTCACCTGGATTTTGCAGGATCTGCAAGTAACACCTCCAATGCCAGTAGATCCTCCTTTGATTTACCAGGTAATTGTGGCATGTCTTTCCGAAGTTGTCCAATTGGCTCCCGAGCACTGTCCAATCTGTTTAAGACTGTGCCCATAAGGCTGGATAAATTATATTTTGCTCCTCTAGCAGGTCAAAAAGGCGTGTGTCTCTGGCTGTAACAATAACAGAAACACATAGAAATATTCCCAAACAGAGAAAACCGAGTAAGTACTACATGCTGGCATACTTGGTATGTAACAAAAATATATTACTTTTGGATAACATTTTTAGAAGTTGTTATCCATACCTACACAGTTGTACATTTTACAGACCTAAACGTAATTAGGTTTGTAAATTTGATCAATTTCGAGTGAAGAGGGCTGGGGGGGTGGGGGGGGGGGGGGGTGGAGGTTCTACAAAAGGCCTTATTTGTTGTTCTTTACAACTTAGGACAATAGAAAAAACAATATAGTGACATTTTGTCCTTTGACAGACTCATTAGCTGTAAGGCGTATGAATGTATGTTAAAAAGGGAAACAGTCATAATATCCGAGTGCACATATAAACAAAACAGCTAAATAATAATGTGTGTGTTGAAGGTGGTTCGAGGAAATAAACTCCCCTCTGTTACATCCAGATGTAGGTGTAGAAGGCAGGGATATGAGAGGTTTGCATTGAATTTTTGTCGTTTCCATGGAAATGTAACCCAGAATTTTCATTCCCAAAGCACAACTCGAACACTATAAGACCGGATTCAACAAGACTTGGTGGGTGACCTTTTGGGTTTAGGTCCACTTAACTTATTGTTTTCAACGATCACCATCACTTGCAATAAAATGATATTGGATAGACTACGATTGTTTTTATATCTTACAAACCTTACAGGGAATGGCGCCCCTGTCCTGCTTAGCCAACAAATGTAGCATATCATCGTCTTTTCTGCTACATGATCATGATCTATCACGAGCCTAATACTGACACAAATAAACTGATACAGCAGATGATAGATCAATTATAACCGTGATCCTCCCTTTCAAACAAAACGTATTTCTTTTATTACTATTATTTAAATACATACCGTTAGTTAGATCTTTGCTTGACATGCTTCTTTCTCCTAGGGCAGAACTCGAAACTATTGGTACATAAATCAATGAAACTTGGTGTGTGGAACAATCAGTATGTGTAGATGTGCCTTTTGAGGTTTTCAACTTCTTGAAAATTTTATTCTATTTTTAGGGAATTATATTACTACTATTCGTTGAGATACAGAAACTAAACATCTTGCATTGGCCAAACAAAGTCATTACTGTTGATGTGCTTAGGGAGGCTATTGAAAACATGCGACATTGACAGTATTCGACTGTATAAAGACAAATCTGGTAATGTACTGTCCCCAAATATATGATGATTACCTGACAGTATTCGACTGTATAAAGACAAATCTGGTAATGTACTGTCCCCAAATATATGATGATTACCTGACAGTATTCGACTGTACAAAGACAAATCTGGTAATGTACTGTCCCCAAATATATGATGATTACCTGACAGTATTCGACTGTACAAAGACAAATCTGGTAATGTACTGTCCCCAAATATATGATGATTACCTGACAGTATTCGACTGTACAAAGACAAATCTGGTAATGTACTGTCCCCAAATATATGATGATTACCTGACAGTATTCGACTGTACAAAGACAAATCTGGTAATGTACTGTCCCCAAATATATGATGATTACCTGACAGTATTCGACTGTATAAAGACAAATCTGGTAATGTACTGTCCCCAAATATATGATGATTACCTGACAGTATTCGACTGTATAAAGACAAATCTGGTAATGTACTGTCCCCAAATATATGATGATTACCTGACAGTATTCGACTGTACAAAGACAAATCTGGTAATGTACTGTCCCCAAATATATGATGATTACCTGACAGTATTCGACTGTACAAAGACAAATCTGGTAATGTACTGTCCCCAAATATATGATGATTACCTGACAGTATTCGACTGTACAAAGACAAATCTGGTAATGTACTGTCCCCAAATATATGATGATTACCTGACAGTATTCGACTGTATAAAGACAAATCTGGTAATGTACTGTCCCCAAATATATGATGATTACCTGACAGTATTCGACTGTACAAAGACAAATCTGGTAATGTACTGTCCCCAAATATATGATGATTACCTGACAGTATTCGACTGTACAAAGACAAATCTGGTAATGTACTGTCCCCAAATATATGATGATTACCTGACAGTATTCGACTGTACAAAGACAAATCTGGTAATGTACTGTCCCCAAATATATGATGATTACCTGACAGTATTCGACTGTATAAAGACAAATCTGGTAATGTACTGTCCCCAAATATATGATGATTACCTGACAGTATTCGACTGTACAAAGACAAATCTGGTAATGTACTGTCCCCAAATATATGATGATTACCTGACAGTATTCGACTGTACAAAGACAAATCTGGTAATGTACTGTCCCCAAATATATGATGATTACCTGACAGTATTCGACTGTACAAAGACAAATCTGGTAATGTACTGTCCCCAAATATATGATGATTACCTGACAGTATTCGACTGTATAAAGACAAATCTGGTAATGTACTGTCCCCAAATATATGATGATTACCTGACAGTATTCGACTGTACAAAGACAAATCTGGTAATGTACTGTCCCCAAATATATGATGATTACCTGACAGTATTCGACTGTACAAAGACAAATCTGGTAATGTACTGTCCCCAAATATATGATGATTACCTGACAGTATTCGACTGTACAAAGACAAATCTGGTAATGTACTGTCCCCAAATATATGATGATTACCTGACCGTATTCGACTGTATAAAGACAAATCTGGTAATGCACTGTCCCCAAATATATGATGATTACCTGGATACTCATCTGTAGGGCCTATAATGTTACCGAACCTCAACTACCAAGGTCTCATAAGGAATTTGTTAACTTTTGGTAGTGATGTACAGTCCAATTTTAAAACTTAAAATATAATGAATTTTTGAAGTTTAAATAACAGTTAAACACTTGTTCTTTTAAAACTTTCCAACCTATACCAGGACACTTGTAAAACCAATCTGCAACTGTGGCCTTCTCGAGCAGTTTGTATATCATATGATAGCTGTTGCCATTGACTATTTCCAAGTTTAGACACCGCCAATCATTGTAGAATAAATTAAAAGGGACTTCACTCAGATGCCCAAATGAGGTGAAAAGTAAGGTACACTCTACATGTCTACTTTTAGAAAGTAAATGAAACAGTATTTTACCAATAGGCGGTTCCTCAGAGACCAAGAGACCAAGGTAACACAAGGCGGGGGATACAGCCGACTGTGTGAAAAAAATGTATGAAATATATTCATGCTTATTGTCTTCTTGGTATATTTTGAGCGATGTACAAAATATTTTGCATGCATCAAAAAATAGTCTGCAACACTCCTCTGCTTTCTACTTATTACGCGTGTTGAATGGCTGTATATAAAACTCTGTGGCGTAAAATTATACAAAAAATCAAACTTTAAAATCGGTATCAGCCATGTCTAAAGTCGTCTCGTAAATGACATGTTGAACAAAATTCTGAATTAGATATTTTAACTTTTTTTAGGTAAACATTACAGGAACATAGACCATGTATAATCTTAAATTGCAGTTGTTTATCTTCATAGGTATTGGGGGGGGGGGGGGGGGGGGAGCGGGTTCCGTGGCTCAGTAGGTAAAGCGTTGGACGTTCAATCCGGACAGCCTTCCACCAATGGGTCGCGGGTTCGAATCCCACTCAGTCCAAAGAAAAATGGAAAATTTTCTGACTGGGTTTTCACTCAAACGACCTATGTGGGATGGTTGCCAGTTACCAACGGAAGGTCGTGGGTTTCCCACAATAATACTGGCAACGCCGCCATATAAGTGAAATAATCTTAAGCGCGGCGTAAAACACCAAACAATCAATCAATCAATCAATCATAGGTATTGGTAGCTTGTATGCAGATACAAAACTTGGAATATATTCTGAATCTAGACATTTTGACTCTTTGTCACAAAACAGGTTATAAACAAAATTTGACTTTTTAGGACAGCTAGAAGGCTTGAATTTGTCAATAAAACAGGAATGGAAAGTAAAGTAGGTGAGCCTCCATTTTCAGGAAAAACATTATATCCATCATCATACACATCTTTCCTGGTAGAAAGTGAATAAATCCGGCACAGTTCTTCATAAGAATATATATTGCCTTTAGAATCACATATGTCCTTAAACCAGGAATCCTAAAAAAAAACTAAAACGATGAAATGTAAATAATGAATTATTATGACAGCTATTTTAACTCTTTGTAAAAATAGATGTTGTTATTGAAGGGAGATAATAATTCGGTTGTCTCCCCTGTTGTTATTGAAGGGGAGGTAATAAATATGTTGTCTCCCCTTTATCTTGCTCTCCATCTTGTGAGCAGTTAAAAGAAGCTGAAGGTGGGTTTTTCAAAATTACTCGTTAATCCAGAAGTCATCAAAGAGAATTTAGATCATCTAGATATAGATTTGATAATTCGAATACCCCATAGTATATTAGAATAGTTTTTTCAACAGTTAGTACGAAGTCATTCAATGCTTTCGTTATTTCAAAGAATATTAACCTAAAAAATGTAGGTTACATGGTCGTTGTATTCATGGTGGAATAAATTCATTGCTTAATGGCGTAATAGGAGCAATAACACTTGGCGCGTCAACACTTGGCGCATGTCAAATAGTCTGCACTGAAATACATAGGTGTGCAGTCATGCGTGTCACTAAAAAGGTCTTGAAACAAAGTGGTCACTCCAAACTAGATACCGCCTCCATCCCATAATTTCTTCGACTGATGTCATTAAGCTTCGGCCTAATGTAAGAACATGCGCAGGTTGGCGACAATATTAAGTTGCCTACAAAATTTGAATGGAAATTATATTATTATTAAAGTAAAAAAAAAAAAAAAAACAAAAAAAAAAATTAAGATAAATAATTGATACGATTGTCTGGATTTAACACTTGTTTCTTTGTTTTATCTTTCGTTCTGTCGAGACAACGCCATAATAATGCCAAAAGCGAAAGGGAAGAGTCGAACTACATGTACCAGTACTAGAAGAAGGACCGATGTGGCGAAGGACCAGGAGATACCTCCTGACCAAGGGACTTCAGTCCTAGAACATCAAGGGACGATGGTGGAACTACCAGTACAGGGAATCCTTGGTGGAAGCCAACCGCCAGACACTCCCCTTGCTATCCCTAGTTATAAACAACCCGGAGTAGGTATGCATGTTATTCAAAACATAAAAATTAAAATAATAGAAGGCCAGTATGTAGATCTGGCAAATTTATTGCCCATAACTGGAGAAAGGCAAGAAAAACGCCTTATATTGCATGAGTCTGGGGAAATAGGGTATCGTGATACACAAATAAAGAAAATTGAATCGTTTGATAAATGGCTGGAGGCATTCATGATATATATGGACATATATGTAGAAGCACATCCACAGGCAGCCAGGGGTATGCTAAAGTATATCCACATAATTCGACTGGGGGTCAGAAGGGGGGCGATGAATTGGAAAGAATATGATATTCAATATCGCTTGCGTAAAGCGTTGGATCCCTCAATTCCATGGACTGAAATTGATAGTGAATTATGGATGTTGTACATGGGCCCTGCAATGCAAACCTTATCTCTACAGGGCAATCCAGTCAAAGGAAAATGCTTTGATTATAACAACCGAGGTGTTTGTACAAAAGATTTATGCCAATACTCACATCAATGTCTGCAATGTGGCGGTGGTCATCCTAAGACACTTTGTAAACATAGTAATAGCACCATGCCACCCTTTCGCACTTTTCGTCCCTATCATTTCAACAGAGGTGCACAAAAGCAGAATTTCGCTTGGCACAGATCAGGCTTCAATCGATTTATGGGCCCTAGGCAAAACACCTATCAAAATAGAGGTCCTAGATAAATATTTGACCATTTACCCAAATAAACTTGCAGCCGAACTACTTTCGGGTGGATTTTCTGAGGGATTTCGTTTGAAATATGATGGTCCAAGGGAATTTTGTGAAAGTCGGAATTTGAAATCAGCACTTGAACAGCCATTAGAGCTGCTTAAGAAACTTGAAAAAGAGGTAGAATTAGGTAGGATATGTGGCCCCTTTAAAAAATTACCATTACCGAATTTACGTATATCACCAATAGGGATAATACCGAAATCTGACGGCGGATGGAGACTTATAATGAACCTCTCCTTCCCAACAGACAGCGGTGTTAATCAATTTATTGATAAGGAAGCCTGTACTGTACATTACGCTTCATTTGATAAAGTCGTTGAGATGATAGCTCAGTTGGGGGAAGAGGCCCTTATTGGAAAAATGGATATTAAATCGGCATTCCGACTTTTGCCTGTTCATCCTATGGATTATGAGTTATTAGGGTTAAAATTTCAGGGCAATTTTTACTTTGACAAATGTTTGCCGATGGGATGCGCTATATCTAATAGCCATTTTGAAACCTTCTCCACATTTCTGCATTGGTTAACAGTAGAGATATCAGGATTAAAGACGATGGATCATTATCTCGATGATTTTATCTTTGCGGGCAGAAAAAATTCAGATTCATGTGAAAAGCTTATGTCAGTATTTAACCTTTTATGTGATGAGTTAGGCGTGCCTTTAGCACAAGATAAAACTGTAACTCCTTGCACTAAGTTACGTTTTCTTGGATTTGACATTGATACAAAACTTATGAAGGTTTACATCCCTAATGACAAAAGTAAAGAATTGGGCATTCTTATAAGCTCTTTGTTGATAAGAAAAAAGTTAACTTTAAGGGAATTACAATCTCTTATAGGAAAGTTGAATTTCTTCTGTAGGGCGATAAGACCAGGTAGAGCTTTCATTAGGCGTTTTCATGACGCAACTTGCAAGGCAAATAGACCTCATCATTATATACGTATGGGCGAGGAAATGAAACAGGACCTTCGTCTATGGTTGTATTTCCTGGAGAAATTTAATGGTTCAATTTATTTTCCCCATCAGACTTGGTACTCAAATGAAGTACTCCAGCTATATACCGATAGTTCGGGCTCAATTAATTTAGGCTGTGGGGCATATTTCTCTGGGAAATGGGTATTTTTCCAGTGGCCTTACCAATGGGTAAATGGGCCCATAATGACAGACATTAGTTGTTTAGAACTCATCCCAGTGGTTTTAGCAGTGATGATCTGGGGTCACCAATTAGCTAACAAAAAAGTGTTATTTCACATTGACAACCAAGCTTTAGTTTCAATAATTAATAAACAAACGTCTACTTCAAAACGAATAATGGAACTGTTGCGCCCATTTATACTTGATTTAATGGTCCATAATATTACAATTAAAGCTGTTTATATTTCCACATTAAACAACTCTGTTGCTGATGCAATTTCCCGAAAGCGGTGGGACAGATTCAGAAAACTTGCCCCAGGAGCAAATCGTCAACCGGAAGAGTTACCTCCCTTGTTTCAATCCCTAATCTCGAAGCTGAGATAAACCGACTCCTGCATGCTGCAATAAGTGAGAATTCGCATGCGGTTCATAAAACAGGGCTAGCATCTTACATGGAATTTTGCAAGCTAGGTAAAATAAAGTACCCGTGGCCTCCAACAAGTCAGTATATTGTTTATTATTTAGGGTATTTATCAGGTAGGCAGCTTACTTACTCAACAGTCAGGTCTTACTTAGCTGGCATTGCCTACAAGTGTAAATTACAAGGCTATATAGATCCCACGCAGGATTTTCTTGTAAAAAAGTTGCTACAAGGCATGAAACGACTCCATCACTCACGTGATCAAAGAGTTCCAATGACACCCAAACTTTTAGAGCAGATCCTTCAGATTTTAGCACAAGTATGCACGAATCACTATGAAACTGAACTGTTTAGAGCAGCTTTTAGCGTGTGTTATTTTGGATTCTTTAGAGTTGGTGAAATAACAAGCACTGTCTTGTCTAACAAAGCTTTGAATATTGATGACGTGCGAATAGATCATGTTCGACAGGTCGTTGTTATAACATTGCGATTTTCGAAAACAGATCAAATCGGAAAGGGAGTTATGATAGAATTGTCAAAACAAAAAAGTAAAATTTGTCCATATAAAAATATTATTAATTATCTACAACGCAGGCCAGCAATCAGCGGACCTTTATTTTGCCATTTTTCTGGTCACCCTCTCACTAGGTACCAGTTTGGGGCAATTCTACAGAAATGCCTGAAAATCTTGAACCTTGTAAACTGTGGTTATAACACTCACTCTTTCCGAATAGGTATTGCAACAGAGTTTGCTATTTCTGGGATAAGTCCAGAACAAATCAAACAGGCTGGCAGATGGAAATCAGAGTGCTATAGATCTTATATTCGCATTCCACATTTTACCTCATAAATTCTTGAGACTATTGATTCAGCATTTACAGATTGTGGCCATGTTTGGATGATAGGATCCTCCATTATAAAGCGGGCCTTTATGGTTGCACGAGTAATGCCATCTGGCCCAAGCCTTGGCCTTAAACAGAGAGGTTTGCCATCGTGGTGGCAGGGTTACAGTGGTATGCATCTTGATCAAGTGAAGTCAAAACTGAAAACACTTAAAAAAGTTGGACCAGAGCCGGCTATCATTGTGCTTCATTGCGGAGGTAATGACATTGGTAGATTAAGTTTACGGAAGTTGAGAATGATTTTCAGATCACTTGTGATATATATAAGAAATACGTTTCCTCGAGCTTATATTATTTGGTCTCATGTGCTACCCAGAAAAAAATGGAGGTACTCTGATAACATGGTTGCAATGGAAAATTCAAGGAAAAGGTTAAACTCGTTTGGCAGTACGTTGGTAAGAAGATATAATGGCACATTCATCAGCCATTGCAAAATGGAGGAGTTTTTATTAGAGGATGGGGTACACTTGTCAGTTGAAGGGTACACCATTTATTTAAATACTATAGCGGCAGTATTGATCAGCTTTGCAGAGAAAAAGAATTTGGGTCAATTTGCTAGTTAAAGTCTGGTAGGTTATAGGGTCACGGTCTGTGGTGAATCGCTCATTACCCCCGCACGTTGTTTGGCGGTGTACTGCCTTGTGACAAAGAATTTGTCACTGACGGCGTACTTTGGCCGGATGAGCGATCAGAAAATGAAGTTGATACTTTGTAGCTCTGCGCCTCCCAGAGACTTATATAAAAAATGAAAAAAAAAATGTTTGATGCTGAAAAAAAATATTTGATGATGAAAAAAAAAAATGTTTGATGTTGAAAGAAAATGTTTGATGTTGAAAAAAAATGTGCTTGATGAAATAAGAAAAAGAAAAAAAAAATGTGCTTGATGTAATAAGAAAAAAAAAAGAAAGAAGAAGCTATGTTGATGAAAAAAAAAATGTGTTTGATGAAATAAGAAAAGAAAAAAAATGTGTTTGATGAAATCAGAAAAAAAAAATGTGCTTGAATGATGAAATAAGAAAAAAAATAAGTTGATGAAAAAAGAGAAAAATGTTGATGAAAAATGTACTAGACTTAACTCTGCATTCAGCGGAATTAAATGCTGAAGATTAAATGAGAAATATTGATTACCCTGCACCTCCCAGAGTAAATGTCAATAATGAGCAAATAAAAAAGATTGGTATTTTGAAGAAATGATGATACATATTGGACTTGTTTATGAAAATGATGAATGCTCAAATTTTGGACTTTGAAAATTTGAAAAAATAATGAATGTTCAATGTTGGAATTGATTTGGAATGGATATTTGATGATTTGTCAGACTTGCCATAATAATGACGGCAGTCTAATTAGACTTCATTCACCACGGCCGTGGCCATGTCAAGCCACCAATAAAGTAACATAAAAGTTAATCAACTTGTGTGGGTTTTTTATTATCTTTATCTCATCTGAAATAATATGACAGCTATTTTAACTCTTTGTAAAAATAGATGTTGTTATTGAAGGGAGATAATAATTCGGTTGTCTCCCCTGTTGTTATTGAAGGGGAGGTAATAAATATGTTGTCTCCCCTTTATCTTGCTCTCCATCTTGTGAGCAGTTAAAAGAAGCTGAAGGTGGGTTTTTCAAAATTACTCGTTAATCCAGAAGTCATCAAAGAGAATTTAGATACCCACCCTCCCTTGCCCCTATGTTAAAAGAATGTGATACTGTCCACCTTTTTCTTTCTTTGTTTCAGCGAATGGGCCATAGTATTGTGTTGCCAGACGGATTCTTCATGCTAGTGCTACAGTTTCTTCTCTGTCACGGTCGTGGTTATTTTTACCCAGTTGCGCGTAAGCTGCGTCGGATGAGCGATCGGAAAAGGATGTTAGTATTACTGTAAGCTCTGCGCCTCCCAGAGTCTTTGTTGTTGATGAAAACAGAGAAAAATGTTGATGAAAAATGTACTAGACTTAACTCTGCATTCAGCGGAATTAAATGCTGAAGATTAAATGAGAAATATTGATTACCCTGCACCTCCCAGAGTAAATGTCAATAATGAGCAAATAAAAAAGATTGGTATTTTGAAGAAATGATGATACATATTGGACTTGTTTATGAAAATGATGAATGCTCAAATTTTGGACTTTGAAAATTTGAAAAAATAATGAATGTTCAATGTTGGAATTGATTTGGAATGGATATTTGATGATTTGTCAGACTTGCCATAATAATGACGGCAGTCTAATTAGACTTCATTCACCACGGCCGTGGCCATGTCAAGCCACCAATAAAGTAACATAAAAGTTAATCAACTTGTGTGGGTTTTTTATTATCTTTATCTCATCTGAAATAATACAACGTATTTGGCTATAAATATCTCTATTGCTTTCCTCTCTTATCTCTTTATAATAACTAAGAGTGTCCTTATAAAATGCATTGCTAAAATTAAGCTTTTTAACACCGCAATTACACTGAAGTAGAAAATTAACGCCACCAAAATCTTCAAAATTTTTATTTAAACTGAGTTTCCAAAATTGATTATGAAAAAAATAACACACTGCCTGCTAGTGAAAATATCGGTGGTATAGTGTGAGAAGAAAGGATAGCACACTGTCTGAGAGTGGAAATATCAGGAGTGTAATGTGAGAAATGTTTCTATTTATTTATTCTATATATATATATGAATTTATCTTTGTCGGTATTGCATATCAAACTAGATAAACTCTTACTAATACAGTCACCTGATTAAGTTAACTATAACGTTCTATCACCGGGAGGCATATAGCATAGAAGCAGACTGATATATACAACAATCGATGAATTAAAGATAAAACGTTGATTTCATAACGCCCCTGTCTCACCTCCGTATATGTCAGTGTACAGGGCTTTAACGTTTTTCGTTGCCCTCTGATATCTCTCAAACCCCTAAGGACTGTGTGGAACTAAAATAATCTCTCTGTGCCAGTTGCACTCCCTAAAAGTCCTTTAAACCAAGCCGCTGGAACAGAATTCAGAGATGCTTCTATGCATATTGTGTAACGATTTTGTGATGTTTATTTCGTTTTAGTAAAGTGTATTTTATCGAGATCAATTATGTCCCAATTGTCAATTGGGTTGTAATACTCTATTTAAAGCTTTAAATATTTTCTGTTCGCCTCCAACACGCCAACAAGTCAAACTAGAAAACCTTCCATCGATAGTACCGGTCAAACTTCGGGGCTTTTTCCAGGGCAAGGAGTCTGGTTTCGTTTGTCTTGTCTTTGGTTGTAAAAAACACTATCGTACTTGGTGACCAAATGGGTCAGTTCCGGCGGTCAGTTAAGTCATAATGGCCAATTGTGCCGTATATGATCAAATCGATTGCGCACCCACACACACGCGAAACTTTGTGTAAAAATTAATCTGTAGTTTGCGTATAGTCTCAAACATGAACTTTGTAACAAAAACATTCACTAAAACTATTTTAATTCATATCTATTATCGATACATTTGCTTAAATGTTTTGCTTGTATTTGTTCACGTGGCAAAATGTCCAACAGATTAGGTTCGATCATATGCGATACAATTGGTCGTTGCGACAGAATTGGCCGCCAGCATTTATGTCGCAATATGTAACAGAGATAACTAACTAAATGTACATAATTCAGAGCAATTAAAATAGGTATAGCCCGGTTTCTTCTGTTACTGTGTTGGTTATTTTTCGACTATACCCAACTTCGAGATTATGTTTGATCATATGCTACACAATTGGTCGTTGCGACACAACTGCCCGACTAAAGTGGCCAATTTTGTCTGAATATGTAATGATTACTTGATAAAATAAAAAACAACCAACCTAAGACTGGAAACTCCATGCACGTAATGCGCAGAATAATTCAATTGGAGTTATACGGCGTTTCTGTCTTTATTCTGTTTTTTTAATGTCTTTGAGTGAATTCCAGATTGTTTGATAATTTGCGACACAATTAGTTGTTGTGACATAATTGGCCCCAGGAAGTGACCAATTAGGGTCTATGTCACGATGTGTAACGATGCTCTACAAGACAAAACAAAGATAACTAACTTCAATAATTAATAATGTGCGCAATTCTGAAGAATTAAAATTGATTTAACCGGCTTTTCTGTTGCTGTACTGTTTATTTTAGACTATATGCAACTTTCAGATTAAGTTCAATCGCATGCAACACAAATGATCGTAGCGATAGAATCGGCCGCCAGGGCCCTTTCTTACGAAGCTGGCGTAAAGTTGCGCACAAGCCTACAACATGGACCAGTTGCGACTAGGGCGTAAGTTCCTATAGCCTTAACACTGATTTACGTCCGACGTAACTCACGCCAGCTTTGTAAGACAGGGCCCTGAAGTGACCAATAATGTCGCAATATATGCCTAGCCTGGCCTAATGATGCGGTACATGACGAAAACAAAATTAACTACATGTGACTCAAAAATAAAAAAATGTAGGCAATGCAGAAGAATAAAAAAAAGTTTGCTAGTGTTTCGTCTAACTGATTTGCTTTTTTGGGACTGTGTCTCACTTGTAGAAGAAGTGGATTTTTTGTTCATACAGCCATTTAGTGGCAGAGGTCAAACTTGAGATCCTCACACGTTATCGAGGTCTGCCCCTGGTCACGGACAAAGGCATGGCTGAACTCATATAAAAAGAAATAGTTTTGTCGAACTGCATTTATATATCTGCTAGGCTAAATATACGTGTCCAAAGTCAAGCGCACCAGGTGACCTATCGTCAAAACGATATCTAGAAAACATGAGTTTCTGTGTTTAAAATCTGTAAGCTTTCGTGACCTTCATTTGCTGCAGTGTTGGGAGATCGTGAACAGCCCGAATCCCTGCCACAAGTGAAAATGTCATTCGATCCAAGAGTAAGTTAATTATGTTTTTTTTTTCTTCATTTGTAGGTTTGTTCACCAACAAATTAGGTAAATTAATTGTTCTTACCTCATCTTATCTCATCTATCTGTGTGTGATTCAAGTTATATAAATGTTTAATTCTTCAATTTGTTTTTACATCTGTATATATCCTGAGAACCTCACAGTGGGCCTATGATAAAAGACCCAACTGAAAATACACTCAAAGGACATCAGTTAACGTGGTCTGTATTATATTTATGAACACTAAAACACACGGGAAAATCTTCTTGTCTAAAATAACCATGGAGACAAAATTCTAATTGTGTTAAAAAGAGGTATAGGCCTATTATTTAGACCTTTATACCCAACCGTAAGTCGTTGTAATGAACCAAAACACATGATATTTCATTCGGTTGATGGCAGACAGGAGCTTGGCCTTAGTCAGTAGAATTTTTGGCAACAATATCGGTATAAATGAGATTGAGCCCCATAGGGTCATAAGAAAAGAAAGTGAAAATTTTGGTTCCCTCCCAGAAAAACTTAAGTAGAAGACAGACAGTGGAGTTTAGCCCTGAACAGTATATATTTCAAACACTTGTTCTTTTTATCAGCAACGGCTGGCCATTTTACTCTGAAGTAATTTGCAGGCCCCTATTCTACTTCCATAATCTTGGCCATAACGATGCTGGCCTTGTTATAGTGAAACACAAATGATATTATAGTTTTTTTCACATCTTTCCGGGTCCAAGTTCAAACCCAAAGGATAAATAGTTTGTATCGTTTGAATCCAAAAAACGTTCCAAACGTTTGTGATTGGTATCTGCAGCAGAAGTGAGAAAAGGGATTTTTTCATTGGGCATCATTTCAAAATGGTCCTTGACCAAATGACCTAGAGTGTTGAAATGTTGTGCCACTGGCACATCATGTTTAAGTCTGATACTAGATTAATGGTATAAACTAGATAAACTGCTCTTTGTTGTATGGAATTCTGAGTTTCTCCGACGTAGGCCTATTGTTTGTGACATTTTTTGCACGTGAGTGTACATGGGACGCATGGACAACCACCCCTCCCCAGAAATAAAACCCTGTTTAAAGACAGAATCACCATTGTAGCCAATGTGAAGACATTAAATTAACAACTACTAAAATTAAACAGGGGCTACATCATGTATGCCCAGTTAATGGTGGTATAAAAGCTAGCATACATAGGATTAAGCCACAAACACCAACCCATCGACCAGTAAGCACAAACGCCAACCCATCTATCACTAGGCGGTAACTCTAGCAATGGATTGCACTTATTTCAGGCCTTTTTTGCTTTAAGTTTACAATCTCAAATTCACCGACTGTTTGTTTTTGGTATCTCTGAAAACTAAATCCTTTGTATTTCTCAGATAAAGTCCGTGAAATACTTCTAGCGTTGCCTCGCTTACACGGTTCAGTCGTTCGGGTGCTTGTTTACATGCTAAGGATTGGGGCTTGTTTCTATTGCCGGTATCTAACAATTTCAAATTGAACATACCAAATGATACCAAATTTTTAAGTGGCATGAGCTGCCAAAATTCACATTTTTTCATAATTTCTGATCGTCACGACAGTAAGAGGCTTTGAAGGCCATCAAAAAACTAAACGATTAGCGTTGGAATTAGGAAAATCCATACAGTAAGTGGCCTGTACGAATCGAAAACGTGTTCGAAAAGTAAACAAAATATAATAATCGGGACGACCATTCATTCATTCTAAGCCAAAGCTAGTTCTAAACGATACTTTATCGTACATTCTCGATACTAGACACGCTAAAAAGCTTCCGCAATATACGTCTTGAGAAAAATAGCCGATAATTGAAACATTCTGTTCTTATGTCAAAATATCAACATTTTGGCAGCTCATGCCACTTTAAACTTACTTTTTTTGTCTGAGAAAAATATAGAAAACCGTCTGCTTTTCCAATATAGATATAGGCGCTAAGCTTCTTTTTTTGTCCACACAATGTATCAGACCAAAACTATAAAAGTAACAATTTAAGTAACAACAAGTAAAACTGTGTGCAATGTTATCTTAGTTAAAGTGGCATGAGCTGCCAAAATGTTGATATTTTGACGTTAAAACAGAATGTTGAAATTATTGGCTATTTTTCTCAAGACGTATAATTCAGAAGCTTTTTAGTGCTTTTAGTCTCGAAAATGTATGAGAAAGTTTTGATTTCAACTAACTTTGGCTTAGAATGAATGAATGGTCGTCCCGGTTATTTAAATTTTGTTTACTTTTCGAACACGTTTTCGGTTCGTATAGGCCACATACTGTATGGATTTTCCTCATTCCAACGCCAATCATTTAGTTTTTCGATGGCCTTCAAAGCCTCTTACTGTGGTGACGATCAGAAATTATGAAAAAAGTGTGAATTTTGGCAGCTCATGCCACTATGTTTCCGAAGGACTGTTGTATACTTAGCCGGTCTATGGACAGCAGAAGGTTGTTAATGATGCCATATACATGTAATTACTGAATTAGTAAAAACCGACACTGATTGACCCGGAAAAAATCCGGGCCAGGGTGAGAATCGAATACCCATCTCAGATAAGAACGTGATATTAGAAAAGTAAAAGGACATTCATTGTGCTGTATATTTACCGCATTTACTGAAGTAGTCACATAATGTCTTTATTCACATTGACTCTATACAAATGTTATCATTGAATAGCTGCTCGGGTGATTTTGAACTGATTCTTTGAAGTTTAAAAGCACCCGGAGATAAATGTCAGAAAAGTGAAAGGTGATTAAATTTGAAAAGGTTTTCATTTGACACAACTGCTACCGGTATTTAATTATTATTGACTACACGTGCATATATAACATTACTGGATTCTTATGGAATTTGGAAACATTTTGGTTTGATCTATAATTGCAATGATATATAATAGCGATGTCATTTTCTTCTCTCCAGGCTCTCGGCGGAAAGTCGAACCACCACTTCGCAAATTGGGCTAAAACCTATACCTGTCAACCAGAGCTGTACTTTGAACCGAAGACAACAGAAGAAATCAGAGAGGTGTGTCATAATATTCATTTGATGAGAGGGAATTTCAATGTAACTTCTTAATGCAGGGCGCAAATATTTGCTCCTGTATCAACGTTTTGAACGGCATTTGACTTTTCTTGTGTTATCCCTTCATCAACGAAAAGCAGCAGGCCAGAACGAATGTCAGAATTTCGGAACAAGGTTTCTTGCTGGCTAAGGAGTATGTCGGAATTCTGATAACTGATATGAATAGGTCTATTGGAGTATTAAAAACACCAAATCATACCTTTGATCTTAGTTTAGTTCTACATAAAATCATTCATGCATCATTCATACAACATACCAATCA